>CM062232.1:32697693-33022624 GCA_031216185.1 Syzygium aqueum | reverse complement strand
AACAACACCCAAGAAGCATCCGCATCCCGCACTTCCCGCGTCAATCGCTTTGCTTGTCTTTTACAGGTCTGACTCGCCATCGATCCCCTCGCCGCGAAACGACGCGTCGTTCCGTGATCCTTCTTCGTTCGCGTCAAGTTCCCTCCTCAGCGCAGTCGAAATCTGTCTCTCTCCTACCGCATAAGAAGATGCGGAGTCTCGCTGACTAGAGAAGCTTAACCCCCCTCCTTCAGTCTTCATGGCCAGGCTCCGCATTCCCGCTCTCGCTCTCGCGCTCGCTCTCTCGCTCCTCCTCCCACTCGCGCTCTCCTCGTCCTCCGACCCCCCTCTCCTCTCCCCGGCTCCCGCCCCTCAGCCCTCCTCCGACCTCCCTCCCCCGGCCTCCTCCCCTCTCGCTCCGGCCGCCTCCCCGCCGGCGCCGCCCACGGCGGACCTCGCTCCCGCCCCCTCCCCGCAGACGTGGCGTCCCCCGTCGCCGGTCCACGCTCCCGCTCCCGCTCCCGCGCCGAGCAATGCCACGGGCGGGTCGATCTCTTCCGACGAGGAGGCCGGCGACGACGGGGGACCTCCCGGAGGGATGAGCGGCGGCAAGAAGGCGGGAATCGCTATCGCCGTGGTCGCCGTGGTCGCTCTCGCCGTGCTCGGAGGAGTGGTGTACAAGAAGAGGCAAGAGAACATGCGGCGCTCGCAGTGCAGTTACGCGGCGAGGAGAGAGATTATGTGAAGAGCAAAAAGCTCGACACCCTTTGTTCCTACACCGAGCCGCTGTCTCGTCCCTTGTTTGTTCGGAGATTGGTTTTTGTCGTGACACTGTCGCTGATTAGCGTGCATGGGAATGGGAATGGGAAGCGAAGCGAAGGGAGAGAGAGATTCATTTGATTTCTCGAGGCGCTTCTGCCATTTGATTGATTTTCGCTCTATTTACAAGAATAATAATGCAAACTCCATATTAGTCAGCGATTCCATCAGTTTCCGCCGTTGTTGATTGTCATCGTCGTCGTCGTCATCATCTTTTGTATGTAATATGTAATTTTCCATGAGATTTTGACGAGAATAATACTAGGCACATATCATCTACTGCATCGAATGTCTGTTTTAGTTTGTCGCTAATATTTCGAATTTCTTCCTTAGCGATGCTTATAGTGTGGAAAACCGATCCAAACCTGTCAGAAAAATGTAACTGACATCGACTAGGTACCATTTCCAAGGGCATCGATCGTTTACTTTTCCTATTGGGTCTTCGGCTGCGCTTATAAGGGTGTTTCTTAGGATTCCTGGAGAATGGATCCCAACTTCGCGATGACTTGCGGATCAAGAAAATAGTAAATATCATTGTTTGATAGTAAAGCTTATTAAGTTTTTGTGGATTGCAACATTTTGCACGGTGATCACGAAAAAAATAGAGTTTCGGTCATATTGACCCGAGGATTCATCTCTCGGTAGATCATAGAACTACGAGATTGATGCCCGTGTGCTTATTCATTAACCCCAGGTCAAGGATACCTCATCAATAAAGCAATTCAGTTCTTACTCTGCACTCAAATGAAAGGCCTCAGAAAGTGCAGATTAAATTCACAGGAGCAAGCTCTCTTACATATCATCCTTTTTTCTACTCGGCCGAAGGAAAAGAGTCGACACTGCAAGAAGGAAGGAACCGAAAAGCACGATATGGCTCGGACATCAATCATCATCACTAATATCATCGCAGTACCATTTCCCCTCAGAACAATAGAACAAGTGGTGCATCCACTGCAGCTCAATAATTAGCTGATTATTCTCTTCCTATGTTGTACAATAGCGTAAATGGTGCGACAACTTATGTAGAATAGACATAAGCGGTTTACCATCCAAATGCTGTCATATAACCATCTTGAAATGGGGATTATGCTTTTAATCTTATTCCTCAGCAGGAGGGTCTACCCAGCGACCATGATCCTTTATCAGCTGAATCAACGCATCAGTCGCATGCTCCATCGCAATTCCTCTCTTGACCACAGTCTGAAACAGAGAAATTGCGGTTAAGTCTGGATACTATCGGAATTACGAATTTAAGAACTGTAATAACAAATCAGTGTACTAATCATTTGTCACGGTAATTTGTCACACTGGTGAATCAAGCTATCTTATGGGGTCATCACATTCTTATCTCAATGCCATAGAGAGCAGGTACTTGATCTTAACAATAAAAGCAAATTAGATGGGCTGCTAAATGCATAACGCGCATGAAAAGATGCGAAAATATGTATCACCTTCCCAACGTAAAGATCTATCTTTCCAGGAGCACCGCCAACATAACCAAAATCTGCGTCAGCCATCTCTCCTGGTCCATTTACGATGCACCCCATAATTGCAATCTGAGATGATGGAAAATAAAGACACCATGAAATTCTGGCCTAGTAGAGTGTAGTAGGAACCTTATCATACACAACTGGGAGTATCTGATTACCGAAACACCAGGTAAGTGAGATGTCTTCTCTCGTATTTCTGCACTTATTTCTTGAAGGTCAAACAACGTCCTGCCACAGGAAGGGCACGACACGTATTCCTGAAAGGATATGTAAGGTGCTCAGAGGATCACTAAAAAATTTCTACAACTATTCGTCAATCTCATTAATTTTCCGATCAAGACTTTCCTACCGTCTTCGTGTTTCGCATTCTGCAACCTTGCAGCAGATTGAAAGAAGTATTTCTCAGAAACTCAAAATCTTGGCCGGGGGCTTCTAGGAGGACTCCATCACCAAGTCCATCTACCAGAAGGCCTCCAGCATTTGTTCCCGCGCCAATTACCAGGTCATCCCTACCATCAGAATAAACATTGTCAGCTTATTTGTCGATGTATAAAAGTTCATTCGCATACATTCAAAGACATTGTAATTACCGGTGAGTCCCATCTGGAAATTGAAGATGGTGAATAACGGGGAAATTAAGAGCATTTTCTTGTAGAAACTCAAATAGCCTGCAAAAAGACAAACAGCATTATTTTCTGAGGTGGAGAAGATGTGTAACAGGATGGAGAGGACTGCCGGAGTCAAGCAGTCTTGAGGCATACCACAAATGCTCCCCTGCTGTCCCAATGATCAAGGTGTACAATAGTTTTGTGCTTAGCTTTGATATGGTATAATGTATGCCAAGCGTTGAATTGGAATTATAAGGTAACTAGGGCTGTTCCTCAAGGAACTTAACAAATTCAGGAGGTTTCATCAGGCAAAATGTGTCTACTTCCTTGAATTTATCCTTCCTCAGTATTTTAATCACTATGAAAGAATTTGGCCTTCCAATAGCCATTCAAACAGACAACAAGGACCTCCCAAAAGTTTACCTCCTTGCTGCATGCACTCTGCTGGTTTTTTCTTCATTAAGTGGGAGATTATGAAAAAGCATTGTGGCATCCACACTTTTAAGTATTTCCAGCTCTTTATATGGCTCATCTCCACGTAAGGACACAACCAAGCGTGTGCCTGACAGCCAGTAAATAAGTAGGCCATAAGAAAAATTGCCACAAAAGCAACTGATTTTAAGCTCAATTTAGCGATGCCCAACTATATAAGCATTAACATCAGCAGTTCTACCTTCTGGCAAGAGCATGTGAGCACCGGATGACAATTCCTTCAGATTGACCAAAACCATGGCATGGGGCAACGGCTTTGTCAGCTGTTCTGATAAAGGAGTTATAACGCCCATGCTTACATCTATCAATCTTTTGAGAGCTAGTCGCTGGTCACAAAAAGATTGAAACTTATCCCAATCACATTACTCAAACTGATTACTGGTTGTCAGAATATTGCAGGTATGCGAGTGCATCTTGGGAATATGCGGTGGGACAAATATCATGATAGAAAACTAAGCGAGAGAAATCTGGTTCTTACAGCATCAGCATCATCAACTGGTGGAAGCTCTCTCAGTAAAATTGAGTCTACGGTTGCCAGATCCTAAATTAAGAGAGAAAGGCACTGAATATATGATTAAAATCCATATACCACTATACACTTCTTTCAGTAAAAGAGTAAATGACTGAAGAAATCTGAGAAAGGGATAGACCTTAAATGGCATTCCAAGAACAAGCTTTGTAGCAAGAGAACGGTAGAAATTTTCTGGGGCCTGCACTCACAAATTCTTGATGAAGACCACTTCACCAAAACTTACTCTCACAAGCATATTCCATCCCTCCCCCCACCAAAAAAAAAGTAGAAAAAAACAAAAAGAAAAGTACACCCAAGTGAAAAGGTTCTCAAAGATTTTCTGTTTTGTGAAAGTTGAAACAATACCTTCAACTGATTTAAGGAGACAGACATGAGAACAGAACCATCACGGTGGAGGACGCCTCTGTAATCCACCTCCTCACCCTACTCCCATATTAAGTATGGTTGTCAGAAAACAGAACTATCAAAAACAATTTTGGCCAATGTCATTTTCAAGTTGACAACCAACCTCCTTTTGCATTGGCAATTGACCCGATCGTCGCTGGAAGTCAAAATAATGTCTGTGCTTTTCCTCAAATGGTGCCTGATGGTAATTAGCAATAAAGACGGGGTGCTTAAGAGTCCCAATACTCCCAACATGGTTGACTAATGCAGAATGATACAACAAACTAAATTAAAAACCTACCACCCCCTTTTGAAGCTTTGCTGCTCTCATTCCGAGATTTGCCAGCCTTCTACAGGGATCTATCTCTTCCTCAGGTGGTTCAGTAAGAGAGACTCTGATTGTATCACCTAAACCATCCTGCATTAACATGTTTCATGAACTTTAAGGTCTAATTTTGGTATAAGGAGCATTACAAATATCACCATCAATGGCACATTTCGTGCAATCCACTAAAAACAAAATGACTCCGATTATTCAAAGCTAAAAATAAAAACAGAAAGATTTGCAAAGCATTTTAAACCACCCAATCACTGAATTGCAGTGTGATATATCTAGATCTACAGGGGTTCTAATCATGTTCAGGACAATTGCGCCAAGCCAGTAGGTGTAAAAGAAACCTGAAGAAGGGTTCCAATGCCAATTGCAGACTTCATGCGTCCATCTTCACCTTCTCCAGCTTCAGTCACTCCCAAGTGTAATGGGTAATCCCATCCCTGAACATTCATTTCAGCTACGAGAAGACGGTATGCCTGAACCATGACAACTGGGTTGCTTGCTTTCATTGAGAAGACAAAATTGTGGAAATCTAACTTCCGGCATATTCTTGCAAACTCAAATGCAGATTCGACCTGTTTGAACGGAGACCTTTCAGTATCAGAATTTAGATCATAAAAACAATGAAAAGAAAACCTAAAAAAAAGTAAAAGAAAAGGCAAAAGAACTTTTAATAGATTTAGAGAGAATAATTGTTCACCATTCCCCTAGGAGAATCCCCGTAGTAGCTCATGATACGATCTGAAAGGCTACCATGATTTGTGCCAATGCGCATCGCCCTTCCATACTTCTTACACTTCTCAACCAACGGAGTGAATACCTGGTAGACCAAAACAATTGTATCTAAAACAAGAAACTAGGTACTCACGAATTCAGATTGCTTCTACTGAGACAACTCCACATTTCAGTTCAAAGCCCTCTTTTCATTAAACTCAAGCCCACGCAAATAAAAATAGCTAGGCATGGTTGAATGACTCTTCTTTCGTTTTACTGACAGATAAAAGAAAGAATGCCACCACATTGACACTTCTTTCTTGTGGTTTAGGCTGGGAATCTAAAAGCATACGATTTATGCCAAAAGAGAAATTGTTACAGCAATTACCCTCATCTTATAAGTTGATCTTTCTGTAAAATCTTTTCACCCTAGATAGAATATATGCAAGTCATGTACCCACTTCTAAAGGTACAAGCAAGTGGTTTAAGTCAAATATGTCACAAGAGGTAGAGTGAATGATGGATCAGTAATATAACCTGCTCAATGTGCTCAAGTTCTTTCTGATACTCATCCTCTGTGTACTCTATCTGCTCGAACTGAGCCCTTCTATCAGCTACAATACACAACCTTGTTGAGGAAGTATTCATCATACGCAATTAACAACAAGAAGGACTTCTACATACCGAAATTTCCTGGATTAACACGAATCTTGTCAAAGCATTCAGCCACCCGCAGTGCAACAGAAGGTGCAAAATGAATATCTGCCACCAGTGGGATATTGTAACTGCCAAAATCAACAGATATATATCATTCTACACGAATCGTTCTATGACTTTTAATGCAGTAAATAAGACCTACTTTTTCTGTACAAGAGAGTTCTTTATCTCAAAGCACGCATCTGCTTCTCTCTTTCCTTGAACTGTTATCCGGACAATATCAGCTCCCCTGTCAGCAATTCTCATCACCTACAACCGGAATAGAAAATCAATAAAGGAAGATTCTCCACAAATGTGTGATAGTACCAATGGGCCGCATGATTTAACTAAACCACCACGCCACATTTCCATTAAAGCAATATTTTTATGCCATGAAAATGTTCCAGTTCCTCAGTTTCTTCCTAGCCTTTGAACTATCACCAGCAGCACTTGTATTCACCTCGGCCACTCTTGGTCCTCTTCAACATGCAGATGCTTTGATGATATTACTAATGGAAGGATAGGGTATCATAATGGTGGCTCAGTAGATCAAACGAATGAATGATTGGTTGGCAGAGTTACCAAATTAAAGGATAGGATATGCCATAAGTGCATATGATATAATTAAAATGAAATAGCACTTGGCAATGGAACTAGCCTAAACATGCGGGTTTAAGTAAAGAACCTGTTCAACTGTTCCAGCAACGTCCTTAGTATCAGATGTAGTCATCGTCTGTATTCTTATGGGATGTTCACTTCCAAGAGCCACGTTTCCCACCATCACTGTCCGCGTCTGCCTCCTGACTGTTTTGTGCAAAGACTCGCAGTACTTCTGCCTGGGAACTGGTTAAATTCACTGTTGTCAGATAAAAAGTGTATAATATTGTTCAATATTTCCTACTTCAAAGGATAAAGTACGCATCCATCTTTCCTCCAAGCATGTTTACTTGTATACACTGAGGCATAAAGAAGCAATATAAAGATGGTGACGATTAACTTCTCCTTGCTTCAGGAGAAAAACCATGTGGCAGGACCATTTATGTGTCAAGCAAATATAATTACAATGGTCACATCCAGAATTAGGATTCTCTACCTTTTCCATTTTAACTTGAGCCAACCAAAGAGCAGTTTGTCAAAAGTCAAGTAAGGCTAAAACCTTTTCTCCTTTTTTAATGATTTTGGAACTTTGGAAAAGAAATAGAATTTTGCAAATTGTGTCATTGTGCCTCCAAGAACTAGCAACCCAATTGAAAAGGTATCTTACCTAATAGTGGGCTCCCCTCTGATGCAGGCTCGAGTTGTATCTCGGAAGCAGGTTTGCAATTCCTGATCACGGTGATCTTCTTTCGGTGAGACCTGACTCTCTGCTGATCAGAAATCCTTACAAAATCCATGCTCTTTACGAATCCCAACCCGCTGTCCCGGCTCTTCAGCCCCGTGAAGGAAGCTGGCACTGCTCCGCTCGCCATTCCCATGAAGTATTTCCCTCACCTTCAGCCCAAAACACAACAAAGAGATCGCGCTGATCAGTCAGAAACACGGTAAAACCCTCAATCCTAAGCACAACACGTCTCAAATATCCATCTTATTATCTATTGATTGATATGGTAAGTCCAGCACAAAGTTCAGCGAGCTCTTGAAGACAACAGGTGACCACACTCAATTTCGTCAGCAAACGAACACCCAACATGTTCAGTCACACAACAGAAAGGAGGAATTAATCCCTCAAGAAATCAAAGAGTGCCCACCTCACAGCTCACGCGAAAGCTCAATACTTGACAGTTAAAAGTGGATAACCCGTCAAGTTTTCTCAGACCCGGAAATCAAAACAGAGGACTTTAACAAAGAAGAAGTGCTGGCAACACCAGCCGAACAAGAAATGAGCTTAAGGCCTCGTGGTTCTACCTGGAGAAAACAATACCCTTTAGCTGCTCAACTCCAAAGACTGAGACTTGCAATGCATAAGTGAGAGCGATTGAAAGTGCAAATGAAGGATCCCGAGAGGAGGAGGATTATGTGAGGCCAGTGTTGAAGGAAATTTTCTTTTTCCCTTTTTTTTTCTCAGCGTTTTCATGGAAATTAGGAGGTGGGCATTTAATTAGGAGTTGGAGTTGGGGTTGGCATATGCCAAAAACGAGCAGAGATGGAAACACGTTGAGCAACCCGACAAGAACATCTCTTCCTCGTTAGCTTTTCCTTACTGGTTTGGTGGTGGCCACACGAACAATTTGCGGCGGTCGCAGTGGGAAAATTTCTTCATTTTATGGGATGGTCCCTTCCTTTTCGTTTATTTCTGCTAAGCCCCTCAATTTTGATTGGGGCTTTCATTTTTGCTTGCGCTAACGTTGTTAATTTTACACCACAACACTCTCTTATACGGAAATGCCACTTTATAAGGAATAGCAAATGAGAACTATTTTGAGCTGGATTTCATTGCGAAAAATTTCTTTAGCCCAAAAGCATTTACATTTTCTCAAGGATAATTCCCCAAAGCTAATCTAAATGGGCCCTTAATGTGTTTCGAAAATGCAGCTTTCGTCAAATCGAACATTAAAGATCATTTCGAAAACTTCATTTTTAAGTGGTAAGCGAGATGTACATTTAATTAAAATCAAGTGTTCGAGACTCAATAATGAAAATCTCTAAGCCGTATCTATTTTTATTTTTTTCGAACCAATTGAGGCTGGTCCAATTTGTCATTGGACGCGGGAAGAAGAGTGATTATGGGATTTTGCAGGGGCTTCCCTAAACCAAACACACTAGTGGCCACAAGAATAGGCGAGAGGAATCAACTTATACTTGGGAGAATCTTTAATCGAACCCCGTTGGGCGCCTAACTACACGTCATGACCGTCGTCTCAAAATTAGCTCCTAGACTGATTCTCTAGGGCTGCTACATGGATGAGGACAAGACGACCAAGGTTTGGTGGGTGGTTAGAGGTTTCTATTTCGCCGTCCTAAAAATTTTTCAACAAAAGATCGAGATTTGTTCTTTCGTGATCTAACGGTCATTGATCTCCGACGATCCGATCATGGATGATTTGTAGAAGTGCCTTGGCTGCCTTCGCATTAGGGACTACTGCTAGTGATGCAGTGGACATCTAAACTGTGATTTTATTTTGCATAGGTAATTTTATGCGGGCGTTATATCGCGGCACGATAGCTCGTGGAACGAGAGGAAAAATGATAGTTTCCAGATTCAAACTAAACAATCGATCGAGATACTTATTTGATGGATAGTTTGATCGATTGGGTATACCATGTTCGCAGTGCATTTGATGCAAAGATTGCATTTTCATTTCGTTACCCCCGTGCCCAACTCGCCCTTGTTTCCTTCCTTTTGTTTCTGGTGAAAGGACCAACTTCGCCTTTGTTGGAATAACCAATGACTACTAGATAAGGGATGAGAAGAGTATCTGAAACTCAGCTTGTTCAAAATCAAACTAACCACGACTCTGCAAAGAGAAAATGACGCAACGTGCTCTTTAGGTCGTAATTGCTTCATCTGTATCCATCGCGCAACACCTCACCAAAACAAAGCTGTACAACACATTTCCCACGTCAACAATGAGTACTGACTTGGGCAAAGTCTGGGATGGATGTCACTTCGTGTAGACCAAAGTTCTCAAGCAATCGTGCATGATGATGGACCACGAGATTCACATGGATCCACGATTTCCATGTGTTCCCCATCTAAGAGGGTCTCATATTCGGTAGAGATGTTGAGGTGAACGGCTTATCAATTCAACACCATCGCGAAACACGTTTTGCACTTTCACTAGCGAGCGAAGAGGCGTCACTATAATTTGTCTGGCGCAATCAAGACATCTGATTTGAGGACTAGTGGAATATCCTGTGTCGACCCATTATATGCAACTAAGCAGAGCAACAAAGTTTTGTGTATGTTCACCAGAATGCCCAGATGTTTCTTCATGTCTTGAGGCCTATGAGTTCGTCCAAAGAATTAAGGGTGACCCTCCTGATAAGAATTTCAACTGACGGAAAAATAAGCATCAAGCTCAAGTGATACAAGGTACAATGACAGGGAGTCACCATCAGTTCCTCCATCTTCTGGACAAAAACCTGCACTTGTCTATATTTAGACCCACATCTCAGTATGCCTCTTCACAGGGGAATGAATAGCTTGCGAGAGCTCCTCCATGCTTCGGACTTATCTTCAGAACTTCTCTTCACTTAGAGAGTGCCTTTCAAGGATCGCAACAGTCTCTGCCTCAGCACTGGCATTTAGTTCAAACGTTTTAGAAGAGTTGATACCGATAAACATGTGACAAATTTCAGCTATATATGATGCATGCCTTTGCCTAACCACTTTAGTTTAAACACCAATATTGCCTCTGTTTCGAGGCATTGCCTAGCTTAATCAGGAAAGGAATGATATAAAGAGTGAACACATCCTCATCACTTGTGTATATATCAATGCTCCTTCGAATTAAAGAATCCCAAATGGTTATGGTGACAATAACGACTAAGGAATTGCTAGCTCTATGCTTATGGGCATAACCAAAACACTACTGCCTTTCTTAATTGCTGACTCAAACTAGAAAAATATGGGCTCCCCTATTTCTGTCTTGGTCACAAGAATTGTCGTGAGCAAGTAATTTGAAGGTTATGATGTTTGTACAATTTGTAAAAGAGGCTATCATGCGGGTGGGATGGTTTAGAGTCAATAGCAAAGTGAATTACCTTCCAGGTCTGAGAATCTTGTAACAGCCAAGCTTTGTAAGGTCCACAATTGTTGACCCAGCACGCCCTGAAGGAAGCACACCCCCGTCGTAAACATACGCACATTGTTCCCAGAGGTTCTCGAAGTCCTTGATGCAGACGCTACTTGGCTGGCCACTTAAGTTGGCACTTGTTAAGGCAAGAGCACTCCCAGATCCACGGGCAATAACCCTGATGAAGTTGCAGTCTGGCACTCGGACTCCTATACTATCTAATCCAGGATTTAGAGACTTCTCAAGAATACTTGATTCCCCTGAAAAGTATTTAAATTACTGCTCTTAGACCACTTCTGGATGATGATTGAATGAAACAGAATATGAACTGCGAAAGGATATTATTCCATGAAAGCGAGAAACATATTGGCAAAATGCTCTTCCTAGGAGTCGGATGAAAATTTTCGCAGAGATGGTCGGGAGTTACTTTATTTGCACAACAATTTTCTCGGTTCACTGATTCTCATTTCTCCCTCATGTTTCAAGCTGCTGAAGTTATTTAATTACCTCGCTTCAATATGACAGTTACAGGTCCCGGAAGGAGAGAATCGAGCAAACCATGCGGCAAATGGTTGGTCACTGCAAAACGTTCTATGTCAGAAACATCTCCAACACAGATGGCGAGAGGACTCGTATGCTTCCGTCCTTTGATCTCATATATCCGGTTAACAGCTTCTGCAGAACTGCAGATCAGCAAACCAAGGTTATCATCTATAATAAACAACCAGAGGCACAACACCCACATAGTACCAAGTGACCCACACATCATGACCAAGAGCCTAAATTATCAATTACTCAAACGTTCTGTCGCACGTACTCTTACCAGCACTCTGAATTGGAAAATCATAATTTGAAATGATGTGACAGACCTCCATCAACTATCAAGATCAGCTGAACAAAATTAAGAGAACCCCAGTGACTCCAATCCCATCTTCTAACTAATATAACATTGCAAATTCACGTTTGACAACTTTATAAGTGGGCAATCTCGCAAACAACACGCCTACTGTTTAAGAACATCAACGATAAGGCTAGGTGCTGGAGAGACATTTACCAAGCATCGCAAGCGAAGCCATAGAGCGTGTCAGTCGGCACAGCAATCACCTTCCCTGACTTGAGAGCCTCAACTGCCTCCGGGGCGTGCGCCTCCGTCGCTTCGCGAACCGCATCCAACTTGTCGTCGCACTTGTCCAAACTCCACGCCATTTTACTTCCGGGTCTCCTACTCCGCTCACGAATTCGCACGAACCCGTTTCTGGGTACACCTGAAAAGCCAACCGGAACGACACGTCAGGCGCCGAACGCACCCAAGACCGAAACTTTCGCCGGAAAACCACAACCCCATGAACTGAACGAACACGCTGAGGCTCAGAGAGAGAGATGGGACCAGAGAGAGGGAAGCGAGCGTGGAGGAGGAGAGGCGGGAGGGCATGAGCCAATTTAGTGGGAAACATTCATCTAGTCGGAGAGGTCAGATTGCGGAAGACGGGGTGCTCCGTTTCTGGGGTTCAACTCATGTCATGACCGTTTGTCAAACGGATTGCCCTAAACTCTTGGAGATGGAGGCCCTTTTCACTGCTCGGGAAAACGACGCAAATAATTTCTCAACATTAACCTCACGTGTAACATGATATCTAAACTTTTAATTTATTTAATATGATCTATAAATTTTAGTTTAATATATAATATGATTTCTGAACTTTTAATTTGTTCGTAATTTTCTAGGATAATATTAAACATTTTCATATAATTCAAAGGCTAAATTGAACAAATTAAAAGTTTAGGAATTATATCGCACGTTAGATTAAAGTTCATAAACCGCACTGAACAAATTAAAAATTTAAGTACACATTGAACATTGGGCCAAAATTCAAGAATTGTTTATGCTATTATCCCTATTTAAATAGTTCTCTTTCCGTGTTCTTATTCTTTCCGAATTGGGTCCATCACCGAGTTTTGGTTGGAACTGAAGGCTAATACACGCTCGGTCTCCCTTTGAAAACGGCCCCAAAGCCACTGCGAAATGAGGGGGGGTGGGGGGGGGTTTGGGATGGTAGCTGGTTTTATATGAAGACTGATTTTTGGATGGAGGTTAGGTGCCAATCGCTCCAATTTTAATGCCCATTCTTATTGAAGACAGTGCTTTTTGTGAAACGGTCAGGTCTTCTTTCATTCATCCGATGTGAAGCCGGAATAGAGGACATTAGGACCTGAACAAAATCGACTATCTCTACAGCTCGTAAACCAGCCACAAGTCGCTGCAACCACGATGATGATCGTAATAGTTACGAAAGGAAACCACATAATTTAGCACGTATATTGCAGCATCTGTCCACGAAACTCCAGAAAATTCGGCCCAAAAATGTTTATAGTCTGCCAAATGGAAATTTTTGCGGGGTCTGCTTCGGAGTACCAACCAGTTCAACTTCGGCTAAAAGTTTCCGGGTTGTTCACTTGGGTCGGATGGCTCAGAGAGGATCCTTCCCATGGTGAATCCGGAGATCCCCGAGGAACCTGGCCTGGACGTGTTGCCACTTGAGCATGGCGAAATTGCATCGAATGGGCGGCATGCCATCTTCTTTTCCATCTCAAGAACTCGACAAGAATCGAACTCCCGCTCATTGCAACGCCGAAACCAGCAAAAGACGCAAAGAGAACTGATAGGACGGCTTGCAGATGAACCTATGACATGCATCACAAAGTTTTGAGCAAACTCAACCCATCGAAAATGGAAAAATAAGCTTGCTCTACAACTGATTGTGATATCGACTCACGCCTGCATTCTTACCAAAGAGTAAAATACATGAGCGAAGAGAACCACCAAGGCAAACTGGAAAGATGCATAGACCCAGACATATCTGCTCTTCACTGCACAGACACATTATAGAGGTCAAGTTAGAAAACATTGTTTCAATCGACAGAAAATACCCCCCATTATCGATTCTGAAATCCTCAAAAACGAAAATTGTTTACTTTTGAAGGATAAATCCATGTTTTTCTTTTGCCATACACACATCCTAGTTATGTTTGTTGAGCATCTTTTGCGACCTACCCATGGTTGATGAAGTAATGGACGCTAGGAGACCTAAAACACAAGAAAATGGAAGAGATATGGCAATTGCGCCTGTACCCATCTTCGCAACCTGCACGTAGGAGACATGTCACTCACAAACAGGAAGGATGGCAAAACAACATATTGGAATCACTTCTTTTTCCAGAGATTTGAATCGCTTATATCTCACCAAAAGCTGCTCAAGAAAACAAAAGTAGGCGAGCATGCTCACAACGATGAGGACTGGCACTTCCTGCCACAGCCTGTAAAGATTCTAAGTATTAAGATCAGAAAATTGCCCCTCATCAATCTTCTATTAATAGCACTCTTTTTGGTAAACTTTGATCCAGAGTACTCTGTTGTTGCAGAGTAGATGACATGTGCATTACATGTCAACTTTTAGCACCGGCAAACGTTTATCGGAACCCAGAAAAAATGTTGAGCATCCGATGTTGGAAGGAACCAAGAGGAAACACAAATTTGAAAGATACATAACGGACGTGTAAATACAAGTGGCCATTCACTTACCTGAATTGACTAAGATCTTCCTGCTCAACTCGAGTGCCTCCCACTGTTCGATTGCTTTGTATTTTCATAAGAGTCACAGGCAGATTCTGAACCTCTTGTTTGCACACATCGCAAGTCTTGTTACCTTTGATGCTAAACCATTTCACAGCACATTCCTTATGGGCCAGAGCCAATTCGCCTTTGCAGCTGCATTCCATCTTGAGAGTTTCCCCGCCCTCAGACAACTCAACCAAACAAATTCTACAAACGGCCTCTTCTTCGGGTATGTCTTCACCATCAGAATCATTTTCTTTTCAGTTAAAAAGGCTACGTTAAGAATAAGATATTTCCAGAAAACCAAGCATGGATGTTCAGATAAACTTGAGCTACAAGAGCAGACAAAGAAGTGCGCCGGTGAATTGTGCAAAGCTCTAGTCCCTCCGATGGAGAGACAGAGAGAGAGAGCTCTGAGATATTGAACAAGCCAAAGATATTAGAAAAAGGCAAATAATCATGGATTATAATAGTTAGGGAGCTCCTCAAGTGTTAAACCAGTAATATGACTGCAACTACACATTAGCAGCAATTTGACAATATCCCAAAGCAGAAATTTCTCCAAAAAAAGACTGCCTAGGAAATTTCAAATGCCAAGTCAAAGAGTTCAAAGAAGGAATCTATAGAATTCAACTGTTAGCTAATCCGTGATAATACCGTGATCAACTGTCTGAGACACGTTAGACATCGTATCTCCTTCCTTTTGACGGGGTGTAGAAGGTATAACGCGGAAGAAAGAATCCATTGTCCTGATGCTTTTCTCTTTATGGTTGACAGGAAGTGAGAGTGACCGCAGAATTGTTCTTCGAGGTCCTGTTGACTGCAAAATCCTCGAAAAATTATAAACCAGAACAACTGTAAAACAGAGAGAACTCTGCAAAGAGATTTCATATTCCCTTCCCACGACACTGATTCTCTAGTTTGGTGTCATTAAGTTCGATGAAAAAGAAATTCAAGTTCAGTTCAGTAAAATTGGTGGTACCGGATGCTCAAAAGGCAGTATCATCAATGTCTTACACTTGGCAGTGGAGTACTACAAACACTTTGGCTGTGCGAGGATTCTTTACTGGGGTTCCCAATTGGAGTCACTGGTAGCGAAGATGCTCTGTTCATTCTAGGAGTGAACAACTTTGTGAGCAACAGTGACCTAGCTATGGAAGTCTTGTCTCTTAGTCCCGTGAATGAAGCCTCTGGATCTGGATCGGCGCCTTTCTCAGCATCTGCTGCTGAATTTCGGTGTATGAAGCTCAACTTAGGCAATAAGTTTTTTATGGATGATTTGCCCCTAGAAGAGGAGGGACCTGGGGACGCATTGCTATATCTCCCTTCGTTCGAGCTCGGTGTCAGGAGAAAATTTACTCTCTTAGGGGTGACACTTGGTGTCGGCGGCATTTTGATCATGACATTATCATGAGTACACATTTCCATCTTCCTTGCGGGTATATCTAGGAAAAGATTTTGTTTTCTCCAATGATGAACCGGCGGAGCTTCTCGGGCTTTTTCCATCAAATCTTCGACCTAGAAATAAGGAACAAGGATCTACTGCTGATCAGCAGAAACCATAATTATATATGCTTTCAAATTTTATCTGCCAAGCCTCATTTGTGCAGGGGAGCTACTCGCTCCCGTTTTGCGATACAAGATGAAAAACAAAATCCAAGTTATTGTGGCAGAATGTACTTCAAATCATTGGCCTAACCACAAAGCAACGGATCAAGATGATGAGTCTCATTCAGATGCCGAGTGCACTAACTATGTGCCAGAAATGCATGCAAGCCGAACCTCAGTACTCAAGAAACATATCAGATCAATGATCTCAAAGAAAATATAAGGAAATAGTCAACTAGACAAAGAACTGCTAGAGTAAGTACTAACTACAAAGCAAGCAAAACAAAAAGAGCCGTCCAAGTTAAAACTGCGGCCACATATTACAGAAATTTTATGAATCATAGAGTAAGCACAGAATTCATAAAGTAGCAGGATAAACATTCCATATGCTTTGATTTGTAAGGATTCGGAGTGCAGATTAATAGTCCCTGAAAACATGCACTGCCATGAGAGTTGTTATTTCACTCAATTCAAAGTCCTTGAGCTCCAGAAAACATCTCTCACAGAAACTAAATCACAGTGCATTAATGGAACCCAAATCACAGAAGGAAAGAAAGAAACAGAGATGCCACAGAACTACCTTATGAATGGGAATGACTACTGTTGCTTCACCAGTAATAACTTCTTCTTGCTCCTTCTCTGAGACCTTGTCTTCAGTTTCCATTTTACTCAAAAACTCAAAAGGGTATATAGAAGATTCAACAAGCCAAGCAACCTTCAGAACAGAACGTAGGAACCAGCACGAGACCACCCAAAAAAACACACCAGAAAGCTTACAACTTGGAAAAAGAAGAAAAGAGAGAGAGAGAGAGAGAGAGAGAGAGAGAGAGAGAGAGAGAGAGAGAGGAGTGTGTGAGAGGAAGTTTAAAATAGACAGAAGATCCGAGTCTTGGACACAAATGGAATTATGGGGAAGACGAAGCGTTAGTGTTAATGTCATTTAATGTGTGCGCGTAGATTTTCGTTACTGTGGCGGGGCCTCTTAAAACGTAGCGCCCGCACGCACGCACGCACAATCAGTCCACTTAAATTCCGTCCAGTGCGCGCGGACTTCTTTCTTACCACCTTTTGTGCGAGATAATTGATTCATGATAAATGAACAGAACACCACTTGTTTAATGCTCTGTTTCAAATGTATGCTCTACAGGTGACAGAAACTCTTCTTCTCCTGAACGAACGGTAGCGGACGATGGATCTCAGATTTAGATTTGTACATTAACCGCACGGACGAATGCGCGCAATCTCTCAGTGGTAGCAAATCTTGTTCGCCCGTGTTATCATTCGGTCAAGAAAAGGCTGAGGATTGCAAAGTTACTGTGCACCAGCATGTTGCAGCAATGAATGGATGATGATTCACTGATGGAACGACATCACATCATGCACTTGAAAAACCGGTTTCATTGTGTACCATCATTACCAATTGACAAATGACAACGTGCGAGAGGGGGGCAGAAGAGGAACAATCCGGATCTTGAAGATCTGTTTCTTTTTTTCCCTCTCGTCTGTTTAATTAGTTGATTTACATTGCATAACCTTTGAGTCCAAAAACCTTTCAAGAAGCACCTATAGATATGAATTAACTCTATATATTCGAACTATCTGAATTTGTTCATGTTCCATTATGATTTTGTACGATTTAGCCAAAAATCAGTGACTATCTTGAAAAGCCCTTTTCTAAATAGGCCTGTAGGATGCAAAATATATTAAACGTGGTTGTCTAACAATTTAAACGGTTGTGTATCATTCGAGCCCACAAGAAACATTTTACAGGAACAAATCAATCATAAGTAAACAAACATTCTCTGTAATTTATTGTTGTTATTACTATTATTTTTATGCAAGTGGAAAAGGGCAGGATGGATTCGTGAGCAAAAGAATTTCATGGTCCATATTTTTTTCAGGGTTATTCAACAGAACGTGGGCGGAGTATAATCTCCTTTTGGATTGTCAAATCACTGGAAAAACAAGAAATGGGAATTATGTTCAGATTATATTAATCCCTGGACGATTCTAGTTGTCTAGTATTAAAAAAATGGCGCACCAACTTTATAAAAGGACTTATGGCACCAAACTTTTTTGATTTGCTGTGTACATTTCACGAAAATAAGGATCTAGACTAAAGCCAAGTTCATCAAATTTTGCAAAGTCTCCTGGTGCCTCGATTTCCGATGAAAAGCGTGAGTTTGTACGACCTACTTTTAGGCAAAAAAGTTGGGATTTAGGTTTCATTTGAAACCGGAAAGTCGTCTGTTTTCCCAATATTTGGAACAAAATGACGAAAGTTAGGTCCCTTCGCTTGCCAATGCCTACCTAAAGAAAAGAGGCTGCTTTTGATCGTTATTTGCAAATGATTTCGATAATCATACACAACCAAAATACATGTAGAGATACGCAAACTAAAAAGGTATCAAATGATTTTGTCAATTACACCTCCATTAAAAAGAACACGGGACGAAATCGGTTTGCTTAACAAGACGGTTACATATAATCGGTGAAATTTAGTTGGGCAGATAGCCCGACCATTGGACGATGGACCCTTTTTTTTAGCGAAACAAAAAGGGCAAAGCTATATAAGCCCGAGAAAGTGCGTATAGAAAGCTCTGGCTCCATGCAAAGTATCTTTTCTTTTGCCTTCTTTTGAAACTTTTGGTGAAAAAAGAAAAGAAAATGTAGATATAAATCTTATGACATGGCAAGATGGACCATGAACTTCGCCATTAGGTCCAGAGGGTCCATCGCCTGCAAGGGTCGGGCTGCGAATTAAAAAGAAGAGAAAGCCGATGGCTGAAAAGGATTTATGTTGGGAACATAAAACTGAAAACCCCAGAAGAACATACAAAATAAAGAAAAGAAAAGAAGAAAAAAAGGGGGAAAATGGACTTTGAGGCTCTCTTTGTTCAGGCCGATCCAAAAAGCAAAGGTGGGCACAAGCTCATCAAAGCAAATGAAAAGTTAAGATCATAGCCCCTATTCTGACTCCATCCACGCTGTTTTTTCCTCTCAAAGTGGTCCACCCGTGGCCAAGTGAATGATAACTGATCAATCATGCCATCTACTCAACGTGTTCGATTCAATTCTATGGCTCAAGGAGTAGTCGGAATAAGAAAATCATAGACAGCACCTAACCCGAGCGACAAAGACCCGCCTCAACTTCGACTGTTATAGTTCTCGTAATCCATATAGTCCAGCTTCAGCTCCAGTGAAGATCAATGTTTTAGTTGGGCTAGATTTCAGCTGAGCTCGAGCATACGAACGCCTTATCGAGTCAGAAGTTCAAGCTAAAAACTTAAAAAGTCAAGCCACGCCTTGGATAATTCCTTACCTTTAATTTCTGGATCGGGCTCAAGTGTTACTGCGTTTTGCTCAGACCAGATCTCCACTCTTGATGGTCCGTTCTTACAGATAATTTTGTGACAACTATGGAAAATTGGAAGAGATAATTGAGGCGAGAGTTTAAGGACCAGTTTGCCCCCGACCCACAATGCGTCCTGCGTCACCTTTTAATGAGAGGGCCAAGTTCTTTTAATCTGGGCCAGCCTGCAATGACACAGAGCTTCGAAGTACAATAATGAGAGGGGGCCTAGGGTCTTTAGCCCGCCGACCAGTTCCGTTGCTGCTTCTGCTTGCACGAATGGTAAGTGTACTTTCTCCTTCTTTTAGACCGTCCCAAACAGAGACCAGTGTCCTTTGGTCATCAATCATACCAGAAAAGAAACATGCCGGAACTAGTCGCTAGGGACGCGCTGAAGGGGGAAAACATTTGTAATATAAAAGCGGAGACTGGAAACCAGACCTATCAAAGACAGTATCGAGGATTACAAACCATGTCTGTTTTCTTCCCTCATGCAATTCAGGTACGAGAACAGTCGGCGAATATACAGAACGGGTAACAAGTCGAATGATAATTCATCATACCCTCCCCGGACCCTCCAGTGCGGAGGGCCTTGTGCACCGGGACGCCTTCGTTTACCTTTAATAACAATGCGGAATATTCTTCTGACATGCAAAGCACAGAGTTCGACAAAGGCTACCGACCATAATTCATCATACCCTCCCCGGACCCTCCAGTGCGGAGGGCCTTGTGCACCGGGACGCCTTCGTTTACCTTTAATAACAATGCGGAATATTCTTCTGACATGCAAAGCACAGAGTTCGACAAAGGCTACCGACCATCGCAATAAGTAAAATCATCGGCAACTTATAGTCGCTCTCAATCAGCAAATTTTTCAAGACCCTAAACGAGCTGGAAGAAACTCATCCAAGATTACGAAAAAAACTAGTCAGATGAAACTGAACTACTGTGATAATTCAGACAGACAGTGTGATGAAAATGAAATTTAACTTGATAAGACAAATGTCATATAGTGCAAATGCTTGACCCAGGAGGAACAGAAAATCTGGCAAAAAGGTCCACTAAATCAGAGACAACTTTGTGAGATGAGAAGTGGAGGAAGACAATTAACCATGCATTTGAAATATATTAAAGAGACTAAAAACTATGAAGGGCAAAGCAAGCATGTTAAATTTCTCCCACTTTGCAAAAAATTTCATGGTAACATTGCAGAACAGGTTACACCATGATCAAGCAAGAAACATCCTCACTGCCCAAGCGCATTGACATTTCCAAATGTTCACAACAGTGCATCTGGCATCTTGTTTCAATATGATGCCAACTTCATTCTATCATGGTCTATAATCCGTATTGATTTCTGTGGAAATCAGAGTGCTTTTGCATGACAATGTACTGGCTTTAATGATGACATGTCTCATTCAACCATGCCATCTTTTGAATGCCATGCTTTGAGCAAATAATTCTGAAGCAACTTGCCAAGCCTTTTCTTTCCACGAGACCACAACTAGAATGACGTCTAAATCGGAGCATGGAATATCAAATCCAAGGAACAAATCCAAAATTTCCTTGAAAACGGATGCAACCAAACAGATAGCAGAAAAGAAGCCAAATTAAGAATCAAAAGATGAATGTCATTATTGTACACACTAAAACTTTTCACTTCATTTGCAGAGATGACCTCCTCCCTGTTCATCAGACAGAGATGAGACAAGGCTGAAATGATTTTTCTATTCCTCTTATGCGATAAACATCAAATAAGGAGAGGGATAAACATAACCAAATACAAGCATTGAGAAAGAAAACCAAGTTCAAGGTTCAAATCCTATTGTAAAGACTTAGTCTGGTTGCTGAAACAAATGTGCAAGAAAGCATCCTAAGCGGCCAGGTCAGATAGCAGGTACTGTACCTTCTTCGAGTCAATTCTGATTTAACAGTCAGCAACCCATCACAGCGCAATTGTATACAAACACCCCAACATTCTCCTTGACACCAAGCACCTTCCAATCCAAAGTGCCATTCTTGACCCCTGATTTTGGATTCCAAGAGTTCAGCACAATAGCTTCACCTTCTGGACCTCTCTGCCCTCCGACAACCAAAAGTTCCTTGCCACAAGCCTTAAAAGCAAGGCCCCACCCATTAGAAGAATCAGCCTTCACTGGAAGTCTCCCCAGCACATCCCAGGTGTTCTTCGCTTTGTCGTACTTCTTCACCATGTTGGTCAAGTGCTCTACGGAGTAGAGCTCATTATCCACTACAGCCACGAGCGGAGGTGCCTGTGCAGCCTTATTGACATTAGGGTACATTCTCTCTATCTTCCTCCACTTCTTTGTCTCTAGGTCATACACTTCTCCACATGTTAATGAATCAGTAGCGCTCGACATCCCACCAATCACGTAGAATTTGCCGTCCATAAAAAAACCAGAACACAATCTACGTGGTGTGTGCATACTGGGTAACAACTCCCATTTACCGGTGGAGGAATCATACAACTCAGCTGATTTCAGTATATTCCCCTTCTTATCACTTCCACCTGCCACAATAGCAATAGAGCCAACGCAACCAGAGGCAAACAAGCAGCGTCTATATTCCATCCCCTCGCACTTTACCCAACTTCGATTAACCAAGTTATACTTCCAAATGGCAAAATCCAACAGCTCACGGCCAAAAACCAACAATTCAGTGCCAACAGCCAACGATTCCTTATCTGCATGGTTGAAGCATTCATCACAAGGTATCTTGGGCAAGGTCATCCACTTCTTTCTAATAGGGTCAAATGCCTCCCACCCCCTTGGATCACAAACAAAATACACCCAATGTTCAATGATACCCATCTGCCTCCTCAGCCCATACAAAAGCCCGCTCTTGATTAATCTATTAAATCTCTTGTTGGTACGTGATAATGAAGCATAATCAGATCGACAAACCCAGGCAAGACAGTTCAAAGCAACATCATCTATAAGACCCGGAAGGAGCGAATCACTTGGTCTCAGCCTGGATGGTGAATGACCATCATCTACTTCTCCCATCAAATTTAAGCTAAAAACAGTATTCACTTCTTCCTGTACCTCCTCCATGGAATAGTCCGAACAATCCTCTTTTCACCGTATCTGTCTATAGTATACCAAACCCTCCACACAAAATGCACGAAATTTCCCACACAAGAAAGGTTTCTAGAAAACGCTAACGTAAAGTTCTATTATGCCATATCCAGGAAATAAATCGTGGCCTTTGCACGCAATCAACTTCCATCTGCTTTTCATTCTTCAGATCAAATTCGTCAAATCGAGAGTAAGAACCGAAACCGGATTCCTCAGATCAAGCCAGAACCAACTGCTCCTACTGAACCAAAGCTTCTCATATCGGAAAGAGTTCATAATTCGCATGAACCATCAAGCGGAGTATCCCCGTCACCCACAGCATCGCGCGCGTTTCCTCCATACGAACAATCGAAGCAGACGCACCTGAAAATCAGCAAAAACCCGACATGAGCACCGCACCGCAACATCATCTGGGTTTCGCCATGAACGGGAACGGAAACAATTAACACCGAATGAAATGTTGCGCGAACCAATCCGAATTTGGCGGAATCGATTTACCACAATCAGGCTAGGATCCGCATGCGGGTTCCTGCTCGCGGGCGGCGCGACGAGATCAGGGGGGAGCTCCGGACAGCGAGAAGAGCGCGGACGGACGCGCACATGCCGGCAATTCGGAATCGCGGCCTTCGATCTCAGCGCACGGCATTCGCGGTGAGGTTGTCGCCGCCGACCATGTCGCCGGATTCCGGCGCGATGCAGAGAGAGAATAAGATGTGAGCTACTTTAGCGCACAGAAACCAAGCTGGCACAGCTTGAGAGAGATAGAGAGAGAGAGAGAGAGAGAGAGAATCGCGTTTAATAACACAAAAGATGTTTCCGGTGTTTCTACTTTCGCCCCCCGTTTCCTTCTTATTTCCGTTTTAGCCCCTTGCTTTTTTATTTTGGGTCAATTTGGTCGTGACATGATTTCTTTTGTGCCCTCGTTACATGGATTCGAAACTCACGCGACACATTCCAATGGAATGTCAAGTTGGCGGAAGAACATTGCTGAGGATGTGTTTATTTTGTGAAAAATTCTTTTCGAGGAAACATTTTTCTTGTTTTCTAAAGTTTGGATTGCTTAAGAAAATGACTCAACGGAAAATATTTCTCTAATTAACGGAAAAGATATTCCTACCAAAACTAAAATTTATTAAAATGACTTTCTTTTTGAAAAGTCACAAATTAGTTTCAAAATATGACTAATTATCGGTAGTTGGACCAGAAAGTCCACACTTGGTCGTGAGAACCCCAACGCTCGTTTTCGGATGTTTGGCAACAGAGCTGAGTCCCCAACGCTAGGGCCGGGGTTCCCAACTTTCAAGCTCGGGCCCAGGGTTCCTGTGCCCGAGTCCCCTGCGCCTGTGCCCCGATCCACCGATGCCAGGCTCAGGCGTCGAGGACAAAGTCCATCATGGGCGCCAAGGTCCTAGGCATGATCTCAATGGACTCGGGTCTAGGCGCAAGGGGACCAAATCCCGAGCATTGAGTTCAGGGCCCCACCTCAATTGACCTAGTTCCAAGTGCCAAGGTCCTAGTCCCGAGCGCTAGGGTTTGGAGCTCAGCCTCTGGACCTAAGCTTGAGCATCGAGGATTGAGGCCCAGCCTTTTGTAGACTCGAGTGGGGCAGCTAGGGAGCTAGGCACGGGCACTAAGTTCTCGAGCTTGGTTTCGATGGACTCAAAACCACTGCTCGTGCTCGTGCCCAAAAGTCGGAAATCCGGGCTAGAGACCCCGATGCCCGTGTCGATTCCTTGACTACCTGTGCGCAAGTTACTAAAACCTTAATAGTGCATGGCTATGTAGGAAAATCAAATTTGATTTTTTTTTACCAAACATCTAAAAATATTTTCCAAACCATTTTCAAGCCTCAGTTAAACACCGAAAACTGTTGTCATTTTCTTGGAAAATAACTTTCCAGAAAACATATTCCAGAAATGTCACACATTCCGCGAAACAAATGGAGCGAGCGTTCGTTTCACAGAAAATAAATAATTTGAAAAATATTTTTCAAAAAATAATCGCTTATAAAAATAAATTAATGAAAAATGTTTTCATCGCCAAAACGATATAAGCAATCATTTTTTTAAAATTTTGTTTCAAAACATTCATTTTCCGTCAAACGAATACACCCTTCATTTTAATATACAAAGTCAATTCTATGAAAAACCATAATATCTACATAGAAAACTCCAATGCCTAATTCCCTAAAAAACTTTCAACTTGAGGTCCAATCTCAATTTTGTCTCAAACTTTTTTTTGCCTAAAAAAAAAGTTCTAACTTTCACTTTATTCTGTAATCTGCCCACGCGTCCAAAAATCGCAATTAGTTTATTCAAAATTATCAACATTAGGGTCAATGAGAGGTTCATCATCAAAATCTACGTCTTCATCAACACCCTTGCCTTTGTATGGAACAACAATAGCCTTCCGCTATTGATAATCTTGAAGAAAACAGTGGCTATTTTTGGACGCGTGGATAGACATAGGACTATAGTGAAAGTTGTGAACCCTCTTTTAGGCAAAACAAGAGTTCAAAACAAGAGTTCAAGGCAAAACTAGAATTGGAGCTAAAGTTGAGATTTTTCTAGGGAATTAACTAAAAACTCCACGAAAGAACATGAGTACAATCTTTCATTTGATTGCGATCGATTATGCGATCAATCGAACTGCTTTTGTTGTGGAACTCGATCCAGATCGAGAAATGTTCAATATGCATCCATACGATATACTCAAATGAGACAACTACTTAAAGATCGAGCCGAAGGGCGACCAGTCCGGTGTCTTCAGATTGTCCGGTCCAGAAGGTGGACCGATCAAAGTGTACGAAAGATGACCCAGATAGTACTTGCCCGTTAAATGAAATAAAAAAAATAAAAAAAAAACACGGGTGACTGGTCTGAATCAACAAACGGTGCAACAGCCAGGGTACCTGGGTGGGGTGAAGGAAGTTGGAGGTCGTTAATTCGTTATGGTTTCCTTGGTAATGTCTTATGGGTTCGAAAACCCTATATTTAGTCTTCAACAATGCTAAAAATGTAGTGACAATAAAGAAGGAAATCCCGAACCAACGTGCAGCTTATCGCCAGAACAAGAAAAGAAAGGAACCGGCGTCCAGCTTCGGGAGCACTTGTCAAAACGAGTTATTCGCCACACGTACGATTGCAAGGAAATTTCGAAACAAAAAAGAATATTAATTGCATCAAGAGAGCGTGTAAATCTGTTCCATCTCGGCTATTAAATGATATGCGATTCACACGCGACTTATGATCTCTGATGGTTCAGATTGAATAAGCTCACATGCATCGGATGCATGCGATATTTCTTTAGAAATTCGACACGTTTAGGATGATGCTAGAGTAACTCTTTAGTCTCCGGCCGCCTTGAGAAAAAGAAAGAATGAACAAGTCGAAAGTTTGAATAAAGTTTGCAAGGACACATGCATGTTGGAAATCTAATCACGGGTTGGTTTGAGGGATTGAGCCGCATCTTCTTAGGTCATCCAAGACTTCACTTTATCAAAGTTTGATTTGTCCAAGGCACGTCTCCTCTTCTCTCTAGCTCCTTTTACCTTGAATTTTTAGCATTCCACAACTCTGGATGACCAAGTTAAGCCTT
The DNA here is from genome assembly GCA_031216185.1 of Syzygium aqueum. Taxonomy (NCBI): domain Eukaryota; kingdom Viridiplantae; phylum Streptophyta; class Magnoliopsida; order Myrtales; family Myrtaceae; genus Syzygium; species Syzygium aqueum. The sequence goes on along the minus strand of CM062232.1, from coordinate 32,996,572 downwards.
CCAACTTTTTCCCTTAGGAGAAAAATGAAAATGCCAAAAAGCAAACAAAGAAAATGAAATGCAAGCGAATTCGATAACTCTCGCGAGGAGCAGCAATTATCGAATCATAATTCCGACCTCAAATAGTTTTCAACGACGTATGATACTGTAAACGTAACGTAACGCTCAACAGATAGCCGGAGATATTATTTAAAACGAACGGTACAAATTATATTAGGGTGTAGTTGAGATGATCTTCTAAGGTATGCCCTTATTTGATTACCCTTTATTTGCGGTGCGTGGCAAGTTTGATGTGGATCTTTGACTTCGATAAGCAAAAGGGACATGCAAACCAAAACGTGCTTTCCGAAAAAAAAAAAAAAAAAAAACCAACACGTGCTTTGAAGTTGAAGTCCAGTGTTCAATGCGGGACTTCCTCATCGATGTTGTAGTAGGTTTCAATGGTTTGTTAGTGCCTTTCACCCCTTCCCCCTTTCGGATTTGTAAATTTGGCCCGAATGGTCACCATTTATCCTACCAAAAGAAGCTAAAATTGCAAGTAGCCAGCCAGCCATCCAATCTTCATCACGAAGAACACAACTTACTTATGAAGTTTGCTGACTCCCTGCCTCTGGGGCAAAAAAATTTCCAACTTCTTTCCAGCTATAAATAATGACCGGTGCGAGATCCACCTGATCTGACGGGCCAAATACATTCTAATATCTACGGTATAAAGAGGGATTCGCCAGTTGTAGACTTCACTCCGAATCAGACCCACCTACAGCAATATGCAGTATTTTTGGACAATATGCACCGTTCACGATAGCTAGACTACATGGAAAAGCCAAAGTGGACCAAATACGGCATGCTTCACTTTTGTCCCTATTGAAGATGACACATAAAGTTGAAGATAAATCCTCGTAGAGCCACCAAACCCATTACTCTTGTTCCCTGATTAAACAATGATAGAGCAAGTGATGATAACAGCATCCATGTTTGAAAGCATTACTCTTACGAAAAAGACGCGGTAACGAGAGACTTCTGTACTGTGTATACTGAACTTTTGATTTATGCGCACGCGAGTGCAGCTCTTTTCTAGAGGAGGATATAAAACTCAAAAACCATTGCCATACCCAGCATGACTCAGAGAACCATTAGAGGTCCACTTACCGCTTCTTTCTTTCCGTAGTTATCAATAAGATCTCTTGCCCCATATTGAGAGGACGTCAGCATTCTCTAATGAAGATTTCTCATCAGAAAACTTGTTCAGATAAATCAAGTTTCGTGCACGTCGCAGTACATTGAAAGGTACCAAGTCCATCCGACTAGTGAGGAATATCAATGAAGTGCAGTAAAACTATTACTCAATCATACTATAACCAGAGATGGTAGAAAATCAAGCATCAAGCAAATTGTTAAGGAATCGATAAATGTCAGTATAATCTTTCTCTCAGTTTCAAAAACCTATGAACCCAATGTAAATGGCAAGACAAACTACTCTTCCGTCAAGAAATCATGAACAAAATCCAAAAATTCTTAACCCTACTAAAACTCATATCTGCATTTTTAGGCCATCCAGACATATCTATCGATCTCTATTTTCACTCTGAGGAGCACAGGTCTTCCATCCCTGTTTCAACGGATAATTCCTCTCAGGACCTCCCCTGATTCCCATCTCCAGATTCGTCAGCTCATGAGCCAAAAAGGAAAAAGAAAGGAGAAGTTCTTGGGCTTTACTATACAGATAGGTCGAAAGTCAACAAAGCTCAGTTCGTCAAACTCATGTCAGTATCATACTTGCTCCCATCACGTTCCTGCACCTCCAAGCTTTTGCGCTTGCACCAGCATATATATTGAGGGATCGGTCCGTCTTTTCCAACAACCCAGGCATGAGCTGCAACAGCATCCAATGTCAACCTGTGTTCTGGATCTGCACATGATAGATTGGCCTTTGAGCAATCCAACCAAAAGAACGAGAAGGGAAAAACAGTCACTGTGAACAGCTTGCAGTTGGGATAAGGTATGTGATGGAGCCCACTTACACTACTAATACTAACCTTTGCAAAGAAGCCCCTCCAGCAAGTTCTTCAGTTGTGGATTGAGACCATCCGGGAGTATCAAAGGGTTATTAACTATCTGCCAAATCAAATTTCAAAAAGCGTAAACTCAACTCAAGTAATGGGATGAAATGGTGAGAAAGGAGTTAGTGCTGACTGAGGCATATATACCTGGTCATACGTGTCTTGCAATGTTTCTCCAAGGAAAGGATAATGTCCCAAGACCATACAGTAAAGACTGACACCCAAAGCCCAAGTATCAGCAGCCCTCCCATGATAAGTGAGACCTATTTTAAATACCAGGAAGAAAATCAAATTACAAAGGAGAAGTTAAAATCCTTTCATGTCAATATTTTGTTCTATCATGGCCCTAATGGATAAGGGACTGGACCTAGACAGCACTCAGGTGCTGTGAAAACAGGAGTCCCAGGAGATCGCCGAAGTTCATCATTATCATCCTGCAGATATCAATGGCAAAAATTCACAATCCCCAACATTTAACAAAAAAAGTGACCCCACAATTGATCATCTTTAAATCCAAGCCAGATTACCCATCGACTTGATACATTTATGCTTTGATTGGGAAGGAGGGGAATGGAAAAAAAATGAGGGGTGGGTGTAGAAATGTAATAAAATTTACAATCCTAGAGAGGAGGTAAGGAGGAAAATTTTAATTTTTCCATCTATTCTCACAACCTCCAAGTGTTCCAAACATAGCATCAGAATTTCCCATTTAGATCCACAAACATGAGTTAGCGTAAACTGTTTCTCACATACTTATGCAGATAGCGTGAAATAGGAGAATATCAACGCCAAACACTTCTCCTCGCCAAACGTATATCTTTTACGCTGGTTAGAGATTTTTCTTCTCCTCAAGAAAATACAAACTGTAGTATGAAGTTCAAATTTACAATTTCAATTATCAAGGAAAAGCATATTTGGTAGTTTCTCTTTCATTCAAGTGATAATTTACAAAAGCCTTGGGAGCAGCAATCATTACCTCAAAGACCTGGCTAACACTGAAATCTCCTATCTTCACAATGCCAGAACTGGTCACCAACAAATTATCGGGCTTGATATCTCCATGCACTATATTCTGGTTCCCTCGCATTAAAGAAAAGAACATGCACTCAATACAGCGTTGATAGCTTAGCATCATCCCAGCATGAAGGACAAAATAGAAAGTAATGCACACATATTTCAACACAGATAGTAGTAGCATACATGACTGTGGAGATAGATCAACCCAGAAACAATATCGCGCAGATACTTTCTGGCAGTATTTTCTCCAATCCCACCAGGTGGACCAGATCCTTCATAAGCCCATTTGCCATCCACATATTCAAGAACTAACCCAAAAACAAACCATTTGTCAATGTTATGATACTCGAGACAATTTCAACAGAAATTCAATGGCATAATCAAGCACATTGAAAGTTCATCATGAAAAACCAACAGGAAGTAAAATGTTACGCATACCCATGTAGAAGTGATCTGTTTCTGGGTCATCAATCACCTCTACGAGGTTGACTATATTAGGATGCTCCAACATTTTCATGATCAAAACCTGCAGCGAAAGGAAGAACATAAATAAAGCTTTTATCCGGAAGCGCAACTCCATGCAAAATAATGTTGCTCTAATCCTCTAATACGTTATGTAAAGGAACAAATGTTGCTCAAATAGGCCTTTATTCTGTCATAGTTGAACAAGAAATAGCATACGAATGGCATTAAACAGCAGCACCACATAACTAGAATGAATGGATCAAGCAACACAAGAAGTTAAGAGTTGAGTTTTATGATGCATGTTTTTCCCAGTCATCATCAACACAATTTGCTCAGAGTATTCAAATTCCCAGCAGATCGAGATAAAGAGTACAAAGGTGAATCAGACAAAAAAACATACTTCTCGAAGAACATCGGTCATGGCAGTTTCTGAAGGTGCCACACGCAGCCTTAGCAAATGGGACTTATGAAAGGCCTGCAATGGAATGACTAAAATTCATACAGATCATAACTGTCTAGTCATTGCGAACAAGCCCCTACCCTATGCAAATACGGAAAAAATACATGATTCTAAAGGACAATGAGAAATAGTATGAGATGGGACAACTTCGAAACATATGTCTGGCGCTCCCATATATGTATAGCCACCTAGTGGACTATCTTTAGAGTATCTATCGTTTTTTCAAGAAACGAGGACAGACGGAGATAAAGGATTCATTAAGTTAGCCACTCCAAAGTTCTAAGCTGCTGTCTCATCATCATAACATGCTTGCAAAAAATATATCTCATGCATGCAAGATATTGATGACAAAAGAAGGACGAGAGACAGTGTGTGTGAGTGAGTGTGTGTGTGTGAGAGAGTGGATGGATGGGTGTGTGTGTGTGTGTGTGTGTGGGTGGATGGGTGTGAGTGTGAGTGTCAGAGTGTGTGTGTGTGTGTGTGTGTGTGTGTGTGAGAGAGAGAGAGAGAGAGTTTTATCTCTTAGTTGGAGTTTTTAGCAAACTCATAAGCAGCCAGAAAATATATTAAACTTACCTTAATTGCATAATGCTTTCCATCGACTTGACTTCGGTAGAGAACCTGTTGCACGTGAAACAACAACTACATCATCTCCCTTAAAGAAAGGAACAAGATAGAATAAGAATACAACCACATACCACTTTGCCATAGCTACCAGAGCCAATCTTATACTCACGAACATATTCATTGACCATCTTATTCCCATTTTCATCCTGACAAGAAAATTGACCATAAATGCATGATCAGAGAAAGACGTATGTGCCTCATCAGAAAATGACCACCCGCAAGCTTAAAGTAGAAAAAAGATGCTAAATTACACAGCCGAGACTAATGAAACAAACACTCAGAACAACCGATTCATATAGACTCACATAGCTTTGCTCAAAATCACAGTCACCCCTACTGAGATAAGACTAAAAGCTTGCACGGTTCACTCAAGGAAGTTGCGCAGGCTAGTGCGTTGTATATGTACACAAAGGGATCAAAACAGGCGAGCCGGATAGACACTCAACTCTTAAGATACTGTTTGGATAGAAAAACTACTTTGGGTAAAAGATCACGCAGACTTAGAGCACATGCAACAATCAAATTCCCTGACAGCAGGATATATATCCATTTATGATCTCTTACGAAACGACTGCAGCATACTCCCATGAATGTGGCCAAGAAATAGTTTCACAGTTCGTTGATATTTACCTCCGAACGAATAACTTTGTGGGTTTCTTTTACAGGATACTGCCTGCAAATCAGGCCATTTTCTTCTCTAAACCTCAGTATATCTTCAGAACGTTTGGCACGGCTCCGCAATTCACCATCATCGTCATGAGCACCATCCATGACCTCACCGTTGTATGAACGATCATCCTCATCTTCAATGTCTTCATCCAACAAAAACTCCTGAGAAAGATGATTACTCAATCCAGAAATGGGCCTCGAGGTCCTTTTAGGCTTCCTGGAGAATCCAAAGCAACTACAGCAGCCCATGAATCTTGCAATTGGATGCCCTTTGCTGAACATGAGAAATTTGGAACCTATAATTATATACTGCAACCCTCAGCTTCGAGATAAACAAAAACTCCAAAGACCTGCAAAAAATGCATACCCAGTTCTCAGAAACGGTTGCCAACCACAGCCCTCTCCTAAGCAAAAAGAAAGGGACGCCTAACGATAACGACGCGAACAAAAACAAAACTCTGCCAGATTGCGTCGCTACGAAGCACACTCGACAGCCAAATCCTCACTCCAGAACAAAATCAACGCTGTAGTTCCGAAGCTTCCTCGCGAAAGATTCACGGAATTGATCGCCCGGAGCGAATCCACGAATCAACGATCTCAGTCGAGATTCCGGAAGCGAACAAAACATCGACTTTCACACACACACACACACACACCTGGTATGCACAGGAGAGGGCGGGGCTTTCGAGCCCGAAACGCAGCCTTGCTATTCCAACGGATGCCATTCGGACAAATGAACGAAGCAGCTGATCACGTCGCCGCAGCAGCTGTTTCTGCCGAACACCAACATAGCGATAGCTCCAGCTTATTGAAGACCTCGATGCGGGAGAGGGAGAGGGAAAGAGACAGAGCGAGAGGCCTGAATCCACCACCGCCTCGCAAAAAGCAAAGGGAAAGGGCAAACCCTTTGACCCTTTCCGACAAGAAAGAAAGAAAAAAAATAATGCGATTAAAATAAGCATTAAAAAAAAAAGACAACGGCAGCGCATAAACCTGTCCAGTTGACGAAATTCACTTGACAGGAAACGAGAAAATGACACGCCCCTCGCATGGAACTCTCCGACGCCCCATCCGGGCCAAATCGAAACCGGAACATGTCCGACAACACGGTCCCGTAACCAATCGCGATTCAGCAATCCAACCCCAACAAAAAAAAAAATAATACAAACAGACAGACCACCTTACCTTCTCGCACGATTTGCCGAAGGAGGCGACAGGTTCGGCGGACCGGAAATTTTACCCCGGAACGGACATTGACGACACGCCCGGCAATACGAATAGCCCCGACGGCCGCACCGGGCGACGGCGCACGGCGATGCGCTGACTCCAGAAACGCGGAAGACGAAGGAAGATCAGGAAAAAAAAAAAAAATTGACCGAGCGGGAGGCCGGAGATCCGGAAACCCCTAAAGTCGAGCACGAAACCGGGGAGGAATGAATGCGGCGGAGGAGCGACTGGGGATTTCGGAGGGAGAGATTCGCCGCGAGACGAGGGGGGGCTTGAAGGTTCCTCCGCGATTGCGTTGCCCCAAAAATCCGAGCGTCGGCTGAAGTGGGAAGGTCTTCGGAGAGGAGTCGATGATGAGAAATTAGGGAAGAAATCCGGGTGGGCCAAAACTAGATTGGAAACGGAAAAGCGCGTCCGGTCCGGGGACAGGTTCGGGAGGTTTTCTTTTTTTTTCTTTTTTTTTTTATCTTTTTTTTTTCTTTTTCTTTTTTTTTTGGCGAAGGGCTGATAAATAAATCGACGTTGATTTGGGTTGGCCGGCTCGACGTGATTCGAAAGGGGCTGATAGGCACGGGCGGTCTCCAATTTGGCGGACCATATGCGCATTCTCGTAACATTCTTGCGATAACATGATCCTTCGGTTGCTCGAAATTCTTTAGACTTCATGTACTTGCTGCTGATAATTCGACGTAAAATAGAAGTGAACATATTTCGAGCGTAGACATTATCTTTAGTGTTTTACGTGTTGTAAGAGGTAGTCGGACCTACAAAATTGGATTGGCATGATCCACGATGTTAAGCACGCCGTCTGATGGGTTCGATCGCTCGACTGAATATATTGGGTTGAGATATGTCTTCATCTCACCGCGACTAGACTTCTATTATTGACGCATGCTTTATCAAGAGAAATTGCTTTTGTCGTTCTCAATGTACTGCTAAGATAGACTTACATTTTGACCAGAAAAAAAAAATAACAATAGACTTATATTATCGTTTGGTGGCACGCCGATGTCAAGTTCTCAATTATTCTCAAATCAAAATTCTCGCGTACGGTCATTCCAATCTTACCACAGTTCCATTCAAGAATTGAGCTATGAGCCGACATGCATTTGTAGAGGTCAAGGATGAGAGAGAGGTTTTTCGGGCATGATTCGTCAAGGAGGAGGCCAACATGTGATATTCCTAAGTACCTAGATCGTTCAAGCGTCGGCTCCGATTAAATGCAGCCACCTTCTTATCTCGTAACTTTTGATCCGTTCGATGCAATTCCTCGTGCCCTTTCGATCTGTTCGATGCAATTCCTCGTGCCCATGTCGAGCATGGCAACAAAAAGTACTGTTACTTGGAGGCATTGCAAGTCCCAACGAGCTTGCGAGTACTCTCTCTTGGCATCATCCGATCACGAAGCTTCCTCTAATCATACTCCACATAATCCAAACATTCCTTTTCCTTCCTGATTAATATTTTTTTTTCTCTTCTTTTTACCTCAATTTTTTTTGCATTGCAATGAAATGAAATCGCGATTAATTCTTTTTTGGTCAAGAAAATCTGATTAATTGCGTTTGCGCGCGTGCGCCGCCCTCGTACAACTTCAGCATCTCAAATTCCCTTTTTTTACCTTGACCGTAGGAATACGAATTTCGCGAGGATTGACATGGCAGGTTACTCCGAAGGGGACTCGCGCGTGCGTGCTAGCGGTCCATTGCTACGATTGGCTTGGCTTGGCTTGGCTACTCCAAAATTGCCTTGTGTGGGTCGGACTTTTGTGACAAAATAATGTTCGCGAAAGACTGACTATTCATGAAAATCAAGCACATATATTGCACGGCCCGCAAGCTGGATGTTGAACCGAGACTAGAGTGTGGAAATATCGGGCTCAGAAAGATTTGGAACGGGAAAATTATACAAATGGTCCGTAAACTTTGGTCTAAAATTTTTATTTTTGGAATAAAAAAGAACAGAAATGATTTTGGTAACAGCACAAAATTTCTTTTTAATAATAATATTTTAAATTTTTTAATATTTCTTTTTTTTTCTTCTTCTTCCTCTTTCTTGGCCATGGCCAGGGCCGGCAAGGACATTGCGGGCCTCGTTGGCTTTGGCGAGGGTTGGACACTTGCTGCCTAGGTGAGGGCGGCTCGCGGCTTTAGCGATTGCCGCCCTCACCGCCACCCACGCCAGATTCGGTGAGCGCGGCACTCAACCGAGCCGCGAGCCGCCCTCACCGACTCTGGCCTGTGGTCGGTGACCGGCGTTCGGCCACAGGCCAGGAAGAAGAAGAAATTTTTTTTTTTCCATTTCTGATTCTTGTTCCCAAAATTAAAAAACAACTTTTTTTTCTTCTTGATTCTATTTCAAAATTGATTCTGGGAATAAATTTTTTTAAATTTGTGCCCAGGAACAAAAAATTTACCAAACATATTTATATTCCAAAATTGATTCTGGAAACAAAAAAATAGAAATAGTTACTGTTCGGCCGGTCGCCAAACGTGCCCTTAATTTTGTTCAATATTGTTCCCGAATTATTGGTAAATGTTCATTTTCATATAGTTTAAGGACTGCATTATAAGAAAACGATGCAAACGTAAGGATATATCAAATATTTTCCAATAGTTTACGGATCATATTAAGCAAAATTAAAAGTCTAAGGACGATATTGCACATTAGACTAATAGCATTAAACGAATTAAAAGTTCAGAGATGATATTGCACATTATGATCGAATTTTATGGGTTATTTATGTTATTATCTAATTTGAAAACAGATCTCTTGCTCCCTTGTATCGTGCCGCGATTGCATGAATAAATGGCAAAAAAAATGTTCCACGCGTTTAATTTAACCGACAAAATATACACACACACAAGAGAATGCAAAACGTAAAAAAGAGAAACGCCACATAACTATGGCAAATATAGATTTGCCAATTAGGCTATTAACTACGGAGACGAGTAATCTAAATATATAGGCTCCATTTATTTTGCGAAAAATAAATAATTTTAAAAATATCTAAAAAAATTACGTCAGCATTTTTTGTTAGTCTAATCGGATAGAGTTGGTGGAATGATTTATTGCACTTTTCGTAAGTTTTAGAACTTAATTACACTTTCGTGATAAGTTTTAAGATTTTTAATGCACTTATTTTTTTACTTTTCATTCCTTATTAGTATTTTGTTCTATTTTTTTTCCCTCGCATGTTTTCGCATGGCAATGAAATTAAAATATGATCAATTTTTTTTACCTTGACCATAAGAATAAGAATTTCGCGAGGAATGACTTAGCAGGTTCTTGCGAAGGGGACTCGCACGTGCGCGGTAGCGATGCCTTGCTACGATTGGCTTGGCTTTGGCCGACTCCAAATGGCGTTAGGTGGGTCGATCTTTCGTGACAAAACAATGTTCGCGAAAGACTATTCAATTCGAATTGTATAGCCAATCATGATTAGATGCTAAGATTAGTGGGATTAAGTTAGCTTAATTATTAACGTACGAGCAGCGTGTCGGCGCGACACATGAAGACGTCCACGGATTTGATTAAGGCGGGGTTTGGAGGTACCCGGTCCACTTGATTGACGATCGCTTTACAAAAGACTATTAAGATTCCACCTAATTATGCTATTGTATTAATTTTCTCGCTCAATCTTTTAAGGTACGACGTGCATTGTCATTTGGGGACTCATGTGGGCTTAATGTTGGCCCTTTCAAACATGTAATAATTTTTAGGAGATACGTTCACTAGAAATCTTAAAACTTGTTATGAAAATGTAATTAAGTTTTAAAACTTACAAAAAATACAATTAAATATTAAAACTTGTCATCGGTCCAATTTAGCTAACGGAAAATGCTGACGTGACTTTTTTAAATTATTGTTTCTATCCTACGTAATGATGACGTGACTTTATTATCATTTTAATATTAATTTTATTTAAATTAAATTTTAAAAAAATGAGGAGGAGAACGGGGGAGGGAGGGCTTGCCCTCCTAGCCGCCCCACCATTGCCCAGAGGGGCTGGCGAGGGGCCACAACCCTTCCCTAGATTTGGGTGAGGGCCCATAGGCCCCCGCCTGCTGCCGCCCCATCCTCGCTGGCCCCTCCTCTTTTTTTTAGCTTATTTTTAAGTTTAGTTTAAATAAAATTAGTATTAAAAATTAAATTTGAGCCAAAACGACGTCGTTTTAGTCTTATATTTAATTCTTTAGCCATGTCATTGCCACGTAGGAGAGAGAAAATATTAAAATATAAGCTATGTCAGTACCATGTTAGCATTTTTCGTTAGTAAGTTTGACGATGTTAACTCTAGGACTCATTTGAGCCAATTTGACAAGTTTTAGAACTTGATTGTACATTTTGTAAGTTTTATGACTCAGCTGCACTTTCGTAACAAATTTTAGGACTTCTAGTGAACATATCCCTATGAAAATTAACCGAAAAATCCTAAACCTAATGCACAAATCTTACAATTTTGCCAATTAAATTTTAAATATTTTCACATTTTGCCAATTGAACCAATCTGGCCAATTTTGGACGAAAATCGTTGACACGATCGACACTAACGTGGATAATTTTTAATAATATTTTAATATTTTTCGATTTTTTAAAATATTTTTCCTTTGTTTTATTTTCTTCCTTTTTTCCTTCTTTTCTTTTTTCCCATTTTCTTTTCTTTTTCTTTTCTCTTTTTCCCACTGCAAGGCCTCGTCGATGGCCAACCTCACCGACCTTGAACGAGGGACACCTAGGCCTGGGCTGGCAAGAGCTGCCATCGGCCTTGGCTCGGACCATGGCTATCAACAGCAGTTAGGATTTGAAGATTGCGCCTGCCATGGCCACTTGAGCTCGAGCTCTAGTTCATGGCCATGGCTAGGATGTGAAGCTCACATATCTTGAGCTCATCGCCTCTCGGCCATGGATTTTGGTGGTGGTCGAGATTTGGAGCTCATGGCCGTCGTGGTTGCTTATGCTCAAGCTTTAAGCTTGCGTCCATGGTTAGGATTCGGAGCTCGTCGCCTCGCAGCCATAGCCGGTTTTGTATATCTTGAGCTCATGGCCGCGCAGCCATGGTTGTTGATAGTGGTCGAGATAAGGAGCTTGTGGTGCTCTAGACTCGCAGTGATGGCCGGGGACCTGGAGCTCACATATCTTGACCTTGCAGCACCTTGCAGCCATGGCTGTCGGTGGTGGATTGGATCTGGAGCTTGTGTATCTTGAGCTCGTCACCTTGCGGCCATGGCCTCCAAGTTGGAGCTTTCTTAGATTTGAACTCGAGACGGAGATCCAAGTAGACTAGCGAGGGCAACCTTCACCCGATCCGATGAGGGCAACTCTCACTAGCTCAGGCCTGGGCGTCCCTAGCCCAAGGGTGGCCCTCTCCTGAGGCCGGCGATCTTTGCTGGATATCAACGAGGCTTGATGGTGGCCGCCTCGTCGATGACCAGTAGAGGGAAAATTGGAAAAAGAAAAAAAAAGAAAATGAGAAGAAAAGAAAAAAAGAAAAATGAAACGTAATAATAAAATTCGAAAGAATCTTAAAATATTATTAAAAATTGTTCACGTGGGACGGGCAACGTCCGCGTCGGTAATTTCTAGCCAAAATTAGCTGACTGGACTCAATTGGTAAAACATGAAAATGTTTATGACTCGATTGGCAATATTGAAAGATTTGTGACTAAATTAGTAAAAGTGAAATAGTTTTATGATTTTTTTGACAAATTTCACAATAATTATTTTTAGCACCTACTTCGAAAGAGATTAGAACTAACCGTAGATTGCCGGAAGAAAGAAGAGATAAATCATAGGTGGTCCTAATTCAAAACGATCTCTTGAAATCATTGCTAACTGTTTTAAAAACTTTAAACCGTTAGATGATTGCATAATTTCAATGTTTAAATATTGCACTACGTGCAAGCTGGGATTTTGACATGAGGCTGGAGCGTGGAAATATTGGGCTTGGAAAGATTTGAGTTTTGAAAATGACACAAATGATTCATGAACTTTGATTTAATGTGCAATATCGTCTTTGAATTTTTAATTTTATGTAATATGATTCCTAAACTTTGGTACAATGCGTAATGTTGTCCTTGGACTTTTAATTTTGTTCAATATAGTCTTCGAACTATGGGTAAATGTTCATTTTCGTATAGTTTCATATAGTCTATGGATTGGATTATATAAAAACGACGCAAACGTAAGGATTACATCGAACATTTACTAATATTTTAGGGACCCTACTAAACAAAATTAAAAATCCATAAATAATATTGCATATTGGGCCAAAATTCACATGCCACATCGAATAAATTAAAAGTTTATTAACGATATATTAGAACCAAAATATATAGATTATTTGTGTTATTATCAAAATTCGAAAACAGGATCTCTTGCTCCCTTATACTATGTCACGATTGCACAGATAAATGGAAAAAAATGTTTCGTGCGTTTTTTTTGGGTGAAATTTCTCGCCTTTCATTTAACTTATAAAAAACATACACACATATATATAATGCAAAATGTAAAAAAGAGAAACAACACATATACATGATAAATATAGATTGTTTATTAATTATGGACACAAGTAATCTAAATATAGGCTTCGTTTGTTTTGCAGATAACCAATGATTCGGAAAACGTTTTTGTAAAAAATGATTTCTTATATTGCTTGAAATAATTAGTTAATGAAAAATATTTTCATCATCGAAGACAATTTAAATCTAAACATTCTCGTGCATAACAAAAATAATTTTGTTCATCCATTTTTATTTATAAATTATTTAAATAATTATTTTTAAGAAAATATATTTTTAAAAAATTTTATTGTTTGCGAAACCGGCGGAGATGTAGAACATGTAGATTTGCCAACTAAGGATATACTCAAAAAGAGAGCGAAGCACACCAAAAAGGGCGGCTTTTCGAAACGAAAGGCGTCCCGGATCCCATCGCTCCACGTCTCTCCCCCTCCCTCGCTCGCTCGCTCGCTCCCTCCTCTTTCATTTCATTGGCGCACGATTCATTCACAGGACCGCTCGTTCTCCCTCTCTCGCCGCCGCGCCGCCGCTGTCTCTCGAAGCGGAACAGCAGATCGGTCGCGGAGAAGATGGCGGTCGGCGTCCTCGCTCTCCAAGGATCCTTCAACGAGCACATCGCAGGCACGATTTCTTCTTTCTCGTTCTCCGCGAGCGTACGTGTGCGTCGTCGGCGTCGTCGTCGTCGTCTGTTTTTGCACTAGTAGTTCGTAACCAGTGGAATCTGTCTGTATGTCTGTCTGTCTGTCTGTCGTTCGCCAGCGCTCCGGAGGCTCGGGGTGAAGGGAGTGGAGATAAGGAAGCCGGAGCAGTTGCGGAGCGTCAGCTCGCTGATTATCCCCGGAGGAGAGAGCACCACCATGGCCAAGCTCGCCGAGTTCCATAACCTGGTTTGTTGCTCTCCCTCGCTCGCCCCGTTCGTGCGTTCTTTCGGTTTCCGGCGATGGATTGTTTATCGCGATGGTGTCGAATCGGTATTGGAAAATGAGAAACGTCGGTGCCGTTGTCGGTTTAGGATTGGCAGCGTGAGTGTGCTAACGTTACCTTTGCGAGTTGATGACCAATTGTCCTGTAGTATCGGCTGTTGTGGAGTAGGATGAAATGAGGTCACTCTGCTTTGGACAATGTTTTGGGAGAATTCCACAACCTGGAAGGACATGCCCCGTGTGGACGTGTTCATTTGTAGTAATTTGCGTTTTGATAGTACAAAATTAGGATAGGAAAGCTGAGAAGCTGTCATTGCTGCGTCGATTTTGGTGATGGTGGAGCAAGTCTAAGTGCTCCACCTTGCGAATTCATGACCGGTTCTCTTGAAGTAACTTTTTGTGTGGAGTAGGATGAAATGGTTTTTGTCTTTTCCTGAAATGTTTTCTGAGAATTGACATAGAGTATCGGTTCATTTGGTTTTTCAAGGAATAAGACTCCATGATTCTTATCTCTATTTTCTGTGCTGCGTGCCAGTTCGGTAGCATTACAATGTGCCCTGTGCAATTTGAAGGACTTATGCCGAGTTAATTTACTGCTCCACGGTTGTGCAATCAGCAAGCTACAGTTAGTTTGGTCATCTGTAACTGAGTTGTACTTTCATTCTGCAGTTCCCGGCACTTCGAGAGTTTGTTAACATGGGAAAGCCTGTCTGGGGAACATGTGCTGGTCTTATATTCCTGGCCGACAAAGTAACTGGTGGGTCTTCTCTTGTGGCTTCGTAGGAGGTCCAAAGATTGTACTGCTTCACAATTCATTGTTTTTAACTTTTCTGAATGCAATGTGAGGAATACTGGTGATGAAGTTCAGATAGTTGAAACGAGATGCTTATTTTTCACAGGACAAAAAGCAGGAGGACAAGATCTTGTTGGAGGCCTAGATTGCATTGTCCACAGGAACTTTTTTGGCAGTCAGGTCTGCATGCCCTTTTGATTCTGAATATATTGCTCTACTTTATTTATGACACATTGTAGCTGTTTTGGTGAAAATAATTGTTGCACTATCTGCTATCACATGCGGGATCGTAAGTGTGAACCTCGACTTTATCTTCGTGTCCAGTATATGTAACTTTTATGCCAGAGTGATTTTTATGATATCACAAAATCTGAACGTGCATAAGAGTGAGCATGTTGTTGCTTATACACAATGACTTCTGAATTGACTTGCTTTTTTTCCCCTGATGTTTAGATTCACAGCTTTGAAGCGGATCTTTCAGTACCGGAGCTGGCATCAAAGGAAGGAGGTCCTGATACATTTCGTGGAGTTTTTATTCGAGCTCCTGCTGTACTTGAAGTAGGGCCCGAAGTTGAAGTGCTTGCTGACTATCCAGTTCCATCGGACACACTGATGGATGAAGCTCA
This sequence comes from Syzygium aqueum, assembly GCA_031216185.1. Lineage (NCBI taxonomy): Eukaryota > Viridiplantae > Streptophyta > Magnoliopsida > Myrtales > Myrtaceae > Syzygium > Syzygium aqueum. Next base: position 32,981,187 of record CM062232.1, on the reverse strand, counting down.
AGAGGTATGGCATATGATATTTGTTTTATTTAAGCAGGTTCATTGGGTATAATTTGCTATGTCTTGCTCTTATATAACAAGTTTCATGGTGAGATTTAGTTTTTCGAATATGCTTCATGGTTAGGTTCGCATGGATATGGTTCCGACTTGATAGTGGTTCCGCATACTTTGAAGGTTTTGAATCGTAAAACATGATTAGTATCTATTAGGTTTTTCTGATGGAGAGTTTGTTCGCACCACATAGCATCTTTTGAGTGCAATGGTGTGGTGCTATAGTTGCGTATTTTAATTTGTAGCTGGCAATTCAGAATTGTGGGTTTAATTCAACTAGAGTTGTCATTTCCCTGTCAGTCCTCTTGCGTTGCCCATACTGGCTCAATTCATTCGAATGGCTGGAAATTGTTGTCATGTGAATATTTCAGGGAGTTGATTGGGTAATTTGCATTGAAAAGCCCATTGCGTGTGAATTTCAGTTTCACATGGGGGAGCAAGAGTAATACCAATATTGATTCTTTCATTTGACTTTCTAGATTTGCACTAAGCTCAACACCTTATGGGCCATATTCAGGAAAATCGGTATGTTATGGAATAGTTTTACCTAAAAGTTGTCAAAGGCAGTTGCTGTCAAAAGGTCTCCAATGTAAGGAGTTATAATAAGTTCAGGTTCTGTTTTATGAGAAGGAAGTTTGTTCACTTCGTGTATCAAAATTTTGGTTGATTTTTACTTTTCTAACACTCTAGAACAATTAAATTGATTGAGCAAATGCACAAATGTTAAAAAGTAAGAATAACTTCATGGCATTGAATTAAAATGAAGCACTAGATATTAACAATCATTTCTGAGGCCAACGATCAAATTGCATATTCTGTTTAGTCTTCAGTTTTTCCTTGAGGATGCTTAGCTGCTATTTCCAGTGAATTGAGTTTGGGCCTGCTGATCTATGTGACCGCTCCATGTTTATGCCTTCAGTTGGATTAGAAGTAACACTGTTGATACTATGCATTGGATCGACCTCAGTCATGTACTTTTCTTTTGCTCACTGTCATTTTGAGGTTTTGAGAGAGCGACCCTGATGCAAGAGAAAGTTGCTGTGATATCATCTGGTAGCCATTAGATCAAATTACAGAGTTGCCATACTCAGTTTTGGCCATGCATACTTGTCTACCTTCAGGCCCTGTCATATGGGAGGCTTGGGCATTGAGATGCTGGGCAGCTTCATCTTGTTGGCTTCTAGTATAAGCAGAGGGTGTCAGAGCGCTAATAAGCTTGTTCTATGAGCTTGCTGTATCCTGGTTCAACAATGTTGATCCTCTGGAAAGTGATGGTGAAGGGGGCTTTAAATAAGTTGCATGGAATTGAATATGCTTTTATTATGTTTAATATGGATTCTTTCCCAAAAGTAACCAGAGATGCCGACTGCTGTGGATTGCTCATCATAAATTTACCTCGAAGAATCTAGTTATTATTGTGGAAGTTTTCTTCTATGACCTTTTTTTAATGTTGTCGGTTCATCTTGATGTGGAAGTTATTATTGGACCATCATTTTTTTTTTGTAGAAGAATTATTCGAGCTTTTTGTTCTTGTTTTCCTGTTTGGAGTATACATTTATTGAAGTTAGTCTGAATACTAATTGCCTAAACTTTGTTCTTCAATTAGTAAATACACCAGATTTTTCTGTTTGCATTGTTCAATGAGTTACTTTTCCTTAGTAGGCAATTCATCGGATATAGATCCAATTTTTCAATTCTTTTAGTTACTTAGAAATTATTTTTCCTTGTACCTGGGCATATCGAGATGCCAATGTGTCGGGGTCTCTCTCTCTCTCTCTCCGCGGGAAAGTAAATATCTCCAGAAAAGGTTCCATATATCAGATTCCTGTAATTTATCTCCTTCTGAACCTTTCTTTGTTGTCCTGACATTTAGGAAAACAAAGGAGCTGAAAAGAAAGTAATTGTAGCTGTCAGGCAAGGGAACTTGCTCGGGACTGCCTTCCATCCGGAGTTGACAGCGGACTTACGATGGTAACTCATTTACCTAATCCAGTATCTTTTCTCCTTGCACCTCTTTGATGGCACATTGCTCGTGCAGGCATACGTACTTCCTTAAAATGGCGAGTGAAATCGAAGGAGGGGCCTCAAATAGCATTGTGGCGGTCGAAGGAGGTGATTTGACTTTCGACCAACAGCCAAAGAATGATCTTCCCATATTCCAATAGTTTCACTTTCATGTTGTTGACCCAGGAGCATTCTTTTCACAGTCAAATTGGTTTCATCGATAGGTTACTTTATGATGCTTGACCTCTCCTCAGGTCTTAGTTTTTCAGCCCAGCTTTTAATGTTTCCTCCTGCGGACTGGACGTGTATATGATGTTGCTTCAAAATTTGGTTACGATGTTGTCCTGGTTGTAAAAAAAAAAAGAGTTGATGAAGCTTTAGTAATTCCGAGAGTTAACTGTATGGATTTCCATTTTCAAAGCACTGAAGATTTATTGGAGCAGAGTCCATGGTAGTTTAGGTCTGTCCCATGGGTAAAAAGTAGGGCATTTTTTGGCCTATGTGGACCGTGCCATCTTTGTGGCCGATGTAAGCAACTGCAAAAACGCGTTTGATCCACGTACACTTCACTCTATGGCTAAGGCTTTCGTTGTTTGTTGCTGTATGCCAAAGTTCATTTAAGCATGATGACCATTTTTGATTTCTGTAAATATCAGCACTTGACATTTCCCATTAATGTCCGTGGGTTTCTGCTCCAGCAATCAAGGTTGGTTGAGTTCTTCCAAGATTGCTTGGTCAATGCCTGGTTGAACTCAAAACTCTGGCGGGACTTGCCTGCAAACGAAAGAAGAAACCACTTATTAATTTCTTGCTGGTAAAAACCAGACGGGTGCCTTAGTGTAGACTTGAGATTTAGCAGCCTATATTTTAGTTTGCGAGACCGGGGGATCCGAGGCGAATTTAGGGCGCTCAAAGTTCAAACCACATGGACTGTGCGTAGAAGAAACGGAACGCGGTATCTGCTTAGGAATATATAAGAGGAGTTCAAGCTTCCCGATAAAGGAGAAGAGGACTCGCTTCTCTTTTCATCATCCTTATCTTTTTAATTGGACATATTAAGCTGGATCTTACTCATACCTCCTTAGCGAAAGCTATCTTTCAAGCTCACAACATGGGCTTCTTTCGGTAACCTTTTTTTTTTTTTTGGGTAACCTAGAAAAGGGAAAAATTCTCTACATTGAGCAAAGTACGACTCTTCGTAAGTTCAAAAAATCGCACGGCCCTTGCTTTGATTGGGGGGTTTGCAAGGAGTTTACCTCTCAGTGAATTATTGCCATGAGGATAATGTCAAACAAGAACCAAACTTGAATCTTGGATTTTTTCTTGAATACTAAAGTCCTAAGCTGAGTTTATGACTTATCAGCTTGCAGCTAAACCCTTAGGCTGCGTTTGGTCGACCGGATAAAAGTCAGGATAGGATATGTTTTATCCTATCCTGCGTTTGGTGGTGGTTCAGGATAGGATAAGGTCGGATATAGACCGGATATAACCCGGATAAAAAAATCCGGTGGGGAGGGTGGGATAGACCCGGATAGGATTTCTAATGCCTATATTTTCAAAAACGCTACACCCCACTCGTCGACATCTTCATCCCCACACCTTGTGCACTTTCACCAAAAAAATTTCTCCGCTTTTTTTCCCTCACTAACTCCTCCTAACCCATGAATAACAAAAATAAAAAAATAAAAATTATCCTATCCGACTTTAAATCCGTAGTCCACCAAACAATGGACAGGATATAAAGAAATCCCAGAATTTCTTATCCTATCCTATCCAGTCCTATCCCGTTTAGAAATCCGGATGACCAAACGCAGCCTTAGAGTAAAAAATTCCTGGGTTTTGCTTAGGAGAATGAGCAGAGAGTGAATCTAACGACAATGGCCGTAACTTCAGCACATTAAGTAGAGCACATGACGGCGAGGTCGATAAGCTTGCTGTAAGCTCAAGTATTACGAATAGTAGTGCAACTGGCGCACGGTCATCTCTTACATATTCAAGCAAATAGAAGCTTTAAGCTCTTTCAAAAAGTAAACTAAGACTTACAAAAGATGTTAAGGATGGTCTATGATAGTTAGTCAATGCCTATATTTATTTAGGAAGCAAGAAAATCGAGGATTAAGCCGAACTCCAAGGCCTAGTTTAAGTTAGACATTTTCACATTTCCATATAAAGAGGCCTCTCTGAACATTCTAAACCGTCCAAATAATATCCCCCATTTTCTGCTGTAAGCATCTAATAATCAACAGAGGGAAGACGCATTAAGAGAAGCATCTTCGGGCTGTGATCGCATCTCGAAGACGATGGAGGTAGGAGAGCCATTGATCTTGATAGCTATCCTTGCGGTTCTGGTCTCGCTGGGGGCATCCGTGGTCCAAGGGGCGACTAACAAACCGACGACTCCTGACCCCAATTCGACAAAGTACGTGATGCTAAGAACATTGTCTTCCGGCCAGGAGCGAGCGTTTTGTGTGGCGTCCGGCAAGTGTCGCCTCAAGATGCTCACCTGCCCTGCTCAGTGCCCGCAGAGGAAGCCTAAGAAGAACAGGAAGCATAAGGGTTGCTACATTGACTGCAGCAGCAGCAAGTGTGAAGCCACTTGCAGATGTAAGCAAGCTTCTCTCACACTTTCCTGATACTACAGTCCTACGTCCTAAGCTGTTTTTTGATTGCTACTTTGGAAACACAAGCATGATAGATGTCTTTCTAGTCTTGGCTAGATTTATGTAGACACGATCAATGAATCCTCGATATCGACTTTGACACAACCGTTGTTCTCAAAAAGTTTGAACCATCGGGGAACAGGCTCATGTATTGATATTCACCTCTTCTTCTTCTTGTTCGTGCAGATAGAAAAGCCAACTGCCGTGGATATGGCTCTCTCTGTTATGACCCTCGGTTCATCGGTGGCGATGGCGTGATGTTCTACTTCCATGGGGCAACTGGAGGGAACTTTTCGCTCGTCTCCGATGACAACCTCCACATCAACGCCCACTTCATCGGGACCCGTCCTAAGGGACGGACACGCGACTTCACGTGGGTGCAAGCCCTCGCGATCATTTTTGACAAGCACACCCTCGTCATCGAAGCGAAGAGAGTCTCACACTGGGACGACGAAGTAGATGCTCTCAACGTCACTTGGGACAATAAGGCGGTCCAAGTCCCCACAGACGGAGAGGCCGAGTGGAGGCATGAAGGCGAGGACAGGACAGTGATAGTTGAAAGGACTGATGATACTAACTCCGTGAGGGTGACGGTGAGTGGATTGCTCGAAATGGACGTAAGGGTAGTGCCAATTGGCGAAGAAGAGAACCGGGTCCACAACTATCAAATACCGAAGGACGACGCGTTCGCTCACTTGGAGACACAGTTCAGGTTTTCTAATCTGTCGGACCTTGTCGAAGGAGTTCTGGGCAAGACTTACAGGCCAAACTATGTGAGCCCTGTGAAGGTTGGCGTTCCGATGCCGATGATGGGCGGTGAGGACAAGTACCAAGCACCGTCTCTTTTGTCACCTCTCTGCAAAGTCTGCAGGTTCAAGGGACCAACTGGGTATGCTACGGGTGTTGCTCAGTACTAACCATGCTGATAACAAGCAAGAAAAAGATCGTTCCTTTTTTCTCATTTCAATCAAAGTAGACATCTGTGTTTGTATCATCGTTTAGGGGGGTTCTTCTGCTTTGTGCTTGAATGATTTTGTGCGTGTACAAAATAAGGGACAAATTGGCCCATCATGCCGTGCTCTGCTAAAAACTTATCTTCGTTTGGTAACAGAAATTTCTCAGGAAGAAAGTACCTGAGCCTTTCTACGTCCCTTCATAACAGCAAACGAAGCATCATCGATTGGTCTGTTCTGCGAGTCGAAAAGAGTCCTTCACGAACTGTTTTTTCCCCTTTAATTTTGCTTACTAGTCGCGAAGGTCGACGAAACTTGCACCAACTGAACATGGCAATTATCAAAGTCAAGTTTAGTGCATGTAACTAGATGCGCAACCTCATGATGTGTACTGTTGCAGAGGGCGAGAACTACCTCTTGCTAGTTCGGTTTTTCCGCCCACAAACGGCAAGCAAGAGATGCATTCGCTCGACCCGATATAAACGAAACGGAAAGACCACATATTAGACAGCACACAGTAGCGAACCTACACCACCCTTGTGACGCAATGTTTGGAAATGCTCTAGCTACCTCAACAACATTGCAGTGCTCTCAGTACCGCAAAGAAATTTCCTCAGTGAGGGCGAGCACGGATGTCAATAGCGAGTAAGCCGGCCAAGGATTACCATTACAGAGAGTGTGCTTTGGTGGTAACAAAATAGCCATGTTTGGTTTCCATTTCCATAGCTTTCATTGACTACTCGTTATGTGAACGAGAGAAAAGCCGGAGAAGAAGAAAGTCAAAAGTCTCAAATGCCTCCCCGAGCGAAGGCAGGCGGGCCGAAACGGCCCATGATCAAACTGAACCCCCAAATCACTCGGGCTGTGCCCTAATCTTCCCTCGAATTCGATCGCTCTGCGAAAAAGGAAGAATCGGCGCCAATTCGCGGAACGTCGAGCGATGACGGAGACGACCAAATCGAGGGAGAGAGCGGGAAGCTCCAAGGCGTCGAGCAAGAAGAGCAAAGCCGACGCCCCCGCCCCCGCCCCCGCCGTCAAGAGCAAGCTGGAGAAGCCTAAGGCCGGCAAGAGCAACGGCGTCGCGCCCGAACCCGAGGTCCTCGTCGTCCCGTCCTCGAGCACCGAATCGCAGGCGCGGGAGCCCGAGCCGAGGAGGAACCGGAGCCCGGAGAGGCGCGAGCGCGGCGCCGATCCGGCGGGCAAGAAGAGGAGGCGGAAGCATCGGGAGCCGGAGGAAGGCGGCGCGAGCAATGAGGAGCGTAAATCGAGCAAGAGCAATGGCGTCGCGGCGCGCGAACCCGAGGTGCTGGTCGTTCCGTCCTCGAGCACCGAGTCGCAGGGAGGGGAGCGGGAGCCGAAGGGGGATCGGAGCGCGAAGGTGGGCGAGGCGGGCGTCGCGGGCTCGGCGGCGGTCCGGAAGAAGCGGAGGCGTCGGGAGCGAGAGGAGGACGGCGACGGGAGCAGGGACGATTCGAAGCTCTGTAACTTCCCGATGAACAGGATCAGGACGATCGCGAAGAGCGAGGAATCCGACCTGCGCATCAATCACGAGGCTTACTTCGTCATCAACAAAGCCACGGTATATGCTTGTTCGAGCTCTGGTTTTGTTTGGCAATTCCATTCTTGTTTCTGCAGCATTTCCCATATTGCTAGAATCCTGGGAATCACTGGTCACTCCTAATGCAGCTTCAGTATTTCGATCATTTGATGTATGCATACTTGCTTTGCGATCGACGAAGCAATGTGTCCTGCTTCTTGTTCTCATTCAGCTCCTTGGGATTGTTGCAGGAAAAGTTTATTGAGCAGCTTTGCGAAGATGCATATGCCTTAGCTGCGGCTCGCGATCGTAAGAGAACTTTCAAGTATGACCACCTGTGTGAGTTACTCTCTCCTTTTCATTCGAACTCCAGCTCCTGCAAAAAGAATTGAATGCTTGATGTTATTGTCATACCGAGTTTCACCTTGTAAGGTTCGGCATTGAGTGAACTTTCGTCCCGCCTTGATTTACTTAAATGATGCTTTAAAATGTTGTGGATTCATTGGCTATTTGAATTTCATGAATGGTTTTTGGTTATTTTTAGAAGTGATTTCTGAAATGATTGAACTTCGAATTTTCTTCGAACAAACTTATGAGGATTGAGGGTGGGGAGGCTCCTTGGGTATGGCTTGACGTAGTACGGTCAGTAAATTATGCACTTGATATCTGGCTCATGAAGCCTATGTCTTCCCCCGAAAAGGAGCTGTGTCATCTGATTTCCTAGTGGAAACTCGAAATTAACCTAGCTTAATTGTCTGCCGCTCTGCTTTTCATTTATTCTCCTCCAGAGATACGGTTGGTCTTGTCCGGTCCTTGTGAAATCCTTCAACTTAAAATGGCGATTCTTGTTTAAGTACGTAAATTCTCCTTGCTAGCGGAGAGGTTGAATGGGGATTTCAACATGAACATGGAAAACTTTTGAAATATATTATAGTGTGAAATAATTATGCAAAGCTATCTTTTGTTGTACTTGCTTGGATGAACTTGATGCCTCTCTCAAGGTTTATTTTGATTATCTTTATTGCGAGTCAACGTAGTTGAGCCCTACTGTACTTATGACACACCAATGACGAAAGTTACTGGAGTCTGAATTTGGTCTGTACTTATGACACACCAATGATGAAAGTTACTGGAGTCTGAATTTGGTTGTCTGGCATATGGAGATTAGGCATTAAACCATCTTGTTATACTGATTGTTTCTGGTGTTTTCTGTTTTTCTTCAGCATCACTTGTTTGCGAGTGGAAGAGATACGACTTTCTTTCAGGTACTTGTTTTTCAGACCCATATTGATACGTCTGCTTTGATCATAAACTTTTGGTATTGATCGTTCGTATGTCCAATGACAGTATGACCTACTCGATGACATTTGGTTGTGTGCTAGATTTCGTTCCAGAGAAAGTGAAAGCTGCAGATGCACTGGCAGAGAGGAAACCAGAAGAGACATGATATGATACTAATCTTAGGTCAAGAAGCTGTAACTTTTGTCGATTGAGGGGCTTCGATTTGTACGAGCATCTTATCCTGTTATTTGGTTCTATAAGAGAATAGAGCCAGCAAAATGGGAACCTACATTTAGCTGCAGATGATGTCCATATGGGTGAATTTTTTGGCATTTTACATTGGAGAAGGGAAATGCTTATACTTCTGGTAAATTTTTCGGCGAGTAATCTCATGCATCACATTCTGACCAAAAAAAAAAAAATCTCATGCATTGCTGACATGGATGGTGAGGTAGCTTCTTGTGGGGAGTTAAATGTTGTGTAGTCAAATTGTCATGGACGGGTACTTCATAGTTAATCTGATTCTCGGCCTATGTTAGATCTCTTTTTAGTTGTATACTAAAGATATGGAGATCTATCTATGTAAATCTATTCATGCAAACGCGGAGAGAGTCTAATGAGGAGAGTTGCATAATTTGCAACATAGTTTTGAAGAATGGATATCCAGATCCCGATCCACTGGATTCAGAGACTCACTGCCGTAAGCTCTGGCTCTTTCGGCTTAGGAAGCAGGTAATGACCAAATATGATTAAGCCATCAGAAATGGAAAGGTGAATGTCGAGATGGTTACAGACAGATCATGCTGGGACGATCGATTGTGAATCTTACCCATGACTATCATTTATGTTGTTGCACTGTGTGTGTGGGTGTGTAAAACGAGTAATATTAAATCTAACCAGACAACAGGCGTCGAAGATTAGCTGTTGGGCCACCGCGAAAGATGTCTTATGCTGGAAGGGTGTGGCATACAAACCATTTGCAGTGACACAGAACCGTAGAGAACAGCTATAATGAGGCTTCTAATGCAGTCTTTTAATGTCCAGCGCGATATGATGGGGGCTGGCGCGTAGGAAATAATTCGTGCGTGAGAAAAGTCATTTTCGATAGCATAAAAGAGCCTGCTTTCGGCTGCAAACATGGGAAGAACTTATATGTCAATCATTAAGGACAAGATTATCAACAAATCCAATATGGTTGAGATTTCAGTTAGTCCATTCAGACGAAAGTGGTGAAGAGGTCGGTTTATTAAGCGGATGATATCTCTCATTTATGTTCCGCAGAGCCAATCACCTGTGTGTAACTAGGCATCTAAAAAACCTAACAAGGATTGATGGGTGAGGTGAAATGTCTGTTTCGTCTTCAATATGGATGCATTACAGAGCAGATGGATAGCACTCTCTAGTCTTACTCCTTAGCTCGAATGCTCGATTGGTGACAGGATGCCTTTTCTTTTCAATCACAGCTGAGAAATGCAAATTTCTAAAACTATTGGACGTTTGGTGCTTGCAAGTATGCATTACCCCACTCTTATGTTTCACATTTCAATGACGAAGAACATAGTACTAGGGAAAAAAAGAAAGGGGAATTCGCACACCCAAAGTTGCTATGCAGAAGTCAACTCAATCCTCATCAAGGTGATGAGAGTGTTGGGCCCTATTTTTCTGCAGCAAACATAAAATCTCGATTCATCTCCCTTGCCAAAAGATATGGGAAGCTGCAAAAGCGTCTCTCCTAAGTTTGTTGGCAAGAAAATTGATTTTGTACCAGAAATAAATACAAAGTGAAACCCAAGCAATCATGCATGGCCTGATTTGCCATGGCCATTTGATCTCCCCCTACTATATTTCCTGCTTTCCCAAGCAAACTAGTTGCTGTAACAGTGAATGTTCCCACAGATCTCTCTCTCTCTCTCTCTCCATTTATTTCATCCATGTTTTGCTTTTGGCACAACACTTATCATTGAGGTGCTAACTACTGAATTCCCCTAACTAAAAATTGTAACCTCTCACCTAATTTCATTTTCTCCCACTCTGATGATCACCACTCTCTTTCCTAGATTTCAAATAAATTGCCACTTTCTCCCTCCTCTTCCCTCACACTGCCAAAAAGGCTTCTTCAAGCACCATTTCTTCACTGTCCTCTCTTCACAATCCCCCCTCTCCCTCACCCCCCTACTAAGAGCAAAGAAAGAAACATGATGAAGAGCCTTTCGTTTCCACTCCTGCTGGTCCTGCTCTTCCAATGCTCCACCACCTCGGCTCAGCCTGCGGCAGGCCCAGCTTCACCTGTTGTAGCCCCGTCTCCACCTGCTCCGTCTCCACCTGCTCCGTCTCCGCCTGCTCCGCCTGCCTTAGGCCCGGCTCCACCTCTCTTAGGCCCGGTTCCTGCAGGCCCAGATGACATCACGAAGATCCTTACAAAGGCGGGCCAATTCACAGTGCTGCTCAAGCTCATGAAGGTCACCTCAGTCGACAAACAGATCAATGCGCAACTTAACAATTCGAACAACGGCCTAACCATCTTTGCCCCAAATGACAATGCCTTCTCGAGCCTCAAGTCTGGGACTTTGAACCAGCTCTCAGCTGAGCAGCAGGTCGAGCTCGTGCAGTTCCATGTAGTCCCGTCATTCTTGTCTGTGTCCCAATTCCAAACCGTCAGCAATCCGCTGAGGACACAGGCTGGCGGTAGCGGGAAGTTCGAGTTCCCGCTGACTTTGACTACTTCCGGTAGCAATGTGAACATATCGACTGGTGTCAACAATGCAACAGTGGACCAAATTATATTTTCAGACGGGCAGTTGGCTGTGTATCTGGTCGACAAGGTTCTGCTTCCTATGAACATATTTGGCCCGAAGCCACCCGCGCCGGCACCTGCCCCAGCGAAGCCAAAGAAGAAGCCGGCTTTGGCAACGAGCCCAGTAGCCGACACTGACAGCGCGCCGGTGGACACATCTGGTGAAGGGAAATTGATGGTGCCTGGAATGATGGTGGTCATTGGATTGAGTGTTGTTGGGACATTCTACTCGTGACAAGGAAAGTTTGGGACATTACGAGAATGATCAGCTTGAAACACTGAGGTGGGGGTCACTTTTGAAATTTGCAATGAGCTATTATTTGGTGAATTTGGTTGAAGGACAGTGAGAGATGTGGTCAGTGATTTGAAATAAATTCGAGTCCCGATGGTAGAACATGCCAGTGATGAGAGAAAAAGAGTAAAAAAAGAGTCAAAGTCTGTTCTTTTTTCTTTCCTTTTCCTTTTCTTTCCTGTGTTCCCTGCTTTCAGTTTTCATGTACTCATTTATTTTGTTGTATTATATCTGAGGAGGTGCTGTATGTTCCTGGATTGTGAAATTGATCTTCTTCTTCTTCAATTTGCTTCCTCCAGCACTATAATATGAAAGCATTAATACACCTAACAGCCATTATGTTAACCTGCACAGAGTATTACTCACTACTGAATAATGTCATCAGTCACTCTTGCACATAACTGAGAAAACAGTGCTTTCACTTTGGTACGCATCAAAATAACCGGCTAACCAATAGCAAAATAGGAACCATTTGGACAAGAACGAACACGACTTACCAAAAAACCGTAAGGATTTTACCGTGTTCGAGTCTTTTCTAGAAACATTACATCTTCATGTGTGACTCAAAATTCAGGGGAGAACACTAGAACAGACAACATCAACCTCTCTTTTGCATCTAACTATGTAGGATCATACGAATTCAGCACAAGCATTCTTACAAGGTAATACTTAGCAAAAGCTCTTTCATACAATACTATGTCTGCTACAAGATGGAATTAAGAATGGGGGTAAGTGGTTCCGGGTTTTGTTGAGGTTCCACCTGGAACCTGAAACTTACTTATCAAAACAGGTTTTTTATCTTTTGGAACTTGGAATCTACCATGCATACCTTGGAACCTAGAACCTCTCCTATCACAAGTTTCAGGATCGGTTCCAGGGTCTACCCAGATTTCGCGTTCCACCCGTATTATCAATTGAATGATTGCAGTTAAACATTATTTTTTATAACCATCACTTGCTGCTACAATATACTGACCACAACTTATATTTAGACACACGAAAAATATGGAATATTAACAAAGTAAAAGTCTCAATCATAAAATAGACGCTCAGGCTAGTAGTTTCAGATTATACACTCAGCATCAGACATTATGGAATATCGCAGGATCGCGTGAAGATATAGACCAAGGAAAACACAAAAACTTGTCCCAGATTCCAAGTTCCACCTACCTAGAACCTGGAATCTATTCTCCAATTTTTGGAATATAAAACCTATCATGCATACTTTGGAATTTTGGAACCGGATAGGTTTCCACCGGGCCACCGGTTCGGTTCTCAGTTTTGATTAAGAAGTTTTATGTGTCAGGAAGTGAAAAACACATAACATCCATTGATGAGATGTTTAAATTGCCTGATGACTGGCTGGCTATAAACAAGGGATCACAAAGATTCCCAATATCATTCAAACGAGGACGAGGACGCAACGATTAAGCCATCAGTAAAGAAGTCTGAACTGGGTTAGTGCATTGGGCTTGCGCATCTTGCCTGGGTCTGACCTTCTTTAGGTGCTTTCAACTTGGGCCAATCGTATCATCATCATGAAAGTTTGGCCGTGCATTATTCTCCTTCAAAGTTCAAATTATGACAGAAATCCATGCATACCCGAGAAGAGCTCATAAAGCTCGATTCGGAATTCTCTCTGTTTCGACATCATAAGCCTTGAGATTCTTTAAACGCAGTATGACATCAATCCCCTGATCATTTGTTCACCGCACACTGCTTGCAAAGAGAATGGCCATAAACGTGTCTCTTTATTATTTATCTTATCTATACTGTCATTTCAAAAGGAGAAATTGAATTCTATCTCTTCTTTGCAAAGTCCAAAATGCGCACACAAGATTGCAAAAGCTTATGAAAAGTAGGAATAGTTTGTCGATTTGAGGCATAACCAAGGGGATAGTGCATGTCGGGTCTGGTAGTATTTTGAAAACGACGTATACAGCGCCATCTCCGTTCAAATGACATCCTTATCCCGCTCCATTTGCTACGGTCACGGATTTGTTGGCGCGCTAAGATTGCCTGCCGGTCTATGTAAGGAATCAAAGACATCAATAATTCATAATGACTACATCAAATTCCTAGAAATTGTTATGTGCTTTGCCCTAATGATTGTACAGAATGACTTGAAAGATCCGCCGTCCATCCATCTAATCAAGAGCTTACTCGACGGGGAGACTTTGTTCAACGAAGTCTGCGGTCTTCTGGAAATTACGTGTGATCGAAGGACAATCTACTGAGTGAGAATTGGAGAAGAATAATGTCCGAAGCATGTGAAGATCCATTCCAATTAGTCACAGCAGCACTTTGACAATTTTGCTAGTGGGAGTGTGATGTTAATGTGTGAAACGACGTGGGCGTACAATGCAAGAGTAAAACGTTTCACACTTCTACATGCATGAAGAGATGACCCCGTCGCTCAAGTTGCTTAAAGTTCACTTTCTTATTGCCGCCATGGAATGTTTACATATTTTTTACTCCAATCTTGACGATGGAATAGCTCGTTTAAATAGATAAATCTACTCGTAAAATATCTCGTTCACCTCATGCATTAAATAAGATGCGAGTTAAAATCTAAGTAGATGACTTAAATATGAAATTATTTGCGCTTTGATTCTGTAAGGGAGTCGAAGCATCTCCCGTTCTTGCCTTCGTCCTCTCGATCATTAAACCCAATGCTCAGTGACGAGTCGTTCCATATACTTGGGTCGCCACTTGTGCGAATTAGCTAAAGACAGGCTTGATTGAAGCTTTAAGCTTTCATCATTCTACCTTCCCAGGATATCTTTAAGTATATGAACGAGCTTGCTTCTTTCATGAATTCTATCAGTACATGAAAGAGCTCTAGACCAAGATATAATTTATATTAGCATAGCTAAGAAAACTGTACTGGGCTCAAATCTGTGGATAATGAATTGATAACCTCATGCATTAAATAAAATGCGAGTCAAAATTTATAGTGGGTGACTCATATATAAAATTATTTGCACTTTAATTATGTAGGGAATCGAAGCATCTCCTGTTCTTGCCTTCGTCCTCTCGATCATTAAAACCAATGCACAGTGACGAGTCATTCCAATATACTTGGGTCGCCGCTTGCGCGAATTAGCTAAAGACAGGCTTGATTGAAGCTTTAAAGCTTTCATCATTCTACCTTCCCAGGATATCTTTAAGTATGAACGAACTTGCTTCTTTCATGAATTCTATCAGTACATGAAAGAGCTCTAGACCAAGATATAATTTATATTGGCATAGCTAAGTAAACTGTGCTGGGCTCAAATCCGTGGACAATGAACCCAGCGAAGCAAAATCTGCTAGCACTTGCTGGTTGACGTGTGCACTCGGTTTGCCTGCAACACCGAGAAAATCCCTAGTCAAATTGCCTTCAACTAATGCATGATTCAGCTTCCCTTGAACAACTTTCGGTTGGCTCACGTTCCCATTGGCTTGCATCACCATGTTTCTCAGCGTGTTCTCAGTTTCGGCTGTTGGTGAGCTTGAGTCTGAATCGCCGAAGGCCAGCACATGTTCTCCTCCAGGAGAACAAGTGACTGGAGAGGAGAATGAACTCAGTATTGCCTCATTCAAGTTCTGAGAAAGGGAACAGAAATTTGAAGCATTGGGTAAATAAGATGACGATGAGCTCATTAGTCCGAGACCCATGTCACTGATGAGTGGTGGATTGGCCATGGTAGATCCCAGTATTGCTGCTTTTTGTAAGAGTGCAGTTGCTGACATGAGACCTTGGCTTTGTTGTTGTGGATGATTCTGATCGATTGAACCATACAAAGAACTCACTGCATCGGATATTGAACTCTTGCTCTCTTCTTCCTCCTTTACACACTGAGGCAGCTCCAAGACGGATGGACCGGACCCAAATAAGGACGTGCTTGGCGACCCGAAAATACTCATCGGCACTGTAGGAACGAATTCTGGTCGGTCACTGCCGAAAATTGAAGCTAAGAATGCGTTGGCAGACGTACCGGCAAATCCGCAACTGTTAAGATGGGGATTACCGAATTCCGGGCCGAGTATTCTGAAATTATCAGGGATCGTTGCAACTGATTGAGGAGGAGCCAGTGTTGGGTCATTCCTGAAGTTTGAGGAATTGAATTTTGTGCTCTCTTCAGCTAGAGCATCACAAAAGGCTCTGTGGGTGATGAAGCTGTCTTTCCTGTATCATGATGCATGATCGCAGCAATAAGAAACCGTCTCAATTTAATTCAGTATAAATAGGAATGACAGAGCCCCTGTTGAAATCAAATGAAGACAATGAATACGCCCAGTGTGTTCATTTATATTTCCCTCAACCAACCCAATCATTTCAGTGCTATATAGAAAGCTGAACTATACACGTGAGAGTCCGAAATAAGACAAAGTGAATGAAATTACCTGGAGAAGACGGTGCCACAATCACATTTATACTCTCTAGTCCCACAAATCTTGCTGTGAGCCTTCCAATCTGACTTGACTGCATATTTCTTGGAACACCTCTCGCACTTCCACTTCTTCTCCCCGTGCTTTCTGCTGTAGTGCTTCTTCACCCCTGTGAGGTCTCCAAGAGCTCTTGATGGGTGATGGTGGACACAGGTTGTCTCTGGGCATATGTAAACTCTCTTTCTTGGCGGGTCTCTTTCTTTTGTTCTTCGCTTCAGCTTCCATGGAAGGTTGTGTCCTCTCCTGTGAAGCTGCAAGTTCTGGTCCCTCTGAAAACCTTTCTTGCATATGTCGCAGACGAAGCGGTGGGTGGCCATCAGAGACTTCGGGGATAGAGCAATCACTTCAGCATCTGGATCTGCTCGAACATTCGAAAGATAATAATCGAGGGTAAGATAAAACGAGAGCTTCCTTTGAAACTCGGAAAGCTGTACGTGGAAAAAGCTCAGACTTGCCTGGTGTTCCTGGCAAGTTTCTCTTTTTATTGATTGGATTAGAGTTGGGGTCTTGAGCAATTTCTCTGACTGAAACAAGCCCATTTCCAGACATCTTCTGCACTGATATTTGTAACTGGGTGGTCTTTTCTCGAGGGGAAAATGAACCTCAAAAGCTACAAAAATGCTATTCTAAAAGAGTGAGTGGAGTGAGGGAGAAGCATATAGAGAGATAGATCAATCTCTCGTCCCTGAAATCAATGAACCCCGTTGGGTTCCTACTCTATCTGTTCAATCATACTCTTGCTGCAGACTTCACATCTGAGTCATCACTAATTATAAGAGAGAAGTGTAAAAGCTAGCAACAATGGAGTTTGGTTCTCTCTCTCTCTCTCTCTCTCATGCTCTCCTTATCTTGCACGGCTCTTGTCAAAGTCGGTCAGCCGTAGACTTAGCTGGACCCCTCTCTCTCTCCATGTGGGGAGTAAGAAGAAACGATGAAAGGGATACGCCAACAGAGTTTGATTAGTACATTGTCCTTGGGTGATAAGGATCAGAGATGTAGACTGCATAATTCACTGCCTATCTTTTTACTCCAACCGGGCTACACATGAATAAACTTGCCCGGAAAGGCAATCCTATTGCACGGGCAGCAATTATCAAGTCCATCGTGGCAAAAGCAAGGATTTCGAAATCGGGGGCTCTCCTCCGCTACGTTCGTATACGAACTTTCGTTTTCTTTTCACGAAAGATTACCGTACGTCGCCAAGCAAAACTTTCTGAGAGTGGGATTAAGCTCGGACAACAACGACACGCATCAAAGGCAGGGAAAGTTCCCCGCAAAATCTGAAAAAGGGGTTAAAAAGGGTCGAATCAGGGGTTCAGGACATGGGATTCCTAAAAGGCCGAGCGAGGGAAAGACGGTGAGAAAGCGATGAACAAAAAAGCTGTCATCCTTTACGGTCACTCATCATGGTGAAGAAAAATGAATAAGGGAAAATTTGAAAAGGAAAAAGGGCAAATCGATTGACAGTCCGTGTCAAATAATTGCGCATCATCAAAGATCCACAGATTCCACTGACTCGAGTGCCGTCCGTGAGACCTGGCTCGTTAAACTGGCGGGGGGATTAGGTTGGACAGCGTGGGGACCGACGGGCCCCGCTCGTCTGCAGTCTACAGTCAATAACACGCTCACGGAACAGAGCATGGGGAAGGCTCCTCCAATGGAGAAATACTGCGCGTAGTCCCCGACCCGTTCGTCGAATTACATCCCGACCTGTTTTGATCTCGCGCGTCTTGCCCGTTCTAGAATCCTAGCGATCGGCGATGTAGCCCCGCTTGCTCATATTCTCAGCGTTTTGGAAAGATGCATTGTTGACCAACTCTTGATATCTATCGATCCCTTATGAAGTCTTTGCGATGAAATGTGCGAGTTTAAGATGATGGGTATAAGTTGTTATGCGTGCTTGACAGATTCAATCATAAGCACAGGCCTTGTTCTGCGGTTTCGACATGAGTTCAGGAAGGCTGACGGACAATAATATCGAGCTCGTAAGCTGAGTCGCATTTCGTTTAACTTAAACAGCAGGGGGCGGGTGAGAACTGAGAACCAACTTGATATACTTGTGTCAAGTATCATCATATAACCTCATCAGATTCACCAAATTCACTAAGACAGGATGAGATCGGCAGGTCCCATCTGAAATTTTGGCCAATCAAAAGGATTTTAACGTCACATGGACGCGGGCAGAGGGAGAGAGAGACAGAGAGAGAGAGTGTACAAAGTAGGAAGGTTCCCGCTGGTGAGTTTCTTTGATGGAGCCCAGTCCTTTGACTTTGCTAACATTCATTCCAATGGACGAGAGCCGGAAGTATAATGAATAATTGAACAAACCAGTCTTGAAAGGCTTATTGCACCTTTAGGAAATGGGGTTCGACAAGATGATTTAGTCATTATACGGAGGAAAGTATCGGTCCTCACATAGGGTAACACCTTTACAGCAGATAACAACAGCAGGAATGTCATAATTTTTGTATGACGCTCACTTGATGGTCATAACTTTATTTTTCACTTACTTAAATGCTACAAATTTAAAAAATCAATCACTTAAACTTCATTGACGATTTGTCTCACCTGAAAATTCAATGTGGACAATTTTTAAAATTTTTCTTTTGCTTTTTTTTTTCTTGTGTTGGCAAAGGTCAGTGGCGACCCTTGCCCGTGGCCTCGTCGGCTGCAAAGGCCTTGCCCACGGCCTCACTGGCCACGGGCAACAACGCGAAGGCCCTTGCTAGATGTAGGCTAGGGCCTTCATGGCCCCGCTGGTTGCGGGCGAGACGGCCTTGCTAGATCTGGCGAGGGCCTTCGTGCCCTAACTACGGCCAACGAGGCCACCATGGTCCTAGGCGAGGCCTTCACGGCCCCACCAACCAAGGATGAGGCCTTTGCGGTTGGCAAGGGTCACCATGACCCTCACCAGCACAGAAAAGAAAAGGAAAAGAAAAATTAAAAATTAAAAAGAAATCAAAAAATTTACACGGGAAGGGAAAATTAAGTAAAAAAATCCACGTAAGATGATTTGTCGGAAATGACACTCAAATAATTGATTTTACTTCGATGTGACAGTTAAGTGAGCGAAAGAAAATTATGACACTTAAATGAGTACTGTATAAAAGTTATAGCACTTCTATTTGTTCTTATTCCCTTTTCTTTGTGCCTTAAACTTGTTAACACGGAGAAAATGATACATTAATGCGAAAGGATTGTCTGTTGCACAGCGTGACACTGGTGGACCGGCAGAAGATTTTGAGAAGTACAACATGTATGTAAAATCCCATAAAAGTGCAAAGAGCTTTTGAAATTTCTATCTTATGGTTATTATATATCTGTTGCAGGCACGTGTAAGAGGTGTGAAAGAAAGAAGTCTCACATTAGACTTCTAATGCTAAAAGAACTTATTGACGATGTCTAGACTGTCCATAATCCTGCGAGTTAAGTTTTTGAATGAATATAAATCCAACTAGAATGAACTTTCTATTGAATCCCTTCGTTGTGAGGCATTGAACTTCAGTGGTGCTTCCCCTCGATCTCTTTAACGAGTCTAGTTGTCGATCTAGAGCAGTCGTCTCTTCGTCCAATTTTTTACCGTCTGCTCAACTCATAATACCAACTGAGACCTAAGTGTTGTCCACAGATGTCGAAGTCCATATTTTTTTTTATCTTATCCTAAAGCACCCTGTTTTACGCCGTTCGACGGCTCAATATGACATGTCTTGATGAAGAATCTCAACACAAACTAATGAGACATCCTACGTGAGCTTCAACTTTGGATTAGCTAAGTTCGGTTGCTGATCCACGACAGGCGACTAGTTCCCTTCCCTTGCATTGCATATTGTTTCTCTTCTAAAACATTCAATGCCCCCTGTGTATCTGGGCTAACGATTGGGCCTACTCCTTAAACTATGGGCAATACGGCCCAAATCATTCAAACGAAGCATGACACACCACGGATCGAGCCCCTGTGATCTCTTACCATCCTCCCCCTATTTTCGGGGGCAGACCTTTACAATCGTTTGTGGGAGAATTGTTGCGTGAACTCGATTCACGTGAGCCCGAATAACATCTACCGTTAGTGAAGTTTGCCCATGTGCACCCATATGATCTAACGGTTCATGTGAGCCGAGCTCGCATACCCGGGATGTGCAACAATTTCTCCTGACTCTATAGTAAGATTCGGCTCTATGGAAAACGAGAGAGTACATTAATTTTCGACTAACAAATCAGTGCCAATCGAAAAGGAAAAGGTGCCCCCCTCCCCAGCCTCAGCAACCAAAATAAGAGCCCTAGAGACACCCATTAACAAGGGATGCAAGCGCAAGTATATACTCTAGCGACTTCTCTTAGGCTTAGATTAAAATAAAAAATGCTACATATACTTACATCAACTAAGAAAAATAAATTCACGAATTACTCTTAACGAGTGCTTGCATATGACAATCTCGTTTAAGCACGTAATTTCAATTTGCTGGGTTGTAAACCAGTCCCGATGTCCCTAACGTTACTCAATTAGATTAAAGTCGGATTGACTGTCAATATAAAGTTGCATGGAATGGGGGCCTCGCTCCCTTTTCCTAAAACTGTAGTCATGTGCTTTCACTGATACAGCAACATTCTATTAAAAGGAAAACAATGCTGCAGCAACAATTCTTTCGGGTGACACAATTCGACGACGGTGAAAACTCTGTCTGGTTTTGTCACGCAGGAGATGAAAATGGTCCCCCCACCACATGCCCGTCAATGCATAAGAAGACAGGAGCACCAACTCCGAGGATCCTAAACATCAGTTCCTTCAGCAAGAAAAAAACAAGGTTTCGTCGATTCTAACAAGGCTCAAAACGTGAAGGTGTATTACTGACTTCTAAACAGACAATGTCCGGGATCTTATCCTGGTCTTCTCCAATAAAGGAAGGCATGGGACCTGGGTGCCATCGTCTGACTTTTTCGTTCTTATTCAGGGGAATTTGCGCGGGGAACTTTCTTCCAAAACACCTCCAAGCTAAAATCTCTAGTGTCTATCTGATATATGCCAAGGTCGGTTCGGCCGCAAACCCGCCCTAAGAAAAGAATATAGTATACTAAATTCCAGGTGATCAATCATTGTACCATGGCATAGGGGTGAGCCTGGAATGTAAGAACCAGACCGGTAGAAATTTGTCCGGTTCTAGGTTCTAAGGTATGAATGATAAATTTTAGGTTCCAAAAATTAGGGAACCTATTTTAACGGATAGGTTACGAAGATGAATGCATAATTTGAAACCACTAGTTTGAACTTTGATTTTAAAACTAAAACTTTTTTTTTTGTTTTTTGGTAAGAAAAACTAAAACTTTTATTTTGTTAATGTTTCGAATTTTTCATGTGTTTAAATAAAAGTTATAGTCAGTGGATTGTAGCAGCAAATGATAATCATAAAATATTATGTTTAACTGCAATCGTTCAATTAATAATACAGGTGGAACTTTAGTAGACCTTGGAACCTATGATAGGGTGAGTTCCAAGTTCTAGGGTATTTCGGGTAAGTTCCAGATATAAAAAAAATTAAAAAACCTGTTCTAACGGGTAAGTTTTAAATTTTAAATAGAATCTGTACGGAACCCGGAACCACTCGCTCTTACTCACAATGCGCTTGCTCATCCCAATTTAGTCCTAAACCTATCATTTAATTATTTGGCCGGAATGGCTACATTAACAAATAGTCAAAAGGTTTAGGACTAAATAGACAAATCATCAAAAGGTTTATGATTATATTGGCACAATTGAAATATTTAAGACTAAATTGGCAAATCGTTAAAATGCTTAGGACTAAATCGGCATAATTTAAAGGTTTATGACTGGATTGACCTTGATATAATAGGTTTGTGATTTTTTGGACAATATTCGCTGGTCAATAACCCGAGAAATCGCCAATGCAGCTCACGTCCCATTCTTTCCACAGACTGCGGATATGAAGGAGGTACTGTAATGACATGCTCAACATATACCAAATAAACTCCGCGCCCATTTAGATATGTCTAGAACAGAAGTTAGAGGAAAAGACACGTTAAGTCATGCTTATAAGACTCCAAATAAAGAAAGTAATCTATGCAGCCATGGTTCAGCTGTCAAGTTTGTCTGTCGTTACTATGTTCGTGAACGAGCCAGGGTTTTAGCTCGCGTGGCATATTCCCCATATCTTGCCCTCGGTGAGAACAATGTCATAGGATGAATATAGCCAAAAGAAGCATCTCTACAGAGAGTTTCGGAGCAAAGCTCCTACTTGCAGAATACATTGATCATATCCAACCAAAAGGGATGGCTTGCATCTTTTGCTTTTCATGTCATAATCTAGCTAGAGGTCTATCCGGGTTTAGAATAATCAAGAAC
Organism: Syzygium aqueum; assembly: GCA_031216185.1. Classification (NCBI taxonomy): domain Eukaryota; kingdom Viridiplantae; phylum Streptophyta; class Magnoliopsida; order Myrtales; family Myrtaceae; genus Syzygium; species Syzygium aqueum. The sequence continues at coordinate 32,958,826 of CM062232.1, read as the reverse complement.
ATTTTAGGAGAATCCCTCATGCATGCCTACTCTTGAGTTCCGTTTGCATTTATTAGGACAAACAAATTAATGTAATTAGGAAACGCACCAATATCTTTACCTTTTCGCACCAGCGATGCATATAGTTCTTGTTGTTGTTTTCCGCTTTTCTCAATGGAATAAGACGTGGTGCATGGAGAGCGTTCAAATTCGTCGATCAATAATCAGTGTATATCAAACTTCTGGGATAGGTTTTTCATCTTGGTAATTCAATGCTAATTGCTAACAACTTCGAGCTCGAAGTTGTTTATGTAATAGTTTGTTTCAACTTATAACCATCAAATTAGTGAAGTTTTGTTTCTGAAACTGTACATTAAAATTCTTAGTTACTTGGTATATACAATAGCTTAACAATACAAGTGCCTACTTCTATTGCTCGGGAAACTTTCGGGCCTAACCTGTTAAGGACCAAAAGTGATTTTGCATTTGGAGGAAACTGTATCACTATTCCCTTCTCAACAGTGATGACCAGTTGACACCAATTAAAGGGGTTCCATGAGACCATTGAACCTAATTGTTATGATAACAAGCCAAAACCATGAAATCGAGGCACGTGAACACGTAATTGTATACTTGATCTTCAATATATTGACCAAAAATACGTACTAATTCCCTCAATTGCATCTTTTTGTCTTCCAATCTATGGTGAGAATTGGGATGATGATAAGGTGAAGGCTCAGAGCCCCCTCTATATCATGGCTAAGCTACCAGAACGACAAAACTCCTGAGCCATGACCAGATTAAAATAGGGAAAAAAAGGAAAATAGGGATAAACCCGAAGTTGATCTCATAAATATGCATTAACAAGTGTTCCCTCGTGCATGATGCAGTTATTGACACCCCTTCTTGTGTCCAAGAGGTTTCGTAGACTAAGGTCAGCTCCAGCAAGTAGAACCAAACGGGTCAATTTCTAATTGATTTGGCTCTTTCCTGTCTTTTATCTTAAATGACGTCCACATCTGCATGAATTTCTGCCATATAACACTGGCACTGTGCTCTCATAAGGTACTCCTAAATTGCTCGATGCTATCAGGGTTTCCTGATTCCATTGTTCTCTCCATACTCTTCTAAGACACAAGAAAAGACCTTCAGCAAATGGAGAAAGAATCCAATTCAACCTTTCAATTTCCTCCAGGTTTTAGGTTCCACCCATCAGATGAAGAACTCATAATTCATTACCTGCAGAACAAGATCACTTCGCTTCCGCTTCCAGCACCGGTGATTGCCGATATAGATCTGTACAAGTATAATCCATGGGAGCTACCCAGTCTGTTCTACACCAATTTCATGTTTTACTTGTTTCATTTTACTCCTTGAAACTTAAGACTGCAGATCCTGTTTTCCTTGCTCATGGCTTTTGGTTTTCTTTTTGTCCCAGCAGAGAAGGCTTTATTTGGGGAAGATGAGTGGTATTTCTTCAGTCCAAGAGATAGAAAATATCCAAATGGTGGAAGACCAAACAGGGCAGCAGCTTCTGGTTATTGGAAAGCAACAGGAACCGACAAGCCTATACTTGCTTCTGGGGAATCAAGGAGCATAGGAGTCAAGAAAGCTCTCGTCTTCTATACTGGTCGCCCAACCAAGTCGGCCAAGACAGATTGGGTCATGAATGAATACAGGTTGCTCGACACAGTAATCAAGCCATCAAGGTTCAAACGGTCCATGAGAGTAAGTGGGTATATCGCACCTATGACAACACCATTTCTCTCTCTCTCTCTCTCTCTCTCTCTCTCTCTCTCTCTCTCTCTCTAAATAAATGTTTACAAACTATTTTTCTACAAGATTTTATGCTACTATATGGCTTGGCCAATAAAGAAGTTAATGTTCAACTATATTTACTATCATACCTCATTAGAAGAGTGAAAGAAATATTGGCTCTTGTTGGCACAGCTGGATGATTGGGTGCTATGCAGAGTGCGACAAAAAACAAAAGTACCTAAAAAGAACGTTGAAAACCAGAATGGACGATCACCTGAAGCACCAAGGTACTCCCCAGAGATTGAGGCAGCACAACCTGCATGCACATACTTCAATCCTGATATGACCATGGATCATCTGTTCAAAGATTGCCAAGTCATAGCATATCTGCTGGCTGGGAAAGCTCCACCTGACATGGAAACCATCTCTAATGTAAGTGTTGGAGGCAGCAAGACTGGTGACAGTGTGAACTCAGTTTATCATGAAAGTTCTAATAATATAGATTCTCCAAGTAACGTGTATTCAACAAGCAATTGTGTTGACACATTAAAAAGGAAAGCTTTTGAGGAGAATGAGCATAGCATTTGCGCTAAGGACAGCAGGAAGCAAAACAAAAACAGAAGCAATGAGGATTCAATTGGCAAGACAGCAGCTGGTGATGATGCAAATGGGTACAGCCACATCCAGTATCAGAAGAACATGTTCACCATGATCCCACCAAATTCCATGATTGACTTCCAGGAACTTAACGATCTAGCATATATTAGACACTTACAGCAATGAAGCACATAACTGGCAGGAGGACATGACTTTCCTGAAGGTGGTCATTTAGGAGGCAAAATCAGGGTGTACAGCAAAAGTTGTAGACAAAGCACACAAAATCAAGATCCGCAGTTCTACATTTGCCTGTTATACATATTTCCGAGATTATTATAATTGTATCATGAAACTGGAAGTGGATATATGTGAACTGTAAGCTCACTATATATGTTACCCAATAAAATGGTAATGTGATGAATGCAAGTAAACAGTTCCTGCTAGTACGTTTGAGGAGAGGGAAAGGAAATAGACTAGAAAAAAGGACGCCGGCAATTTGTTTGTAGATGCAGAAGATCTCTTAAACAATTAGAGAGAGAGAGAGAGAGAGAGAGAGAGAGAGAGAGAGAGAGAGGTATTGAGAAGAGAAGGGCATGTTGGTTTTAACCTCACCCTTTTTGTTGAAACATAAGAACATTAATTATTGCCCGTTTCAACTAATACCTCGCTAGACATTATATATTCAAAGCAGTTCTCAAATAATTATGTCAAACATATACAGGCCATAAATAAGTAGTGAAATTGTAGTTCACATTTCCCTTTCATGAATTTTACTCCTAAGATCGCATCAACTTTCAGACGGTCACTTTTATTTCTGTTAACTGATAAGAGATATGATAAATTGATGTGAGCTGTCTAAGATGAAGTTTCCCAGCTAGTAAGGGGAAGGAAGAAAGCACCCAGCCTTGCGTGCGTTATGCATGGAAAACTTTTGGTCAATATCCTAATGCCAACAAGGTCTGGATCACACAATGTGGACCAAGTCACCGGTTGATAAAGCAGTCATCTTTAATGAGAAATGAGAAACTAAGAATCATCAGTCTAATATCTCTCAACCCTATGCTTACTTTACAAGCACAAAAACAGCAAAACACCGAGTAACTGAGTGGTCAGTGACTCAGACCATTAGAAGATTCAGAATAACCACCAGCATATCTAGTTAAGGTCTCAAAGGGCGGAAGTAAAATACCACATTTAAGGGATGAATTCGATCACTTTGTGTCACTGCTATGAGTGCATAGAAACTTGGACAAAGCAGAATGAACCAAGTTCCAGTTGTTGAGAAATCCAGTGATTTCTTTAATTTTAGAACGGTGAAATCAGAACAAGAGAGAGTTGCAAACAACTGCGAGCCTGTTCTTCTTATACTCCAGTGACTAAATTTTATGGCAAGAATATCGTTTTCAGCTGAAGTTTAGGTGTAAGTGTACGAAATGGTGCTAAGGAAGGCAACGAATTAATCATTTCAAGACAAAGAACTCTGTTAATCCCATCTGCCAAAGTTCCAAAATAACGATTAATCCAACTTTCTACTAAAGATTAGGGTAAAAGGCCTGGGTTTGTGAGCCTGATAATATTCTTTTGAAAATCAGATATAGAATCACCTTCTGTTCCATGATGGATGACATACCGAATGTATTGACGTGGGCTCCCTCCCCATCTCTCCCATTCTCCGTCACCCTAGCATGGAACCAAATCAGAACCACAAGACATCCAGCCCCGTGGTATTCCTTTGTTTGGGATAAACATATAGCCCCTTGTCATGCCTTTCTTCTTTGGGTCATATCTTTTAACCGGTTGCCCACTCAGACATTACTCCTACAAAACCGTAGGATTGAAGCCGCTGTTTGTGCATTTTGTGGTGAGGTTCCAGATTCCATCAACCATTTATTCTTTGCGTGCTCAGCTACAAGAAAATTAGCTTTTTTCTGGGCGACCAAATGCAGCCTTCCATGGCGTAATAAGGCCTGGCTTGATCTTATTACCTGGGCTATGCAAGTTTGTAATACTTCCTCCTTTGTTCATAGCCTTTCCAAATTCGCATTTGGCGCCTTATGTCACATCATTTGGACAAAAAGGAACAATTCCATTTTTAGGAACAAGACTGCCTTTATCCCAGGAATGCGTAAGTACCTTCTCAAGGTTGTAAAGGACAAAACTCTAGCCATGGGGACAATTCCTGACACACCTGTAAATCGGAGAATGCAAAGAAATTGGGGCCTTTCGGCCACTATTTTTTATGCTAGTCCAGCTACTGTTTAGGCTGTTTTCTTTCCTCCTTGTATATTCTTTTTTGTTGGCTTCTGTATAGTTCCTGCTAAGGCTTTTGACCCCATTTAGACAATTGTCCTAGTTGGGTCTTTGGGTGCCTTTAGTCTCAGGTTGTAATTGGTTTTATGGAAAGTTATAAAATTTTACCTTACCAAAAAAAAAAATCACCTTCTGTTCCATCATAATAATTTGAAATTGACAAATTTGCAGAGAGTTAGTGAAGTTTCCCATCCAACTTTGAAACAAATTGCAAGGAGCAAATTGTTTAGCAGTGAAATATGATTAATTGAAACAATGGTTAACCTAATTGACAAGCCACACTTAACTATGTATCCAATCCTCCCAATATGGCATTGAGACCTTGATCCTGTGGGGACATTTCATAAAATGAATCACTAGTGCACCATTATAGGAAAATACTTATGATTGAACTGACTGGTCATTGCCAAAGAGAAAGACAAAACAAATAACAAAGAAAGTCAAGATGCTTACATTGCCTAATCCATCTTCCATACTTCAGATTGATGCTTAATTGAGTTGATTTCAGTACTTGAAAAAGAAAGACATCATTAACATCTCGCTAATCTCCATATGTGAACAGGCAACAAATGCCATCAATAGGTTTGGATACATACGCCAACTGCATCTAAGAACGAGCAATGCTAATCTCATTGTCCAAGGAGTTCACATATTTCTGCAAGGAACCAATTGTGTCCAAACTATTCTGCTCTGCATCATGCAGTGTCTGGAATTGAGCAGCTACTTCTCATCAGATAAGCTTCCTGCATTTTGGATGGGGTTATAGGTTTAGAAACAAGTTTATCTTAAAAGGAAGTAAGAATTACCAAAAACTCAGAAATGAGGACTGAAGTCTAGCATTGAAGTTCTAGCAATGTTAAACAAACCAACAACTTCAGTCCCTTAACACACATGAACATACTAATAGGATGACAATCATAGAAAAATTGTTTCTCATTCTTCAGTGATTGCATTATTCTGTTTCTTTCCTAATAGAAAAGTGATGCATGGTTCAGTTCAGTGTTCCTGTCTCCTTTCAACATCTGAACTGACGACACTCTTAGCCCATTCTTTTGCATAAATTTTATTAATATGTAAACAGCACAAGAAAATCCGAGTGTAGGTGTTACCTGTAAAACACTATATAAGATCACTGAACGTGGATCTCATAAACTAAGGAACTTCTTTATAGGAATTATGATGACGGAATATTGAACTTTGAATGAAAGCCAAGTCCATTAAATAAACGTGACTAATCGACACTTGATCTTCTATTCTTCATGACTGAAGACTTCTGCGTGCAGTGTAGCTACCTTTCACAATGCAGGGCTGCCTAGAATCAATTACAGCTCCACATTTCCATAAAATTTTCTTTCAGCCAAGTGAGTGGGTACTGGATCTAGTTTTCGTTCTTACCTTCTTCCTTCTTTCATCCTTTTTCTTACAGGTGAAGATCATTTACCCCTTATTACAGCTCAAAGAGTAGTCAACAGAAAGTTCCTCATTAACGATCAAACTTAGTGTGAAGAAAGAGAGGACTTCCTTCTCAGGTGGTTTTAAATTTCTTGATATTTGTAACTCATCATGCTAGGAAATGACTTAGGCTCGATCATGATAAGAGAACATAAGACGTTACATTTCAGATAATGTCAAGCAATGACTGACCAAGAGAAGCAGCATTGAATTGTGAGCAGCAGCTGACCTTGATTAGTTAGTACACGTCACTGTGAAGCAGAGCAGCTGGGTGCTGTCTACAGAATGCAAGATCTCGTCAATGAAGCAATGAAGTGGAATCATTTGAAACAAGAGAGACTAAAAACTTCCATCACTGAAGTAGGCAGCTAAGTTCTGCTAACAGAACTTGCATTGGACATTGATTATACACAACGATAAGAAATCTAAAGAACTTAATCAGAGGCAACACTTACCGTGAATCATTTATTGTACATTGACATTGACCACCCGCATTAGCAAGAATGGAAACTTATGGGACTAATAGATAGGGACTGATAAGTTGTCCCTTCCACCAAAAGTATGATGTGGAGAAATAAACCTGTCTTCTTCCGGCCAATTGATCCCGAGATTCCTCATGCTCTTTTGTCCCTTCCATACCATTGTTTTGTGATTTACTAGTTATGTAGCTATTCACCTAGTTTTCTTCTAGATTCTTCATAATCCTCTCTTTGTCCAGTTGAAATTTGTCTCATCTAAGCCAGTGTTCGTGCAATCTCATCCTTGTGAAGGCCATGCATTCTTTCCAAATCATGTAGATAAAAAGACAAGCACACTTATAAAAAAATCAATTCTGAAGCGATGAGTTCTTGGAGAAACCAGAAAATTAAAACTATGTGAAACTATATGTAGCCAGTCTCTAAATGGTGAAGCGTGTAGAATTTGATAGACTATTTAAATATTAAACCACATCGTCCTTGTTTGCCTCTCCAATTACATATTTTCATGCTTTAGGCTTACACAAAAAATCCGGCCTGCGCACGAGGATGATTGTTAGATTATTTTAAATATCAAAACCACGTCTTCATCATACAGCTTAAGTTTTTAGAACAATTGACAGTGATTCCACAAAATCTCACATGGTCTCAGACTAGGAGGTGATGTCTTCGTCTAACAGCTTGAGCTTATAAAAATATTAGACCCCACATTCCTTATTTGACTCTCCAATTAAATATTTTCAAGTTTTAGGATACAACTTGACAGCTGAAACATGGAGAATGGGATACATCTTGACAGCTGAAACACGGAGTATATGACTGCAAGCTCAACAACGTAGCACACGAGAAACATAACATTGGATCTTTTAAATATTAAATCATGCATTCCTTATCTGCCTCCCCAATTACGTATTTTTGCATTTTAGGATACATCTTGACAGCTGAAACACACAGAATATGACAGCAAGCTCAACAACGTAGCACACGAGAAAACATAACATCAGAATTATGTCTCTTGCTCCCGGTTTTGATGGACAAAATCTACGCACGAAGAACAATAGACAGAATTGATAGTGACGATTTGTCCTAGGACACTCTTGTTTCGAAAGCCCTGTCAGATGTCGAAAGAAAGTTCGCTATTCACCTAAATAACCAGCTCCAAAAGCATTGCCTCCATGACTAACGTCAAAACATGCTAAGCATAAGCGGCAACATAACTCGACAGATCACAAACCTAAGGGGGAATCCGAGCCGGAATTTTGAAAAACCTAAGCGAACTGCATGCGCTCTTAGGATCGGCAGGAGAGCATCTGATGAGCGTGATTTTGGTTTCTACGAGCTTCATCTTCCCAACAGTTGAACCGAGTTCATGACCATTTTAGCTTGAGGGACTGAAATCGAACTGAGTTCATAAAAGCAGCCAAAGCTCGAAGGTGGCACTGCCTCCATGGACGCCGAGGTCAATTGCTCTCTGCAAACGGCGTTGATCCTGAAAGAGATGAGAGCTCGTTCACTACTGAACAGAAATGCCATTTGTGAGATTAACCCGGCCATGCAAATGCTTTTGGCGGGCTCTGAAACTACGCCTATTATCTTTGGGGCCAAATTCATTGATAGGGGCAGTTACACGAATGGTACGTGAATTTTGGCAGGCTATGAAACTAGGCCTATTATCTGGCGAAACAGTGATGTATGAAAAGATTTCGATTGAGAAAGGAAAAGGACTGGAATTGAATATGGGGAAACTATCAAACTGATGTTCTTGAAGAAACAAGTGCAAAAAATGGGAAGAAATAGAAAGAATACAAAAGCTGATTCCAGGTTAGAAGTGATTCTCTGTTTCTCTCACTTATGTACGAGGGGATGCAAAGTCTGTGGCTCATCTCTCCTTTCTCCTAATGATCCGCACCATCGTCAAGCCAGTAACTGTGCCGAGATCGCGACCCTGGATCCACTCACTCGGAACTCATTCTCTGTTCGAATGAAAAATCCTGCAGCCCAATATTGATTTCGTGTTGAGTCCGGGCTGGCTCAGGAGCTGGTGCCACTTGCGGATCTGTCTCGGGTCCGACGTGACCGTGTTCCAACCCGGGGTGATGGTGAGATGATGAGCCATCGCCTTGGTGGTGATGGGGATGGGTGGGGGATGGGGAGTTGGTTTCCGAGTGCTCGGCCTCAAAGTTCGACATCCGAGGCGACGTGTAGAAGCTATCCTGCTCACTCCTGTAGTGGCGCAGGAGATGCACGGGCGACAGGTGGTGCGAAGGGGTCGTCGGCCTGCTCGACATGGGGGTCATGGAGCTCTTGTTCTGCTTGATGTGCTTCTTGGCGGAGTGGTGCCAGTTGCGCAGCGCCGCCGCGACTCGATCATTGAATATCGTCGGTTTCATGGTCGACCCCATCTGGCGTGGCAAAATTTTCAGTTTTGGGATAATTGGATCCTCAGGCAACTATACTGGTTTTGCAGAGAAAGTGAGAGAGAGATTTTACCTGAGTTACAAGGGCATAAAGAGGGAGAGTGACATAGCTGCATAGGATCTGAATCAGGACCCTGTTGAGGTCAATTCCAATGAGTAATATAGACAGAAATGCTTTGTGTACAAACTTCGCATACTTACACCAAACATGTTCTTCAACAAAAGGAATAGAAATATCAAATTCGGACGTCTTACCCCATGGAGATTCTGATCACCACATCGTCTGTATGCTTATGGAAACAAGACTTCAACCCAAACTCATACTGAAAAATGAGAAGACTAAGAGTTAGCATCTCATTCATATGAATATACCGATAACTAGGACATCTACATGATGCACTTAAATTTGAAGTTCGAGCCCGAATCAACTCACCCAAGTCCAAGCAAAGAAAGCGAGCTGGAAGGCGTTCTGCAGGAGAGCGACATATCACAAAACGGTGAGCATGCGGTTGGATTTCAAGGCCACAAGTAGCAAATGTAACAGTGACGAAGTTTACAGCACCTGAAACAGAACAAAGTTGATGAGGTAGAGGATGAGGCGTGGACGGTTGAACCAGAAAAGGTCGTCCCCCGGCTGAACAACCGGCACGCCCTTAACAACTTCACCCCTCTCGTGAATTCTGAGACCCATTTTAGTGATAATCACCTGCAACTTTGTTCCCACCAAAAGGATGATCTGCAAGCAATTGGATTCAACTGCATTAGATCCTAACCAAGTACAAAAATCGGTAGCAGGAACATTGTTTCCAAGCAACGAGATGTTGAGACTGCTTACAATCAGCGGGATGAACGGTAACCACAGATAAGAGTGCCACCCTGCACACATCAAGAATCGGGATTTAATCAAATTTCGGTCACAAATTTTAGATTGCATATGTGACCATTCAGAATGTGAAATTCTGTTGACTTCTCACCGTGAGTGTTGAAGAGCAAGAACAACACAGCGAAAAACCAGATGGGTGGACTGATTCCTACCACAACCTTGAAATCCTCCTCCAGGGATCTGTTGATGTACTTTTGGAAATCGAAGTTGGTCTGGCTCTGAGGTGCCAAATGTGCCTGAACAAAGGACAAAGATTCGCTCCAAATGATCATCAAATCATTACAAAAATAAAATAAAATAATTCAACGTAAAAGAAGGAAATGGTCGATGAAAAATGGAAACTTACCATGATAAAACCATGCCTCAAGGTCAAGTAATCGACTTTAGGGACCGACCTCACGAATTGCCTGAAGAAGCAGACCTTCAAACCCAAGAAGGGAAAGGGTCAATCGTAATTACTCGCAACCCACCAATTCATTTCATCAATAGACGAATTTCCATATCACGATTGCTCGTGTACAAATTATTTTACATCACACCGGTGGCGTACCTTATGTAAATTACTTCTACACTTATCCTAATATCTTGAAGTTCTGTTTAGACAGCATGAGCAGTAAATTTCATGAACAGGAACATAATTATTCAAACGAACGCAGTCACAATCACGGGACCGCAGAGAAAAGGCCCTTTTCTGACTTAATTCGTTCAATCTTTGGGTTGAAAAGTCGTAAATACAGCGAAACTGAAGAACGTAGACAACAAGTTGATCATTGCGACGAAGTCCCTTCTAGAACCGAATTTGCTAGTGTAAGATAGGCGAGAAGTCAACGAAGACCTTCTTGTACATTCATCGGTTCCCCCTTATGGCTTCTTTCTCCCCTTTTGACGTTTCATTTCCGCCGGGTTTGAAGAAGTCAAAAAAGTTGTACTACTAAATGGTCAAACAAAAGAGATTGCATTGGACAGCTACCAGGAGCCAGAGCCATGCTTAAGACCGTAACCCCACCTTGACTTTGATCGACTTTGATCGCAATCAATTAAGATCGTTAAACTCCCAAATTAAGGAAACTTCGCTAATCTGGACAGCCCCATTAGCGAGGAATAAGGAAAGTGCCTAAGTCAATCATTCATTTGACTGCTAAGTCGCAGAAAATGATCATCTTAATGATTTCATGATTACTCTTTTGCAAAGTCTAGGTGGGGTTGGGGAGATTTTGGCTCAGTAGGTGAATGATTATTAGTGCACATGATTATCGCATCTACATGACTTTATGTCTATTCCTATCGATTTCATATTGTTGCTTCGACAATTGGCAATCTGGTCTCAATCGACTCGTGGCCCACTATGCGCTTTCAGGCCATGACCCGGTTATTGGCGATGTGCCGGCCTCATCGAGAGGTCGAGCGACGAAAGGGGCAAAAAGTAAAGATTGTGCTACTGCCCGAAAGTGGTTCACTTAGTTCTTTTGTAGGTCCCGATTCTATGATTGAAAACTGCCTGAATTGAGAAAAGCACATGCTACGCACAACCATATCTGTCATGGCGTGTGTGGAGACCAAAAACCCTGACGTTTTTCTAGAGCCGAAAAATTCAAAAGAGGTACTCGTGAAGTACTCGGACAGATTCAGTTGCCTAACTGGAAGGGGAAAATGAAACGATGAAACAATCAAGAATCAATGAATAAAATTGGGGAGGGAGAAAAAACAGAAAGAAAGAATTGAAGACTTACGATCCAGATGAGGACGGGTGTCTTGGTCCAGAAGTTCAAGTGCCTCCTCCCGAACGATGTTTCTCTAGTGAATCTAAACCTATGCGGATCTGTCGCACACAATGATAAAAACGGCTACTTATGTTTTCCATACACGCATATGCAAGATTAAACCCAGAAAATCGAATGAACTGAACCGATGAAACGTATGTATTGAGGGAAGACTTGGTCACTAACCATGGGAGAACTGGTACTCAGCTGTTCTTGTTTCCTTCTCCCATGCTTTCCAGCTTCTCATCTGCACAATCATCACATCATTTTTTAAATACTAATCGTCATTGTGAATGAAGAGAGAGAGAGAGAGGGAGGGAGAGAGAGAGAGAGAGAGAGAGAGAGAGAGAGAGAGAGAGAGATAAACCTTGGCTCGGCCCAAAGCCATGGTGAGGACACAGTACAGAACGTGAAAAACAGCGAGGACGAAGATGAAGATGTGGAGCTGGTGGATCCCGTCTGCAGAAATAAACGGAACTTTACCCTGCAAAAATATAATCCACGCCCACCACCAAGCACAAAGCCACCAAAAAATCCAAATCAATTTAGTCCTTCCAACTTACTAGTATAAAAAAATATGGCAGTCGAATTTCTTTCGTTCAATTCATCGCATCCATGTCCTGATTCAGCATGTTTAAGCTTGGTTCTTATTTTGGTTATCGGCTAAATTTGCGCGTAAAATTGTGGACCGTAAGGGATGGCTCAAATTTGTCCGTCACTCCCTTTACAACATTACGTTCGTGGAAAACGAATGTGAACGTTATTAGAACCACATCAATATATATATATATATATATATATATATATATATATATATATATATATATTGATCGCTTTTATGTGCGGTCCACACATTCCCAAGGAAAAATACAACAAAATGTGGAATGAATGTGAAAGCTTCGGTGCACACCTTAGCCGCGCAATTGTCTGTGGTGGCGGCCGCCAGAACACGGCGGGAGCTTTCCCCAGAGCCCGCCATGGCGAGCAGCCTTCGCCGGCTGTGGTCAGATTCCTCGTCGAGCAGTTTCTCTTCCTCCTTGTTGCACGGGTGCCATGTTGCCCCCACCTTCTTCGGTATGCAGATGTTGGTGATCGGGCCTTGTCCCACCGTGAGGAGCAACGATATGAATCCCAACAGCATAAGCTCTGCACCAGCCATCAAGATAACCAAAATGAAACGAGTTGATAAGGCAGGTAAACGAACCATTTTCTCTCGAGTAAGTTTTATAGCATCGACTGCATAATCAAGAACAGAAACGAGCTTCTGATGAGCTTGAACATTAAGTTAGGCAACCGTTTCTTCGCAAAGACTTATATCGCAGAAAACATGGGCCAATACTTTTTTGAACTGCTAAAGTTGTCATATTTCGATTCAACAGATTGCATACCAGATTTGATCTTCTCAAGCGCTTCGTAGAGTGCGCGCTTATGTTTCTTCTTCAGCCACTATAGAGATAGAGAAAGAAGCAATATGAGATCATGGTTGTAGTCGTTCGAGCACATGGTGATGCAAGTTTGTGCCGAAAAGCTAATTAAGAAGACCCTCGTAGGCTAACCTGTCCGATGAGATGGATGATGTACTCGATGATGATGGAAACCAGAACCAGAACGAAGCAGACGACAGCGACGGCCCATGTCGGCGTCTGCTCCAGCGACCTTCCTCCCGTCGTAGCTGCCATGGAGTCACCCTCTCTCTACGGTGGCTCTGCCGCGAGTAAATATTCTGAACTAAATTTTATCTGGGTTTTCAGGTGATCAATATCGGATCAACTCTAATCTATCATTCGCTCAGCTCCCCTCTCAAGAAACAAGCAATTTTTAAGAGAGAGCCCTTCTTCTCGAGACTCGACCTGAATACAAAGATCAGATTTATGCGGGTTTAGATGTGTCTAACAGTGCAGGGACAAAACGAGGCACAAAGGGTATGGAGGACCCGGGTGTCTTTATATGAACGCAGAGAAAAGATGAATCGATGAAATGGGAAGGGAAGTATGACTTATATGACTTTTGACTTTTAGACGCGTAAGATGGATGAGAGGAATACGACCATGGAATCTGCGACAGAAAGTCGCTCAAACCGAAAACACTGTAACAATGGAGAGAGAGAGAGACACAGGTGTGGTCCCATTCAGATTCGTAGATAAAGCCATTAAGCTCAAGAACTGGGCACTGTTTCTCTACCGAGTCAACCCTTTTCCTTCAAGTTTGCGACGGCACCAACCTCAGTGACACTTCTTGCTTCGGAACTTCATTTCGTCCAATAAAAATGGCGAACTGCTGATGATGGTGGTGGTGATGACAGGAACAGCAATAGCAATAAATACTTCCATGCATGATGTTTACAAGATACAGCCGCACACATAGCCCTGTAAATTTGGAACCAGATCAAAGAAATATAGCCCGCTTCCTTTTGTTTAGGTAAATGGCACAAATAATTCTTGAACTTTGATATTCTGCAATTTGATCTCCAAATTTTTAATTTGTTCAATGTAGTCCATGAATTTTAGCTCAATATGTAATGTGATCATGAACTTTTAAATTATTCAACGTGGTCCTTGAACTACTGGTACATGTTCAAACTAATCCCTCAACATAGGGATTAGTTTAGGGATTCGTTTGAACGTGTATCAAAAGTTCAGGGACCACAATGAATAAATTAAAAGTTCAGGACATTGGGCTAAAGTTAAGAACCACATTGAATAAATTAAAAATTCATGGATCACATTGCATATTTAACTAAAGTTCATAGACCATTTCCGTCATTATCCCTTTTCATTATAAATCCAAGCACAACATGTTCTCATAGACTCGATTTAGTGATAAAAGAACAAATTTTTTATTTATGTTTTAGACGTATGGTTCAAATTCTATTCCTCAATATTCCCAAGTGATAGCAATCGGACATAAAAAAAAATTAAATTGTTAGTAGACTATTCTTTTTGAATTAGACTATATGTCGAGAAAACAAAGTAGCTTATGGTTGCCTTGAGGATCAATGGCATAAGCAGTGACTACATAGTGCATAGAAATAAATTCGATTTTTGGGCCAGCCATAAAAAAAAATTCACTTGACTGAGGAAGGTACTAAGAAAGAAAGAAAACCATGTAAATTTTATGTTGTACATTTCTCTGTCCTTCGTGGGTACGAGCTTGACGTTGAGTGCATCCAAATCGTACGTGCTATTTAATTAATTGCTAGTGTTAAAAGGCTTAAATATTAAATCACACATTCATCAAACATCAATACGCATATTTTTTTATCCATGCATCAATTATTTGCATCAATGCATGTTCTACAGTCCCTTTCAACAATTATTTTTCCTCTAATCTTTTAATTGAGAGGAAAATATTTTAATATCTGGTAACTTGTGGATGCATAATTCTACGAGCGGCTCAGAAATTTCCAGCTGGTATTTATATATTCGTGGCTCAAATAAATAATATACATGTTCGTGGGTTCAAACGTCTCCGAATAATATAAAGTCAATAAACTTATAATAAAATGATATTACCCTTTAATAAACCTGAATAAGCTGACTCTGCTTCGTTTTTACATATTCTATATGGTCCAGCTAATCAATTTTGACCAAGCAAACTTATAAAATAGGGACCTACATGATCAAGATGGATGGATATTATTGAAAATTCAGAAAGAAATTTATGAATTTTTTTTTTATAACCCAGGGAACCCCAGCACGGCCGACAGCCGGGAGATAAACCTTAGGAGCGACATGTGTTAGCCACCGCACACGTGCACTGGTTAAGTCATCCTGCGGCGCTCGTGATTCGAACGCTCAACCTTTTGTGAGAGGAAGAACGCCCGCTCCAGCAGCGCCACCCAGGCAGGTGGTGAAAGAAATTTATGATATGAAGTCCACGATCCAAAATTATTATGTAACTCTTTTTCAAAAGCATCTTTTTCTTGTGGGGCGTCACTTAATTATACAAGTTCTCACGCCAAGGTTAGGCCGTCTCTTGGCGATGGATAATTAGTTATTAGACTACTTGCTTAATCAAGAATCCTTAAAACGAGTCGGAAATGGATGATTAGTAACTAGCCGAGCCTTCATCGGCAAGTGCTTATAGATATGGAAATATCGAGGCATGTTACAAGGATAATAGACTAGCATAAAGTCTAGGGCAAGTGAGACAATGGAGACTTTGGCCGAGCTACTACCTTTCTTCCTTCTTTCTCCTCCTCTATTTTCGGCCGAAAGAAAGTCAAATATACATGTGTTGGAGGTCACAAAAAAAGTGCACCTTTGGGAAAATTAGAATGCGTTTCCGAATGATGCATGGCATAGTAAGTAACACGGGTGATACATACGTAATCGCTGAATCACGAAATCTTATTGGGGAAAGTGCGAGGATTGAATTGAGAGACCCGACTCATGATTGGATTTTCCCGTCCTCGTTTGTAACTGGTGGAGGAGGAGGGAGTCGTCGGGACCCGCCCGATTTCATACCGACGAACGGATAATTTTCTCCTTTGACCAAAAAAAAAACCGGATAATTTTCTCCTTGGAGCAGCTGAGAACCTCGGACATCAGACATTGCGTGTGGAATCCACCTTTAGCCCGGAATTGAACTTGAGCAAGTTGGTCAAGTGATCACAAACCGCTGGACGCGATCACCTCGCTTTGCAAGCGCCTGTCAGGAATTCGATGGTTAAATCCTAATTGAGGATTACCAATGTGCCAATTGAAGTATCGAAATTGAAAGTGAATGGATTTTGAATTGCGAGGAACTTTATCGAATTGGGATGAATGGCTTGCGTTCTCAGAAAGCCTTGCTTACTCGATAGCTGAATTTGGACGTGAACTTCTTCAAGGAAATCGATGAACTGCGTAGAGAAAGTAAAACTTACAAGCCACGGCTGGAAGACTTTTACAGTCGAAGACAAGTGTTGGAATTAGGAAAGCTAATCTTATTCGAATTTGGAATTCAAACTTTGGCAAGATTTAATCCGATTGATATTTCTTCATATTTGACGGGCTCCTCACGATTTCCGATGCGTTGAATGGTGTTTTGTATTCTTGTTCATAGTGTATTGTCTATGTTGAATGTGCTGAGTGATGTGTTTGACGTCCTTTTACTTTGATTTCTCTTGTATCTTAAATGGTAAACTCCATTGTGTATCCAGATCTCACTCCACAAGAATCTCAACCTGCTCTTAACTTGCTTATAGTTATCCCTAGGTCGATGGATCTTCTTGAGTCGGATTCTAATTTGCTTCGTTGTTTCAAGTCAATCGATCGTTGCCAAATGTCATAAACTTCACTTAAGACTCTATCCTAGAGGTAAGTATGATTTTAGGGTAGAACTTGAAATCTAAGAACAGAATCAATGCCAAGTACCAAAAATTAAGGAACCTGCTTTGACGGATAAGTCTCAGATTCTATGATACAAGTTTTTGTATTTTTCTTGGTGTATGATTTCGTGCGATCATATGGTATTCCATAGCATTCAATGACGAGTGTATAATCAGGAATCACTAATTTGAGCTTCCATTTTATTATTGATACTTTTACTTTGTTAATGATTTATATTCTTTGTATGTCTATATATAAGTTGTGGTCAGTGAATTGTAGCAACAAGCGGTGATCATTAAATGCGATATTTCACTGTAATCGTTCAACTAATAATACATGTGAAATCTAAGTAGACCCTGAAACTGACCCTGAAACCTGCGACAAAGTAGGTTCTGGGTTTCAAAAAATGATAAACTCGTTTTAACGGGTAGGTTTCAGGTGAAACCTATACGAAACCTGTAACTGCTCATTCCTACTCTATCCATTAGGAACACGTGAGCAATGAGCTCTCGGACGTTGAATTGATGAGCCGTGTGGGTTAATCGTATTGTAATGATATTTACGATTGAAGAACTCGTTAGAAATTATATTGCGTACATTTCATTAGTTATGCATATTGTCATGACCTTGGCTCGGATCGAGGTAGGACATTCTCCGTCCGCCCCTAACTTCTTTCACGTGTGGGCCCACTTTCGGGTTAATAATTCATTGCTTGATATTCTAATTCTAATTGCGTTTGGCAAAAATCAATTTCCGCAGGACTCTGACGATTGCGATGAACGATTATTGATTGCGTGCCTTTTCCGGCATCCGAGACCGTTATGAACAGAGGATTTCACGCGGAGCGAAAGCTAAAAACCAAAAAAAAGTCCTGCCAGACCAATAAAAGATGGAGGGAAAACAGAAAAGGAAAATCAAAGCTCAAAGAAAGACGCCCATTGTCAAGTGCTTCTCGAAGTCGTGGAACCAACGACAGCTACAGTAAGCGGAAGACAAACGAGGTTAGCTTTGAACGCGAACGAGGAATCTGACTATTCCTTTTAGGTGTTGGCGAGATTCGCTGCTGCTTATTACTTATTTTGTCATTAGCATGTTGCGGTCGGCTCGTCCTGACGGTCAAGTCCTCCATTGGGTGTCCAAATATTGGACCCTAAAATCGGGCCGTGTCCACACTCAAACCGTTTCCTTCTTCTCTCCTTAACTTTCTTTTGGAGGTGGAGGGTCCGACGACCCGGTCTGTGTTCGCCAGCGGCTAGACCCGAGTTGCTCCCGAGCAGGGTCGAACCCAATTTGAACTCAGAGTTCCAATTGAAATCATGGTTTGTTATAAAAGAGTATCAAGATTTTCTTATTTGTACATGTCGACCAAACAAACAAATAATTTTGGTAACTCATTTTCCATCGAGAAACGTCTTTTTTCGGCTGGAAAGTAGTTTTTCGAAATTGTCCCTAAATATTGGAAAGGAAATGTGTTGGTAGATTTTGTAGGATCACTATCAAGTATTCTAAAAAACTTTAGCCTAAGCCAAACGTGGATCCCTTTGTATCATGTGACATTTTTTAGGATCATTGCCGACTATTTCACAAGCTTAAATTATATGACAGTGTGGTTTGATATTTAAATATTCAAATATGTGCGACTATATATATATTTTTTAATTCATGCTCTCGAGTACTTGACTCGATTCGCGCCTTCAACATTATAGTGTATCACACTAAAAAACGAATAGTGGTCGAGATGCAATTAAAACCCGCGATTTCAAAAGATTAAAAGTTTAGAACATATCAACTCCTCCTTATCTAATTAATGAATTGGAAAATAGCTCCCACCCTCTCTTGAGTTTTCACAAATGTCAAGAGATATTTAGAGTTTGCCCATTGATTTTCGATATTTTTAAGCATAAAGTTACTTCTTTACAATTTGTCGAAATTTAAGATGTTGTTCGTGGACTTTCAAAGTCAAGAAATATCTACCCGGCGATTTGTGTACACAGCTTGTTTCGTAATTCTCTAATTCTTCAACGACAGCAACAACAAAAAAATATATTTTTTTCCCGAATTTTGAAGAACAAACAAGATTTTGGAATTTCCAACGTGCAAGAGTCTAAAACTTGGAAAAATACAGTTTACTTTTTTGGACCAAAGACGCCGAATCCGTTCGCTCTGACATCTTCTTCACATGGAAGCCGTTGAGATCATCTAGAAAAATGCACGTGCTTGAATTTGCCACATTTGGAAAAGATTCAGGGGTTTGAAAAGGTAAACATACAAAAATTATATGACATGGGTCCATTAAGGCCGGGCTCGAGATGTTAGTGCCGGTACTCAAGTCCTTGTGCCCAAAACCGGGTTCGTAATGCCCAAACCCGAGTCCCCAACGCCTATGCCTAGGTCCATCAAGGTCGGGCTCAAGGCCATGATGCCGGTGCTCAGGTCTTAAGCATTGAGCTTGGGTCCATCAAGGCCAAACCTGAGACCCAGGCGCCCATGACCAATGCCCTAGCATTAGGGCTCGGGTCCACAAAGGCCCAGCACAGGATCCCGGTACCGTTGCTCAAGTCCCCATCACCTAAGCTTGAGCCCACAAAGGTAGTGCCCCGGATCCCCTAAACCGAAGCCCAAGTCCATCAAGGCCAAGGCCCAAGACCAGGTTGCTTGTGCCCATGCCCGTGATCGTGCTTAGGACCCTGGAGCCCGCACCCAAGTCCATCAAGGCAGGGCCTGGGACCCGGTGACTAGGCTCGGGTCCATAGAGGCTAGTCGGGGCCAAGACCCCATGCCCATGCCCACGTCCCCAAAGCTCGTGCCCACATCCATCGAGGCTGGGCTCAGGTCAACAGAGGTTGGGCCTAGGTTCATTGAGGCTTAAGACCTCGGTGCCCGTGCCTAGATCCCCATGCTTGAGCTCGGAACTAACAAGTGGCTAAGGCCCAAGACCCCAATGCCAGTGGCTAGGTCTATTGAGGTTGAGCCCGGGACCCCAGTGCCCGTGCTTGGGTCCAAGGCACTTGAACCCGAGTCCACAAAGGTTGGGCCTGTTATCCCTGTGCTTGTGCCCATGCCTAGATCCTTCACGTCAGAGTCTGAGTCCGTCGATGCCAAGGCTTAGAACTCCAGTGTCACGCCTCGAGACAAGGTCGTGGCACTTGACCTTGACTCAAACGTGAGTCATGTAGGTTCCGAGGATATATCACAATGTCCCGTTATTGTTTTCTTCATCAAGCACAAGCGGAAGCAATTAACAAATAATAATATGAACACAAAGTAAGCCAAGCAACATAGTATATAACCATACTATATTTACATGATAGTGGATTATTTATTTTACAAGCCCTTCTTACTTGGGCCTCTTTTACTATGCTCACATCCGAATCTCGTCTGGTATCTGCTTAGATATTCCGTATGGCCGGGTTATGCTTAGCTTCACTAACGTTCCTTCACAAAAAGAACAAAACAGGTTAGTCGCCTTCCAAAGCTTGAACATCTCCCTACGGTTCATCTACTCCGGTCCCAGGCAATCCACTAGACCCCTCAATGGGTTCAATCACATCTCCATCCATCAAAACGAACCATGCTAAGTAACGGTGGGGAACCATGTCGTTCGCATTCACTTGGACCCAAACAATCGTGCTATATTTTTTATAAGTGACACCAGCTTTTATGTCAACAATATCTACCACCTGAACATGCATTTTTACGGGTCGACCAAAACGGATGGGAGGTGGCGTGGCCATACCTACAAAGCTGAAAATAATAAAAGTGAGTCGACACTCAATAAGTTAAATTCACTATGCTCCGACTAGGAAATAGCCTTGCATAGGACAAGAGAAATACATGTTACCATTAACTTGTCGATAGAAGATCAATAGCAAATACATCTTACCTTGCCTTTGTAGTAAATATGGCATGTTCAACAAACAAGAAAACATTAAGCAAGGTTTTCAAAGTTGCATACAAAGATCAACACACGAGATTTATCATTTCGTGACCGAAATCCATCGATCCTTCCAGATTACCATCGGGCATTTGAGTACTCCTTCGGGCATTGCCTCGAAATCCATCAAATAGCGGCATCGTCCTGAAATCCATCGAAGATAGCATTGGCCCGAAATCGATCGGCAGCGGCAATGTCCCGAAATCCATCGGTGACGGCCATAGTCCCTTGTGTGATCATGCAACAAGCAACACACATTTCTGGTTCTTAACTTGATCTTATTAGCCCATGTAAACACGCAATGTTCGTGTAATTCTTGCTCTCTAGGATAAATTGTCTAACATGCGGGACGCGATAGAGGGCATGTGACTCGGTCCACCATGTCGAGTGCCGACTCGGAGCCGAATTGGCTCTGTTCTACATGCCTCAATGTAAAACCTGCACCAAGTCTAGCTTGTCCCAAAACACCACAACATGAGTACAAGACATATGACACCCCGTTTCGTGCCTCGGTTGTGCCATAACTCACAGCCACGTACAAAATAACAAAACACGTACAAACTCCAAGCATCACAAACATAATCACTCCTCGAGCCTAAACGCGCAACACTATGCCCTAACCAAAGTATAGGGAATTCACTTACTACTTGGGAGCTCTAGGGTATTTAGTGAAGGTCCGGTGGTAAGGATGAGTGATCGGAGAAGAGATGGCCGAAAACGAGAGAGATGGAGGCCAAGAGAGTAGAGAGAGAAAAAGGCTTGCTCGATTTTAGGGAAAAGAAAAATGTGCTTTCTGTCTCTCTATTTATAGGCCAAGGCTTCAATAATTGCCATGCCAAATGGTCCAATGAAATGCATTCAAGTGGCACTTAATTATTAGAGGCAATCTTGGGAAATCTTGAGAAATATTGACCAAATCGTAGGCTTCATTATTTGATGGCCTAACTAAACACCGAGTGTCCATCTAGGGTCATAATGCTCTATCTTAGGGTATTGAGTCATCATGTACATTAAATTTCTAAATGACACATAAGCATATATATTAATGATCTAGAGGACACATAAGCTTCTATCATTGGTCTCTTCAATAATTGCCCTTGTCTTGACTCCCATTATTGCCCAATATCTAGAGATTGCAAGATCTCACTCATTAATGAAGAAGATTATATTCATTAATGAAGATATTATCTTATAAGATTCTTCTAATGATAATCCTTCAATTATTGGTCTCAACTTTGACTTGGTCAACTTTGGCTTCTTACTCTCTATGCTTAGCTGAAACTTGCTGATTTTGTCCTAAAGACCATTGGCTAATGACACATAAGCATATGCTCCAAAATCAATAAATATACTTGGCAAAATGCCTAAGTTAAGGGGGAAATTCCGAGTTTAAAATGATCGCTCATCCTAACCGAGTCGAGGTTCGATGTAAAAATTCCTCCAAATATGATCAAACATATCTAAGCTAAAGTCCAAGTCCAATAATATAAGCTTGGGCCAGTCGGGTTGCCCAGGCGCATGGCCTGTACAATCGGGCTTGACTGGGCGCAGGACTAGGCACACTGCCAAACTACACGGGCACATGACTTGGCACATAGCCGAGTGCATGGCCAAGCGCACAGGCTCGGTGCTGGGCTGCACAAGTAGTGCATCGAGCACGATGCCCAGCCGCACGAGCAAGGGGCCGATTCATGGACCAAACATATGCATTGGCTCATGAATGGGCACAATGCATAGCTCATGGCCAAGTTCATTAAGCACAAAACTAGGTTGGAGCTGGATTTAACGGGCACATTGATTGGCACAAGGGTCATGCACAATGGTCGGCACATGGATTGATACAAAGCCAATCTATAGCCTCGCTAACGGGTACAATGGCCTGTTATGACTGTGCACAAGGTCTAGCCAGCGTAGCTGGCACAATGCCTGGCCTGCGACCTAGCCACTAGGCTCATGGCCTGGCATATGACTCGGCCATGGACTGGCACATGGCTCGGCCATGGTTTGCCTGACTCAACGCAACGATCCGTGGCCGATTTGCGATCGGTCCACGTTCGAGTATCAACAACGCATGGTCGACCCTCGGTTGTCATATGGCCTCGTGGAATTCGGTACCACGGGATTAATCCATGATCATCCGGGACCGATGCATGGCCGTGCAGAAGCACTTGCGATCGACACATGCCAACACAGTACTAATCCATAATCGTCCCGATCCGTTCCACTGACGGCCCTTATGGTTGAAGAGTCAATCCACAGTCGTATCACCCTAATCGACTTGTATGATCAAGGAGTCATTCTACTGTCGATCCCTAGGCCAAGTCATGGGTAATCTTTCGATCGAACCATGACCAACCCTCAATACACTCATTCTTACCATGTTATCCATTCCATTACCGATCCTCGGCTCGACTGCTTGCCCATTCTATCATCATTTACCTTTGGCTATCTTAGTCCTAAATTTGGGGATGTCACACCCAGTGCCCATGCCTGAGTCCTTGGAGCCCGAGTCTGGGTCCATAGAGGCGTGGCATAGGACCTAGTGCTTGCACTCGAATCCGTTATGCCCAAGCCCAAGTCCATTAAGACAGAGGCGCAAGACCCCTGTGCCAGTGCCTAGGTATTTGACGCCTTGGCCTGGGACCCTAGTATTTGTGCACGGTCTCGGCTCGAGACTCTAGTGCCGGTGTTGGGATTTCCCACGTCTAAGCCTAAGTCCATCGAAGCCAAAACCTCGGACCCCAATGCCATGCCCAAATCTATCAAGGCCGAACTTGAGACTGGTCACGGAGGACTTGGGCATGGTCATTGAGGACCTTGGCATGGGCACCGGCGTGACCGATCCGACCTCAATGAATCCGAACTCGAGCTTAAGCGCCAGCGACCTGGGTCACTAGTTCCTGCACTCGACCTTTATAAACACGGGCCCAAATGCGAGGGATCCGAGCATAGGCACCTGAGGCCTTGGGCTTGACCTCTATGGACAGTGGCTGGGGCACCAAAAAGTTGTGCACAAGCACTAGATTCTTGATTTCGACTTTTATGGACGAGAGATCGGTGCATGCGGTCCATATGGGGACCCAAGTGGCCTTGCCCAGGTCGAGGTCCATCGAGGCTGGACTAATGATCTTGGTTCTTGTGCCTGGTTTCTCGATTGCTCGTGGTCACTCATTAACACCCGAATAAGGAACGCCAAAAAATGAGGAAAATGTTCTTCAGAAAATATTTTTTGTAAAACAAATGGAGCCTAAATTTAAAGGATTGTGTAATGCATGCAGTAAATCTGTCAAAATAGGTCATAAACCCATTTCTTAACTCATATTTGATGGGTTGAGTTATTATATGGGTTAGTTATATTTAGTAAATGGGTTTAGAATGGTAAAACCCAAAATAATATGAGTATCAAGTGGGTTGACAACTTATTTAGATTCAAACCACTTTTATAACTCTCTCTCTCTCTCTCTCTCTCTCTCTCTCTCTCTCTCTCTCTCTCTCTCTCTCTCTCAATTTTGTGTGCGCTCGCTTGCTCAGGTCGCTCACTTTGCGCTCTATGAGTTTTCCTAAATTATGTTAAATATGAAAGTGTTTTAGCAATATGGGTTGGGTCGGGTGTGTGTTGTGCCGTGTTTGGGTCATTAAATTTATATTGAATGGAAATGGATCAAAATAGGTTAATTTAGATCAATTCATTTTTTACCCGATCCAAATATTTCTCAACTCACTTGTTTGACTGGTTTAGTGTACACATATTTACAGTTTGAACTAAGTTTAGGTTAATCAAATTTAGAGAACGTGCTAAAATCGCAGCCAAAGATGACGGGGGAGAATTATGACGGATGGACAACTTCTATAGTTGTGGTCTGTAAATTCAAACAGTTCTATGCAAATCAAATCCTAATATTTGCACAAAGACATAATTCCTAAAATCTTAGAACAAGATGATTTTCACAACATCATAAGAGACGAAAAACGTACCTTGATCCATGATGATTCTTTTTGAAAAAAAATCAATTGTTGATGAGAATCTTTAAAGAAATAGGTTTCTCTCTCTGTTGACCTCTTTTGGCTTTCTAATGTTCTTGATGGAAAAGAAATCGTCATTCTATTCTAGGGTTGAGAGAGGACCAGTTTCTAATTGGGTCTTTTATAGTCACACCATCAATCAGGATGTACAATAATTAGAATACATCTCTCTATTGACCAATAGGAATTTAGCACATAATAATTGTTAAACTTAAACCACATATGGGCTAGGCCAATAATCACGTGAGCCATAATAAAATCCATCATTCTCTCACTTGGCCCATGTGATATTATTCAACTTTAAGGTTTAACAATAAAACATAATGCGCAAAGTAGAAGCTAATTCCTTTCTCAAATTGGCCAAATCATAAATCATCATTAAGTAAGAACTTATAAGGATCATGACGGTTGTATGTCATTAGTTCAACATGGTCCCTTCCATGTATCATAGTATCAGTCCTATACTTAACATGATCAATAATGAGAGATAACATAATGGTCTAATAATAATGTTTCTTTTCAAAAACAAATCCTGTTAACATTCACATAATTCATTCATGTATATAGCAACATAAGGAAACAGGATGTATAAGTGTATCAAAAACAATACATAAGTGATATTGGAGTGTCAAGTACATAAAGAGCATAAAGCTTTAACATAATGTCAATAATGGTTTTCAATAATGCCCATTCTTTCGACATATTCACTAAATATCTTTGGTGGCAACCCTTTAGTTAACGGATCCACAACCATAAAATTGGTGCTAATGTGCTCAATTGACACTCTTCGTTTCTGAACTTCTTTTTTAACGGCAAAGTATTTCAATTCCATGTGTTTAACACCCTTCAAATATTTGTCGTTTTTAGATAAGAAGACTGCTGCTGCATTATCACAATAAATTTTCAATGGCTTGGCAATATTGTCAACAATTCCAAGTCCTGAAATAAAGTTTCGCAGCCATAATCTATGAACAATGGCTTCAAAGCATGCCACAAACTCAGCTTCCGGAGTGGATGCAGTAATGACAGACTGCTTCGCACTTTTCCATGAAATTGCTCCTCCAGCTAAAAGGATAAAATATCCATATGTGGATTTTCTGGTATCCACACACCCATCCCAGTCCAAATCTAAATAACCTATCACCTCAAGATGATCAAACCTTCTAAACGTGAGCATATGATCTTTTGTCTCTTGCAAGTATCTCAATACTTTCTTTGCAGCTTTCCAATGATCCAATCCTAGATTATTTTGATATTTGCCTACCATTCCGACAGCAAAACTGATGTCTGGCCTGGTACAAGTTTGAGCATACATCAAGCTCCCAACAATAGATGCATAAGGAATTTGTTCCATTTGTTTGCGTTCCAATTCATTCTTTGGACATTGCATTAGGCCCAATTTATCTCATTTCTAAATTGGAACAACACTTGTAGAGCACTTTTCCATCTTGAATCTCTCTATAACTTTATTAATATATGCTTTCTAAGACAACCCTAATAATCCTTGTGATCTATCATGGAATATTTCAATTCCAATCACATAGGATGCCTCACCCATATCTTCCATTTCAAAGTTCTTAGAAAGGAATTTCTTGGTCTCATGTAACAAACTAAGATAATTAGTAGCAAGCAAGATATCGTCAACATGCAAAATTAGAAATGTAAACTTGCTTCCATTGACCTTTAGATATATACACCGATCAACAGTATTTTCCTTAAATCCAAAGGAAGTGATAGTATCATTGAACTTAAGATACCATTGTCAGGAAGCTTGTTTAAGTCCATATATTGACTTGTTAAGTTTACACACCATGTGCTCCTTTCCTTTAACTAAAAACCCCTTTGGTTGGTCTATATAAACTTCTTCAGCTAAATTTCCATTCAAAAAGGCTTAATGAGCCACCATAGCCATAATAATTCTCAGAGAGTCCTTCTTAGATATAGGAGAAAAAGTCTCTTTATAATCAATATCATCTTTTTGAGCAAAGCCTTCGGCAACGAGTCTAGCCTTGTATCTTTCAATATTGCCACATGAGTCGTGTTTGGTCTTAAAGACCCATTTATAGCCAACTCTTTTACAACCTTCAGGCAAATCAACAAGGTCCCAGACTTCATTGTGATCCATTGATTTTAACTCTTCCTTCATGGAGTCAAACCACTTAGTAGAATTAACACTTTTCATGGCTTATGAAAACGAAATTGGATCTTCATCAATTCCTAAGTCAAATTCAGATTGATGTAAATAAACCACATAATCATCAGAAATGGTAGATTTGAGACCTTCTTAATGCTACTTCATGTGGTTCATTTATTGCAGGTTCATTAGTAGCAATTTCATCATAGAATGTTTGGTCATTTATTTGTTGTTCTTGTATGTTGTCAAGCCATTTGACAACTGTGGAAACAACAACCTAAGAATGAGTTCTAGGTAAAGGTACTTGTACCCCAACTTCTTGAATTTTCACTTTTTGTGGTTCTACACTCCTACTAGTTTCACCATTTTCAATGTACGCATTTCTAGTTTCAACAATTCTTGCACTATGGTTAGGATAGTAAAATCTATACCCTTTGGATTTTTCTAGATAACCAATGAAGAACCACCGGTTGTTCTTGAGTCCAATTTCTTTTCATGAGGATTATAAATTCTTACTTCCTCTAGGCAACCCCAAATATGCAAGTACCTCAAACTGGGTTTCCTTCTTGTCCACAGTTTAAAAGGAGTCGTTGGAACTGCCTTACTAGGAACCTTGTTTAATAAATACATTGCGATTTTCAAAGCATGCATCCACAATGATAAAGGTACGGAAGAATTACTTAACATACTCCTAACCATATCCATTAATGTACGGTTACGCCTTTCTGTAATACCATTTTGTTGCGGTGTACCTGGCATTGTGTATTGAGCACAAATACCTCGCCTTTCAAGGAATTTAGCAAATGGACCAGGGCATTGTCCAGTTTCTTCATACCTTCCATAATGCTTACCACCTCTGTCAGATATGACAATTTTCACCTTTCTATTTAGCTATCTCTTAACCTCGTTGATAAACACCTCTAATGTGTCAACCGATTAAGATTTTTCATACAATAAATATATATAACCATAACGTAAAAAATTATCAATAAAGGTGATAAAGTACTTTTCTCCACTAAACGATGGAACATCAAAAGGTCCACATATATCAGTATGTATACTTCAAGGAGTCGTGTGCTTCTTGTGGCTACTTTCTTGATTTTGTGTTTTCCTTTAATGCAATCCACTCAAATACTAAGATCAATAAATTCCAAATCATGAAGGACTTCATTCTTTACTAATTTTTGTATTCTTTCTTTGGATATATGATCCAAATGTTTATGTCACAAGTAAGCTGAACTTTCATCCACTAAGCCATGTTTCGAACCAACATTATAATGCAGGGTCAATAGAGTCTTAACAAATAAATTATCAAGTTTTAATTTGTACAAACCATCACAAAGCACACTAAAACAAATAAAATAATTATGTTTAAATAAAATGAAACATCTATTTCCAAACTTAAAAGAATATCCAGCCGTATCAAATTCCGATAATGAAACTAAATTTCGAGAAACAGGAGGAATATCAAAGGTTTGGAAAAGATCTAAATGATGTCCAGTATCCAAAATCAAACGGTACGTTCCAATGGCTTCAACTGGAGCTTTGACTCTATTCCCCATGAAAATAAACTTTTCATTTGGATTTATGGTTTGGGTCATAAGGAATCCTTGCATTGTATTCGAAACATGAGTTGTACAACCAGAATCAATCCACCAAGTATTATAAGGAACTTCTACCAAGTATGATTCAAAACATACAAAAGTACTAGGCTTACCCTTCTTTTCAATCCATGCTTTACATTTAAGGCAGTCTTTCTAACAGTGTCCAGGTTTTTTGCAGAAATGACGCTTATCATTCTTTTGTTCCTTCTTATGGATTTAGGCAAATGACTCATTAATCTTTAGTGGTCCTTTATTACCCTTTCCATTCTTCCTTCCTAGTTTTCTTTTAGCTCCTGGATGACCCATGAGATTGGCAGAGTGGATTCCTTACTTCTTAAGCCTACTTCCTCTTGAATCAGCATACTTTGTAGTTTAGTCACATTCCACTTATCCTTTATAGTATTATAATTTATTTGGAATGGACCACACTTAGAAGGTAAGGAATTTATGATAAACTGCACAATGAAACTTTCATCCACTTTCATTCCCATGCTATATTTGCTATGTCAGTGACATGCTCATGCATGGTATAGAACCATCGAACTTTATGGTGGTTAACGTACCCATTAATGTCCCAGCAATTGATTTATTAGCAGAATCAGATTGAGAACGACTTTCCACTAACTTCATAAATTCTTTAGCATTGTTAGTTTCAGGAATGGTTGACTTAATGTTGTTTACTACTGCCATCCGCATAAACATTAAGCTTAGTCTATTTGATCTTTCCCAAGCCTTATGGAAGGATCTTTACTGCCATCCGCATAAACATTAAGCTCAGTCTGTTTGATCTTTCCCAAGCCTTATGGAAGGATCTTTCTTCGGTGTTGCCAGAAGCAGTAAGAACAGCGGGCTTGTCATTCATGAGTGCTAAATCAAGATCAAGAACACCTAGGTGAAACTTGACTTGTTCACTCCATTCAGAAAAGTTAAGCCCATTGAACTTCATAATAGACGAAGCTTGCGAATGAAAAGAAACAGAAACAGAAACAGAAACAGATGCTACAAAATACATCGAATGCTCACAGATTAATGTTGAGTCATAACTTAAATACATAACATTAACTGTACATCGAAGTTCTCCTTTGGGTGATACAACAATGTACAACCACAAAACATAATTGATGCTTAAATTTAAGTTCACATAATTGGTAATTATATATACTCCAATTAGACACGATCACTTTAGTGTTAATACTGACATTGTTTGCCGGAAATCCTATGTGGCGCTGACATGGCTCGCCGGAGAAGTCCAGTCAGCATTAAAAATCAAAAACAACGCCGTTTAGTCTGCTGACGTGTACTTTTTTAGAAAAATAAAATTTAAATTATATTGAAAAAATAAAAAAAATAAAAAGGAAAATATCACATAAAATTTAACTTTTTTCTATTTTTTTTTTCTTTCTTCTCCAGCAAGGGCAACTCTCGCTGCCATCGGGCAAGACTGCCCTCGCCGGATCTGGCGAGGGCCACCCTCACCGGCATAGGGCGAGGGCGGCCCTCGCCTGGGCCGGCAAGGGTCGCCCTCGCCCGACGCCGGCGAGGGCGACCCTCGCCGGAGAAGAAAGAAAAAAAATTAAAAAAAGGAAAAAAATTTTAAAAAAAAAAGCCACATAATTTTCACTTGTACAAGTGAGATTATTTTTTAAAAAAATATAAATGTCACGTCAGCTTTTTGGCCGGAGTCACTAAAGTGATCTATTTTTTCCGATTTTAGCACCAAAGTGATCCAAAAAAAAGTTATGGCACCAAAGTGATCGCCGTACACAAGTTATGGCACAAATAGGGCTTTTGTTTCCCATGACAGTGCGACTTGTGACTCGTTCATGTAAATCAAACAATCAATGAAAAATTACAAGTTCTTAAACCATACTCTGATACCACATATAAATTCAAACAGTTCTATGCAAATCAAACCCTAATATTTGCACAAGACATAATTCCCAAAATCTTAGAACAAGATGATTTTCACAACATCATAAGAGGCAATAAACATACCTTGATCCATAATGATTTCTCATGAAAAAAATCAATTGTTGATGAGAAATCTTTGAAGAAATAGGCTTCTCTTTTTGAACCTCTTTTCGCTTTTTGATGTTCTTGATAGAAAAGAAATCATCGTTCTATTCTAGGGTTGAGAGAGGACCAGTTTCTAATTGGGTCTTTTATAGTCACATTATCCATCAGGGTGTACAGTAATTAGAATACACCTTTTTATTGACCAATAAGAACTCAGCACATAAAAATTGTTAAACTTAAATCACATATGGGCCAGGCTATTAATCACATTAGCCATAATAAAATCCAACACGGTCCTCTTCATCACGCAGATAAACTTAGAAATGATTTCATGGTTACACATTTGCTGAGATTTCACTTCTTTCTTCTTCTTTTTTCATCTGTCTTTGTCTTTACTAATAGCTTTTAGTGCTCAAAGTACACTTAAAACGAAAGCCTTTACTTGTGGGCCAGGCCCTGAGAAAATGAGATTGAACACAAATGAGTTTCTCTCCCCTCCTCCTCCATTTCCCACCACAGAGGTGGCTATTTTGAAGCTAAAATAAAGTATGCACAACACCCATCTTCGTCCTCCCTTCTCCCTTCTCTCTCTCTTTTTATTTTTATCTCACTCCTCTCTACCATATACATACGTATGTACTGTGCAGTACTCATGAGAATCGAACCCAAACCTAGTACTTTCCAGCCCCACCCCTCCAACCCCTTTTCCAACCGGCTGCATGCCTGTTGGCCCATCTTCATCCTCTAACGATTTGATTTTTTTCGCAGTAAATGATTACACATATAATTTTATTGTCTTACGCCCACTAGCCACGTATAAGAGGACCTTTAAGCTAAAACCCACCGTATTTTAAGAGTTTTGGTTTATAGAGTAGGTAATTGCGTGCATTACTTTTTCTCCTTTTGGTCTACGGTTACACGTTTTCCTCACAATCCAACTCATATAAGTCATTGGATGAGATGGACCTCACTTAAAACCTACATGATCTGAAAGTTCATATAAATGACGGACTCGTATGAATCGGGTATACCCAAAAAAGTAAACAGGCTTACATTTAACTACCGCAAAAAGAGGACGAACCGAGGTCTGCTATCAGTAATGGCATGCCTCGTCTTCATGAGCTGATCAAATAAGAATGAGCAAGTTGAATCCGACTCCTTAGTTAATTGTCGACCCCCTAGAAGGTCGCCCTATGTTAACAAGAGGCTGTAGTAAAGTTAAAAAAGCAATTTGACTTGATTTTCTTCTACTATCAATAAAATATGACGTCTCCATGCCCATCAAGTTAAGCTAAATTTACTATTTCATTGCCTCGTAAGAAAGGACAATAACACAAATGATCCCTAAACTTTGACCTAATATACAATGCGATCCTTGAACCTTTCATTTATCCAATATAGTATATGAACTTTAGTCCAATATGCAATGTGGTCCCTAAACTTTCAAATTGTTAAATATGATTTTTATACATGTTCAACTTAGTTCCTGACCTATATGGAAATGTTCAATGTAAAAATTCAGAGACTACGCTACACATTGAGCCAAAAATTAGGAATCAATTGTGTCATTATCCCCCATAAGAAACTACGATTGCTCTATGTTCATCTTAGTACACTAAGCAACAGTGGTAGATATTGTCCTTTTTCCCTCTAGCAAATTTCTTAGTCATAATCTAGCGCATAGGTTAGTTATATAAGTTTACCAATATTAATTGGACGTGTACATTCTGTTTCCACGATGGGGGTGTGAAACTATACCAAATAACCATAGAGACAGAGAAAGCGAAGTGCGAGCTATTTATCACACGTAGGACCCAACTGGGCCGTCTCCAATGACCGATTGACGTAACATTCAATTCTAAAAAAGTCCATCCAATAATTTCTGATAACTCGGCCCACATTCCAAAAAGTCATGCATGCATGAACTCGTGCCGATTCATGTACGAGCCTGTATGTTGTTGTTCACATAGTTGACCCAGTCGCGAGGGCGAGTCCCTAGAACACTACGCGACATGTTTGCGATGCACAGCTTATCCTATACGGCACGAGAGATGCACGGTCATGGTCCCATCGTCTTTTAATTTGAGTAGTCGGTGTTGCGAGTAAGCATGGGTCGGGAAATCTGGTGTGCATTGGGATGGCGCATTCTGTCAAACACATAAGGGATAATTATACAAATAATTTATAAACTTTGATTCAATGTATAATGAGATTCCTGAATTTTTAATTAGTTCAATGTGATCCCTAAACTATAGCTCAATGTGCAATGTCACCATTGAACTTTTAATTTGTTCAATACGGTCTTTGAAACTTCACAACACTCGAATAATTACACGTAAATTCGCATACATTTCTCTTCTTCATTTTCTAAAATTTGAATAACGCTTTAAATTTTGATGGGAAAGCATAAGTACTCATATTTTGCTCCTTGAAATTCAATAGCATTGAGAAAAGTTTGAGGAAATTATACCAAAATTGTAGTTTCTCGCCTTTTTTGAAACCTCGGGGCAAACGTAAAGGATGTTCACATGCAAAATCCCAATAATTTTTGTAGCTTCTTCTTTGTTGATGAAATGCAATGCAACACCTTGAAAGAGAGGAACTGTCTATCATAATATTTTTTCATGACTTATATATGGATTTTGCTTTTGAATGATATAAATAGCCTATCTCTAATTTGATAAGACTATAGACTATAGTTCCATTTGTTTTGGGGTTTTAATAGGATTTTTTGGTTTGGTTTAGTGGCGAGGTGGTGTGTTAGTGATGTGTGAAGCCTTTGACCAAAGTGGAACCGTTAAAAGGACGGAGAGAGACCACGAAATCAGAAGGACTCCAAACCCAAATAATGGAGAGTTTAAATGAAATGGGAGATATACATATGCTTATATGACAAAGGATATGATGATTGCTATATATTGAAATTATACAAATCATGGGCCTCGAGATACTAACATGTGCATGAATCTCCAATCAAATTATGTCCTCCGCATTGCATTTGGTTTTGACTTTCGAGAGAGGCGGCCATTAAGCCCTATTTCAAATTTTGCGACTTGACTATCCTAACTAAAAGAGTTCACACTCGATTGCATTCTTGAACATAATGTTCGAGTAAGAGGGACGGACAGATTGTTATTGAAAGATGGAGACAAGTTTATTTGTCACACTACAAATGTAAGAGGGATAATGACATATATGGTTCCTGAACTTTCGACAAATGTGTAATGTGACCCTTGAATTTTTAATTTATTCAATATGGTCTATGAACTTTATCCCAATGTGATCTTTGAACTTTTAATTTATTCAAACTTTTGATACATGTTCAATTTAGCTCCAAAACTATATGAAAATGTTCAATATTATCCTTCCATTAATTCAAGTTCAATGACAATATTAAAAATTTTCATATAGTCCAAGGACTACATAGAATATGTACAAAAAAATGTCCAAGTACCGTACTGAACAATTTAAAAATTCAAAGACAACATTACACGTTAGGCTAAAGATATCACATTAGATATCGAGATAAAATTCATTGATCATTTGTGTTATTTTCCCAATGTAGGAATCCAGGATCGGTGTGGAATGGGCTGTTTCATGTCCAAAAACTCCTGTCCTTACACTACGAGAAGCTCTTGGGTTCACGTTTGTTGAAGTGTCCCAAGTTATGATTTTGGGTTTGAATATTTGTAATTGAAACCCGCTAACCTAATTTCTTAAAATTGACCCATCCCAAAATAAAAAATGCCGTTCGACCCACCAAAAATTGGGCCGAATGATTGATTCTTTTTCATTCGGAGAAACTATCAAAATGAAAAGCCCGTGGTTGGTCCATGGGAAAAAAGGTAATTGGCATGGGGGGCATTCCGAGAATTGAACTCGGGACCTCTCGCACCCTAAGCGAGAATCATACCACTAGACCAAATGCCCTTTCTATTCATTTGTTGTTTAAATATATATATTACTCGTAAATTCATATAAGTCTGCATTTCTTAATTAAGGATTTGGCGTAGCTTAAGAAGGGGCGTTGGCTTTAGTAAATAGCGCTGCGATCTCGCATATATTCGGGATGGTGCGGGTGTCCGCATTTTGGTTACTACATTAAGCATCATCGTGAATTCTAAGTTTCAGCTGCTTTAAGCACAAAAATCCCTGCAAAAGAAGATTATGAAATGGCGATCGGTTTAACTAATTATTATGAACAGAATGATTTGCGTGCATCTGTGAGGATTAATTAAGTCGAGAGATTCTAAACCCAGTTAACAACTTTGTTAGGGAAAAAAGCCGATTTTCTAGTGAATAAATAATATCCATATGAAGTTAGTAGCACTTTCATACTACAAAATAACTTTCGATATATATCTCATCACATAAGTAAGTTTTATACAAATGAAGCAATTTTTGTAACAATCTAGTAAGTACGAACTACAAACCATATTTGAGTCCATGGATTTTTATCAGTTTTCAAGCCACGGTTTTCTGCGTTCATAACTTCCATCTGTTTCTAAAGCATATGTGGACTTCCATCGATCTTACAAAAGAAAATATTTGTTATTAATTAATGCTTTCTTTCTCTTTTTTTTTTTGGTCCGTTATATTAAATCAATGCTTTCGACCAGTAAAAAAAAAGGGCAGTTGATGATGCATTTTACTGGATCCTTCCTCAATGTCCCCTTCTTTACGTGCTCTAGAGCCTATCCATTATGCGAAAGACATTGACCGATGAGGATTGTGACGTAAGAAGAGAAGCCTCCATAGCAGAATGAATTGCAATTGTGTTGAATGACAATTTGATCTTTTGAACGAATATCATATTCAATGTCCACTAAACACGTAATGAAAGATAGCATTAAAAGTACCGAGAAAGTTATAAATGTATCGTATAGATGTCAATTTGTTCCTCAAATTTTCGATTTTATCAATTTAGTCCTAAAACTTTTTACAATTTACCAATGTCGGCCGTTGGTCCAAAAATTGCTAACATGGATGCTGATCGTTCCACATGATATGGCCAACGCACAATTTTTACAATTTTTTTTTAATTTTCCTTTTTTTTTCTCTTTTTTCGTATTTCCCTCCACCGATTGTCGACGACAGATGACAACTGGCAAGGGCGGCCAGCGACTGGCGGAGGGAAATACAGAAAAAAGGAAAGCAAACAAAAAAGGAAGAAAATTTTTAAGAAATTGTAAATTATTCATATTAGTGGTTTTCGACCAAAATTAGCTGAAAAGACCACATTGGCAAATCGTCCAAAATTTTAGTACCAAATTGGTCAAATTAAAATATTTAGGATTGAATTGGCACCCATACAATAGATTTGGTACCTTTTTTTTTTTTAATTATCTCGAAAAGATAGAGACCAAAATGATTGAGAGTTGCCAATCGCTCATAATTTTTCTGAAATTTTTCTAAAATTTTTGTTCCTACCTCGAGTTCATATGGCTGAAAGAATCGACTGATGAAATGCTACTGGTCTTATCCACGACTGATCGATGGTAAGATAGGAAAATAAGAACGGTGCTTTCTAGTAGTTAGCGTAAGACGACGTTAAATGGGTTCAAATCACAGCGACTTGCATGATACATCGATTTCAAAATTCAATCAGAACATATCATTTGGTGCAAGATTTTCAAAGTCATCCCCACAAGATTTTCTTCTTTTAACTCTTGATTCTGCTAAAGATTTCTAGTAAGAGGAGTTTCTCTCTTCGTTCAATCAAACCCAAAAGAGCAGCAGTGGAATTGGAAATCAACCCTGTTCTAGATAGCGTGCCTTCAAGCTTTGAACACTTTCTTCAATAAAAGGTTGCGTATCAACATTAGTCTGCATTTCATAATTGAGGATCTGGTGCAGCTTAAGAACAGTGTTGGCTTTAGAAAATAACGCTGCGATCTCGAATATTTACAGTATAGACCGCGTTTCTCATTTTATTTACTATATAACATAATGGTCACGAATTCTAAGTTTCAGCTGGTTTAAGCATGGAAATCCCTGCGAAAGAAGATTATAAAATTGCAATCGATTTAACCAATTATTATGAATAGAATGATTGGCGTGCATATGTGAGGATTATTTAAGTCGATAGATTCTAAACCTGGTTAATGACTTGTCAGGGAAAAGTTAATTCCTCATGATATCCATATGCAGTTAGTGGCTCTTTCATTGTACGAAAAAACTTTCGATATATATCATCACATAAGTAAGTTTTATACAGATCAAGCAACTTTTTGCAACAATATAGTAAGTACAAGCTACAATCCAAAATTTGAGTTCATGGATTTTATTCGTTATCAAGCCCACGATTTTGCAAAATAACATATTCGTTTCTCTTGATAGTTTATAACTATTTCGAAGGCTTCGCTTGTTCTGCAGAAAATATGATGTTTCTAGAGAATGTTTTCCGGAAAGTCATTTTTTAGAAAAATGACAAGCCCTATTAATTAATTCATTCATTAATGCTTTTGACCAGGGAAAAAAATAAGGCAGTTGACAATAGGGGTAAGCATGGTTTCATGTTCTACCCTAGAACCTGAGAACCTAATTGATGAGAACTTATAGATTTCAGGTTCCAAGGTATGTAAGGTAGATTTCAGATTCCAAAAATTAGGAAATCTGTTTTAACGAATAGGTTCCAGATTTTAAATAGGTGGAACCTGAAATTTGGAACCTAAAACCTAAACAAATTTTTTGTGTTTTTTCTTGATCTATGTATTCACGTGATCCTGTGGTGTTTCATGGCGTTAGCAGATGAATAAATAATCTGGAATCACTAATCTGAGCTTTCATTTTATAACTTGTTAATGTTTCATATTCTTCGTATGTCTAAATATAAATTGTGATCAGTAAATCATAGCAGCAAATGGTAGTCATTAAAGGTGATGATTCATTACAATTGTTCAAGTAATAATACAAGTGGAACCTAGGTAGACTCTGAAACTTACCTAAAACCTGTGATAGTGTGACATTCCGAATTTCGACTTATTTTTTAGATTTATAAAACGTGTAATTCGTCGATGTGCTTACAATAAAATTTCGCCCGGAAACTGATTACTCTCGGTTATTGTTTTTAAAATTGAGATTTTGTTAGAATCGCACTAGAATGAATTTGGCCGTTATTTAGAGCATGGACTTTGGTGTTAAATTTCTCGAAGTTCTAGGATAAATTTAATTGGACGGTGTCGATATTACTATGGCCAGCCTTGATATTGTCCGGGATATGTGAAAAGTGAAATTTTGATTGGGTACAGATTTGGACTAGTAGACCTCCCTCGTAGTGTGTTTTATTTAATTTCTTTTAGCCCTTTTTTCTAATTTATAATTATGATTTTTCGTGGGCCGTTGGATCGTTTTCGGATTTGAACGAGAATCGTCGGATCGCACTCAAGTGCGTTTGACTTTCTCTCTTCTCTCTCTCTCCTCCTTGATGTCGTCGCTGCCCCATGATGCTGACTTCCTCCTCTTTCCCCACCTAACACCCCACGTTGTTGACTCCTATTTCCGCTGACTTTCGCCACTTTCTCACGTGATTTCTGCTTCTGCTTTGCTGACCACTGACCATGCTGCTGCTGCCCATGCCTCTACTGCTGCTGCCCATGATGCTTCACGTGGCTGCTGCTTCCTTCTACTGACTTCTTCTTCCTTCTCTTCGTTTCTTTGCTGTTTTGTTGTTGCTACTGCTTGCTTCTTCGGCTTTTGCTTCTGCTTCCTATGGCATTTGCTGCTTACCATTCTAGCCAACCGTACTAGCTGCTCGTCAACCACCATAGCCTTGCCCTCCTAGTCGCCGAAGACATGCCGGAGCCGTAGACTGCAGCTGCTGCTCCTCGCGCCGAACACCCCACCGAGACGCTTTCTCCCCCTTTTCTCTCTCGCCATCACCACCACCCATGATCACCCTCACACCATCACTGACCATCTGAGCTGCCATCCGTTGTCCGCCCTCGTCGTTGCTTCGCTGGAGTAGCCGTTGCAGTGTCAAGGCTCTTGTTTGCTCCATTGCTAGGTTGTCTTGCTTAGGCTCTCTTGTAAGTGGCTTTCTAACTCTTGACTAGGCTAAGGGGTGACTAATGGACATGTTTAGAGATGGATTAGGGCTGTGGATAGTTGGTTTAGTAGTTATATAAGCTCGATTTGGTTAATGGTGTAAGTTTAATGATTCTCGGATTTCTGGTTGTTACTATACTTATGCTCTTTGTTATTTTTTGGGTGATCATTGTGGGCTGAATCTGAGAAAGTGTTTCCATAGAATTTGTTCCCAATATCTTTAAGTATAACATACTTTAAATTCAAAATTTTTTGAAGTTGTTTGGGGTCATTCAGAAGTCGGTTTTCAAACCGTCACAAAACTGTCCGATTTACTGTTCACCCGATATTATTGTCTTTCCGAATTTTTATAAATTTTTTCAGACCTATTTTCAAAATACTTCCTTCACAAAACATGTTGGGAACATTTGTAACTATGACATATAAAAATTTTAAGGCTTTCTAAATTGATTTGGGTACTAGATGAGAAGCATTTTTATGGTCAGGCGGTCTGACCGGACGGGTCGAATTTCGTCTGACTTCAAGTGACAAAAAGAGGTATTTACGATTGCAACTAGGTTTCGAGTTCCGCACGGAAAATGTTTATCAAGATGTTTTATACAACATATCCAAATTTCATAACTTTTGGAGTTGATTTACTATTTATTTCAAATGGATTTCTGTCACTGCACAACTGCCAATTTGGACCCGATTTTGTATATTCTCGGTTTTTCTCTCTCTCGAGAATTATTCGGTGTTATCGTGGCGTTTTGACCGATTTAGTTGACATTGGGCTAATTTACAAAGATAAGAATTGGTAAAGATTGCTAAGGTGTGTGCATGGTCACGACACGTTCCGTCTAAGCGGAGGTTCTAGACGATGCCCGACGGGGGCTCGGATGCCGTCTAGGCGGGGGTTCTAGACGTTGCCGATCGTGATAGAGACCAAATCGATGCTCCTTTGTGAAATGTCGTCTGGGCGGGGGTTTCGGACGTTGCCATCGCCGAAGTAGTGAGATAATGCTTGGTTACGTCAGAAGGCCGGTGGGAGTTCGGTGGCCTGAGAGGTCGTTAATAATCCGGACTTAATAAGTACGATTTGCATTGAGGAATGCTTTGTCTGAATTAATTGATGAGCACATCTAAATTATTAACCATGTTATGCTTGATCATTCCATGAATTGCTTTGCGCGTGCTTGATGGGCAATTGGCCATCACTACAAAAAAAAAACATCTTTTTTCCAACGAAATTTCCAACAAAAAATTGGGAAAATTTCCAACGAATTTTCCAACGAAAAAAAATTCATTGGTAATTCTTCGTCGCAAATTTTTCCAACGAAAAATTTCAATTTTCGTTAGAAATTTCCAACGAAATTTTTTTTGTTGGAAAATTCATGGCTAAATTCGTTGGAAATCACTATCAAAAACAACTTTTTTCCAACGAAAAATTTGAAAATCCAACGAAATTTCCGACAAACAAAAATTCGTTAGAAAAACTTTTCTGACAAAAAATATAAATATTCGTTGGTAATTTTCGATGAAATTTTTTCGTCGCAAAATTCGTAACTAAATTTGTTGCAAAATTTTGCTAATTATTCATTGCAAAAATGTGACAAATTTTTTTTTGTCTAAAAATCGTGGCAAAATTAGTTTCATCGTGACAAAAATTGTGCGGCGAGGGCCAGCCTCGCCGCCAGCCATGGCGAGCTCGATCCTCGCCGCCAGCCATGGCGAGCTCGATCCTCGCCATGGCCGGCGAGGGCCAGCCTCGTCACCGGTGAGCTCGAGGTCGCCCAGATCTGGGCGACCTCGAGCTCGCCTAGATCTGGGCGAGTTCTAGGCGACCTCGAGCTTGCCGGCCATGGCGAGCGTTCTGGGCAAGCTCGAGGTCGCCGACCACGGTGAGTTCGGCCCTCGCCATGGCCGGCGAGACCTAGCCTTGTCGCCGACGAGCTCGAGGTCGCCCAGATCTGGGCGAGTTCTGGGCGACCTCAAGCTCGCCGGCCATGGCGAGTTCGGCCCTCGCCATGACCAGCAAGGGCTAGCCTCGTCGCTGGTGAGCTCGAGGTCACCCAAATCTGGGCGACCTCAAGCTTGCCGGCCATGGCGAGCGTTCTGGGCGAGCTCGAGGTCGCTGGCCAAGGCGAGGGCTGAACGGCGCCTTGGACAGGATCTTCGATAGTCTGGACTTGAGGGCATTTGAGGACTCCAAGCGGTGCTGTTCTTGGGACATCATCTCGAAGAGGGTCGGGCGAGTCAGGGCCTGCTGAGCCGAGGAGGAGGAGGAGAAGAAGTGGGGTGGTTCCGCCATTGCCAATTAGTCCGTCCACGCATCCATCCGTTTGTCCTTTCCCGCCGCCCGCTGAGAAGAGCCGCGCCAATCTTGGGTGGGTGGTGGCGCTTCGT
Source organism: Syzygium aqueum (assembly GCA_031216185.1). NCBI lineage: Eukaryota > Viridiplantae > Streptophyta > Magnoliopsida > Myrtales > Myrtaceae > Syzygium > Syzygium aqueum. Next base: position 32,917,740 of record CM062232.1, on the reverse strand, counting down.
TCGCCCGCCGTGTCTCGTTTCCCGATTCGTTCATTGGTTCGTTCGTCATGCACAGTGTGGCGCTTGGGTTAGCAGGGGGTGGCTTCGATTGCCCTTTTTCCTTGGCTTTCGGTGGATTCGTGTGGGTACGCGTTCTTTCTTCCGTCGCTTCGGCGGTGCTTCTTCTGCTACTGCTACGCGAAGTGCGCAAACCGTAGTTTGTCCCTTCTTCGGGACGGTTCGCCTCCCTCTAGTTTTTTGGTGGGCGATTCTTAGGGTTTGGTTAACAATATTTCCAACAAATTTTGCAAAGAAAAATTTTTTGTTGGAAATTTCCAACGAATTTTGCGACGAAAAATTTTATGTTGGAAATTTCCAACGAATTTTCCCATGAATTTAAAAAATGTTGAACAATATCGGGTTTTTTTGAATTCGTCGCAAAATTCATTGGAAATTTCCAACGAATTTTGCGTCGAAAAACTTTTCCAATGAATTTTGCGAAGCAAATATTTTTCGTTGGAAATTTCCAACGAATTTCGCGACGAAAAATTTTTCGTTGGAAATTTCCAACGAATTTTGCGACGAAAAATTTTTCGTCGCTAATTTCTGACGAATTTTACTTTTCGTTGGAAAATTTGTCGCAAATTTGCAACGAAAATTTTTTCGTCTCAAATTTTCGTGGCAAAAATTCAGTTTTTTTGTAGTGTATGTTATGGCGAAATTTGTAACATGCGGGGCTTGTGTATGCACCAAGGCAAGATAAGGATGTCTGTAATTGTTTATGACACGTCGATTGTTTGAATCGCATGTTTAGAATTGTTCGGAAGTACGCTTTGGCCTAAGCGAGGTTTAGGTAATTGCTTATTGAGAAGTGTTCTCATGATTGTATAACCAAACCATTTCAGATCCGCGACCGTGATTGATCCGAAGACGCTGCCAGGATACTACGGGGATTGAGGATAGGTCGAGTTACCCCGTCTTTTGAGTTCACCTTTTTGGAGAGGAGCTAAGCTTACCAACCACCCGATCCTAGTTGTTGTGCATGGTTCGTAGATAGTGGCCTTGTAGAAGGCTTGCAAATGTATGTGTTGTAATCGATGTTATGTTTATAAAAGTGTCTTGTTGATGTGTATGCTTTGTTTCTCTACTATCCCGTTATTTATATGTTGTACGGAGAGTTCGAGGTTGCTTCCACATGCGTTATTCATTAGTGTTTCGATTGGATTGGCGACAAGTCCTGGGATGTTGCGTACGTTACAACCACAAAGGGATGATCGCGCGCTCGTAGGGTTCGGGGCGTGATAGATAGGGTAGATTCCAGATTCCAAAAAATGATGAACTTATTCTCATTTGTAGGTTTCAGGTGAAACCTGTACAGAACATGAAACCACTTACCCCTAGAATCAATTCACATAATAACTTCTCATTTTAATTATATTTATTTGAACCGTACTGTCAGGAAAACTAATCTTTTGTATTCTTTTTTGTGAATGACAAGCTTGTTCAGTATTGTTGCGTTTATTTTTGTTTTGTTTAACTAAAGATGAAATAAAATAAAAAAGAACCTATTAAACCCCGAAGCCTGTGACAGGGTAGGTTCTAGATTCTAGATTTCGACGGGTAGGTTCCAGGTTCCAAAATATGAGGAACTTGTACTCGATGGTAGATTTCAAGTTTCAAGTGGAACCTGTAAGAAATTTGGAACCGCTCACCCCAAGTTGACGATGCATTTTATTGGATCCTTCCTCAATTCCCCCTTCTCTACGGGCTTTAGAGCTCATCCATTATGCGAAAGACATTGACCTATGAGGATTGTGATGTTAGAAGAGAAACCTCCATAGCAGAATGAATTGCAATTGTGTTGAATGACATTTTGATCTTATTCAATGTCCACCAAACACATAAGGAAAGATAGTGGGAAAAGTATCAAAAAAGTTCTAAACCTATCGTACGGATGTCAATTTAGTTCTAAAATTTTTAATTTTGCCAATTTAATCCTAAAACTTTTGATGATTTACCAATGTCGGCCTTCTAGCCATTTTTGGTCCAAAAATCGTTGACGTAGATACTGACCATCCCGCGTGACAAGGCCAACGCACAATTTTTGCAATTTTTTTAATTTTCCTTCTTTTCTTTTTTTGCGTTTGCCTCCACCGGTTGCTAACGACAGGTAACAACTGGCAAGGGCGACCGGTGGAGGGAAATACGGAAAAAAAAAAAGGAAATTTTTTTTAAGAAATTATAAATTATTTACATTAGCGATTTCTAGCTAAAATTAGTTAGAAAGACTACATTGAAAAATCGTTAAAAATTAGGACCAAATTGATCAAATTAAAAAAGTTTAGGATTGAATTGGCACTCGTACAATAGATTTAAGACTTTTTTTTTGTAATTATTGCGAAAGATAGAGACCGAAATGATCGAGAGTTGCAAATCACTCCTAATTTTTTTGAAACTGTTCTGTCATTTTTGTTCCTACCTTAAGTTCATATAGCTGAAAGAATCGACTGATGAAATGCTATTGGTCTTATCCATGACTGATCGACATTAAGATAGGAAAATAAGAAGGGTGCTCTCTAGTAGCCATCATATGACGATCATTAAATGGGTTCAAATCATAGCGACTCGCACGATGCATTGATTGCAAAGTTCATTTGCGACATGTCATTTGGTGCAAGATTTTCAAAGTCACCCCCACAAGTTTTTTTTCTAACTCTTGATTCTGCTGCAGATTTCTAGTAAGGGGTTAGTGTCTCTCTCTTCGTTCAATCAAACCCAAAAGAGCAGCAGTGGAATTGGAAATCAACCCTGTTTCTAGATAGCGTGCCTTTAAGCTTTGAGCACTTGTGAAGACTTTTGCTCGTCACTTGACTGATAACTTCGAGTTCTTCTGGTCCTGGATTGCATGGTAGGGGCCTGCCTAAATCTTGGCATTGTGTATTCGGTTTCACGACCCTAAATGACCGGAACTGCAGAACGAAGCAGATTTGTCAGTAAAATGCTGCTCAAACTGAAACGCAAAGTCAGTGGATTTTTGGCCAGGGAAAGTAAAGTCAGTTGTGGAAACTGAAGATTCGTCGAACTTGTATTGTTTTCCCTTGCATCTAGATGAAACATTCAGGAATATCTTCATTTCACATACGCCCGTATTAGTGTCTAATGATTTCAAGATCGCCTGGTAGACGTAACCCCGAATTCTATCGAAACATACCTACCTACCGCTTAATCATCAACCGGCTCGTGCGAGCACTAAAACACAGTAATATCCTACTATATATAATGCGCAGGAAAACCGAGATTAGTTTATAACATGGAAACGACTGTTGCATGTCCCGCGAATGTAGCATATGCATATAAATCGGGGATCTTAGTCGAACAGACACAATATTCGTCATCAGGTACTGTTGTACAATCATACCCTTCTTCCATCAGACCATCTGTGAATCGTCATTGATCAGATAAGCGTGTCTGGCTTCGAATTAGCTATCCAAGGATTAATCTAATCAAGAAGAGAAATGGTGTCAAGTAAACCTAAGTGGAGTTCATTGGAAAAACCAACCTCCTTCGTTCACGGGTTAGAGTTGACTTGGAGAAATCTCCACAGAACGCCGTTCTTCATCAAAACTAATGGAACTGTTGACTTCTGACGTAGCCAAGGTCACATCACTACAAATTTCTGATCTGAATTTGCTAGAGCATGCATAAAAGAGCCTCTTTCACTCTCCCCTCTCATACAAGTCCTGCACGTGTAGTAGAAGTTTCTACAATTCGAAAATGAGATTTGCAAAGGTCGGGAAATGCTCCCCTTCTTTATACTTCAGCCTCCAAACACCCTAGCGTTGAATGGTGAATGACTCTTCAAAGTTTCCTAAATTATCAAATTCAGTCAATTTGAGCTAGTCAAAGAACTATGTAGTTTTTGTTTTGGGGGTGCAAGTCATAGAAAATTAACCCTAGCGGTAGGTTATGCGGTGAACATAAGGCCAACATGGTTGGACGAGGAATTAAACTAAGGTCTTTGACTAATAGATTTAATTATCTCTAGTGTCAATGGTTTGAAAAACTAGTCAAAACAGGATACTTTCTACTCTAGGTAGAGCTTACCCCAGACGTAAACATACGCTATGTGCATCCATCACAAGTTGCCAATGTTCAACATCGGGTGGCTAATCATTCCATCGAAATTTAAATGGTAAAGAACGAGCGAAAATGAGATCTTGATTGATGTACTTGATAGGGGCCACCGGAGAGCTCCTGATCACTACCTCGCTTGCCTTATCCGGCTTATCACGATGCTGGAATTCGTCCATTTCCAATTTGAAAATTACATGTTTTCTTTCCAAATAATGCTGGATTAGCTGCTTTCATAAGTACCAGAGATTACTTATCTGAGAAATTTGCAGTTCAAGATACGTATCATTGGGAGAAATTAATTGAAAAGCTATACGATCATGACCTTCTTCTCAATTTTCGTAAAAAATCAGACGTTAAATTCCATTTTGCTTTTACAGAGGAAAACGTAAATAAGTCTATGTTCTCATGCTGTTGTTATTTAAGTCGCTAGTAATTAAGATGACATATCTTTTTTGGAGCGCCTGCAATAATGTTAATCTTTTCTTGTGTCTCCGAAAGTGAAAAACGTCTAACGGGAATTTCTAGGTGGTTGGACGTAATAACGAGGAGTCCAAAACAAGCCTCATCAGCTATATTTCCAATTGTCATGTATGCCAACACGCATGCAACCCTGTCAGTAAAAAGATTGGGGGGTGGGAATACCGGGTTCAAGGTTTGATTTCCGTGAGCACCGCACACACATAAACATAATAGAGAGGAGTGAGACAAAAAAAATGTCAAGTACGATGCTTCAATATTGATAGATCCGTCAAACGGGTGGTTAGTTCTGGTTTGGTCGGACCTAGATTGACCCATTTAACATGTTTTCATGTAATATATATATAGTGATTCATACTCGACCTGACCCATATTGCTAAAATCCTTCTATATTTAACCTAATTTAGGAAAATTCATACCTAAACTAGAGTAAAAGCACGGAATGAGCAAAGGCAAGATCAAGAAAGAGTCACACAAGTAGGTTGAGTCACACACGTGTCTAATTGATTGTCTTGATGTTCCAGCTCTATATATTCGCAGAAAATCGTGGTCACTATCCGCCCTTCATGACGCAGCGGTTCGTTCATGACATTTAATCAATGTACTTAATCTTTCTCCTATCTTTTTCTTGATCATCAAGGGTTGTGCGGATGCAAAGGATGAGTCTACATGTATCGCGCCTAAGATGTCACGAGAACACATTGCTTGATTAAGAGAAACATTATGGGACAAAGGAAAGTCTTCGCCAATATACCTTTTTAATTTGTGATGAGCATTTTACTTTAATTCGACCAAAACAAGAATTAGCACATATTTCCCTCTGCACTAGTCGAGAAGAAAAGGGCATGGATAACAAGCTTTTCAAACTTCAAAAAGAGATTTCGCATAAATCCCAATTCTAGATCCTACCTCCACGGGTAGAAAACCTAGTTTTTTTTTTTTTGGTCAAAGTAGAAAACGTAGTTGGACCGGTGCTTTTATTTACCGAGTATCGTATGCAGTCAATATCGTTTTCATTAAGCTTTTCGTTATAAGTAAATAAACTTTAGACTAATGAAATAGTCCACTGATCTTAACAAATGAGCCACGGTGGCCGGTCGAAACTCGAGCGGTGGCCTTAAAAAAGGGATTTGCGAAAATCGAATTCATGCCATGCACGATCAGTTCATCATGCAGTATGTTATGCATCGACAATAATCAACCCTAATAGGGTCTGTAATTCTTTAAGCTGTCCACTGAACGTAACGACCTAACATTTAATGCGGGAAAACAGGAAAGGCCCCCGATGCGGACTGCACAGAAAGAAACGGGTCAAAAGCGAACAGGTCGATGGAAAAGACCTGCACCTGGTGCTACTTGTGTGGACTCTTCTCCGCCGACGGCCGAGTGTCATTGGTGTTCGGCTCCTCCCATGGTTGAACGCTTCTCGATCCCGCGAACAAGTTGTTATTTAACTCGGACTATCACTTTTCTTCAAACCAAATCCCCCCAACAAGAGCAAATATATATATACACACACAGAGACCCTTCGCTAAAAAGACATACCTCAAAAGTCTCCAAATAATACAGGAGCTTCATCATCAGAACCGGATAGTTATGGCTGGAGGAGGAGCAGCAGCAGCAGCCACTCGCTCTCTGCAAGAGACGCCCACATGGGCTTTGGCCGCTGTCTGCTTCTTCTTCATTTCTTTCTCCATTTTCATCGAGCACTTGATCCACCTTCTCTGCCATGTAAGTCCACATATTATCCTGTACTCGAAGAAGAACCAGAGAAGAAAGAAAAGGAGGGAAGATGAGAACAGAGAAAGCATTTGAAGTTACCTAGTTTCGCAGAAGGCATGGAAGCTCGTGATGACTAACTAACTTTTGTCTTTTTTTGGGTTCTGTTATTCCTCCAGTGGCTCAAACGGCACCGGAAGACTGCGCTGTTCGAGGCCGTCGAAAAGCTCAAATCAGGTAAGGCTTCTTCAGTCATTCATGTCGAGGCAATAGTTGTGCATCCAAGGTTATCTACACCGAGAAGGAAATATTGATTTACTCGAATTGGCTGTCTTTCCGAATTTAAAAGAGTTCGGTGCAAATAACATTTTCGCGGGCTCACTAGAGTCGATGTGAGACGATTGTTGTTTAAATCCAATCCGTGAATGCTCAAGTGATTTCAATACTTCGACCGCGTACATGGCAAGAGGATTTCTGAACATTGACTGCTGTGAACCTACAAGACCCCCCCCCCCCTCTTACACCCCCCCCCCCCCGCGCCGCCGCCGCCGCCCCCCCCCCCCCCCCCCAATTGGATAATGTTCGACTGTATCTACTACATTAACCCTACTTGTAACTGCTTGTAAGTTCATTGCCTCTTTGACCGACCATTTCCTGGCTTGGGGTTGTTTAATCTGTCACAGTGCTCATGCTTCTGGGTTTCATGTCTCTGATACTGGCCGTGACCCAAAGATCCATCTCCAAGATCTGCGTACCAACTAGAGTCGCCAACAAGATGCTTCCATGCCGCAAAAGCATACCCACCAAAACCACCAAAAAGCTCGGGCTCGGCCGGACTCTGGCTGCCGATTCGTCCCTAGATTGGATAGCCGAAGGTGTCCTGAAAGATGTTCCATGGCAAATGGAGCGGAGATTGGCCGAGGGCGGTGAGGACTCCGATTATTGTAAATCTCAGGTACATGCGCATGTCGGATCACACACTTCATGCCCTATCTGATTGGATTTGTTCGACTATAGAAATTTACCATTATTATGAACGCACTTCCATCACAGATTTTCGGCAAATGAGTAGGAACTTAGGGACACTTGTTAACAAGATCCTTTTTAAATTAGCTATGCTGGAATGTTGCAGGGAATGGCCTCGCTTATATCACAACAAGGCCTCAACCAGCTCAGCATCTTCATCTTCGTCTTAGCAGTTATGCAGATTGTCTACAGTGTTCTCACCATGGCTTTGGGAAGAGCTAAGGTATCACAGTCACGATTCCATAATACCTTTCCTTTTTTCCTGTCTTTTTACTTTAACTTTTTACGTCAAGATTTAAGAAGCATTATTATTTCTTTTACTAAGGACCGCAGCCCATTCTTTTTTCATGAGTCAAAAGGTATGCAAAAAGTGGATGGCCAAACAAAAGATAACAAAGAACATAGAGTCGTTATCTGTGGTTCCAGAAGGAAGAGTAACATACTAGTAAAGCAAGGATATGCAACGAAAAAGACAACCCATCTCTCCGGAATTTCGTCCAAATCCCACGATACATAGACCAGATTATGTCTTCTTTCGTTCGTTGATTACACTTAACTTGATATATAATAAGCAAACATATGTTGACCTCTCGGCAATATCTGTGATCATATTCAAACCTGGTCCACACACTCCACAACGCCCTCATCAATCCTTCGTCCAATTCGTGGTGCGCGTTTGTCATTTTGCAAGTGCAAGTTACCGAAATTCCCTCTTCAAAAGCAGAAGAGGGTCGAGAGAATTAAATCTGTCAGAGTCCGAACAGTAGGGAAACGTAGGGCCATTGCCATATCCACTTGCTTCACTTGATCACAGCACTCTCGACCGCACGCATCTGCTGCGCTCCTGATTTTGTCGTCGAGGAAACTTTTTTTCGATATTTTATTATTTGATCAAGGAAAACTGTTTCTGCATACTTTCTTGGCAGATGAGGCGATGGAAAGGTTGGGAGAAAGAAACTCAAACGGTGGAGTATCAAGCAGCTAATGGTGATACGTCAAACGAACTCTCTTTAATCTAAATTTATATCTGTTCAGAAGTTAAAAATGGCGTTGCTTTTTGGACCAACCTACTTCTCCACTATTCTTGCTGATCACATTAACATTGTTTATTATAGGAAAAGGATGGCATCTTGTCTCTGCTAGCCGATTCTTTATACCCGTCTGTTTTGACATTGAAGTCCTTAATCTATATAATAAACTAGCGGCGTTACCCAATATTCGGATGTCATTTGTCATGGGTGACGACGATGGTCCGTCAACATACTAATAAACAACTGTAAAATTTGACTTAATTATGAGGGAACCTAGCTACGACTATTATTCGCACGATCTGAACTTAATAATACTTGGTGGTCCAATTTTCACTTGAATTCATAGTATTAGAACAGAAAACTCATCGTTTTAATAATCTCGAGAAAGCCAGTTTGCCATCCCTCTGTATCTCAAAATGAATGGCACTGTCAATGCTCGTCACTATGGACCAAAGTCTTTTTTCCTTCGATTTTGTTTGCTAGTGTGAGAGTCAATGCTGTGGTGCCTTGCCCGGCGAAGTGTCAATGCAAAGAAATGTCACTTTCCTAGTGCAGGCTAATTTGACAGAAATAGTAAATTGATGACACAGATTGACAGATAATACGTCGATGTCGCTTTTAGATCTTTAATGAGGTCAATAATGTCGGCAGTCCTTAGATCGGTTCGTAGGACTTGCACTCGTATTGACATTGTCTAGAAATAATCTCACTTTCGTAAATGGTTTGCCACAGGAAAGGGGGGGAGTAAAAACAAAGTGTTAAGAACAGCATTTTTTTATACGAAAACGAGATTATTATCTAACGCGACATTTTAATGTCGGGTTCTTACGCTAACAAAGTTGTAAGCGTTTGCTTCTGTTTTTTATGAGTAGATCCAAATCGGTTCAGATTTACGCGACAGACCACGTTTGGGCGTAGGCACATGGGAGCTTTCACAGATACATCCCTGCACTTGTGGACGGTGAGCATACAGAGCCCTATGGTCTCCTCCTTAGACGACCGTCGTTTGATTGTTCTTCTATTAAACTTGTTTGGTTAATTGTCGGAACAGAAATGCTTCTTCCGGCAGTTCTTCCACTCGGTCGCCAAGGTCGATTATCTCACCTTGCGCCACGGTTTCATTTCGGTACGCAGACACATTTTGATGCTTATTGCTGCTGTTTGTTAAATAGTATCATATTGACTCTATGTGATTTTTTGTTGTCTTTTTTGTTATTGTAAATCTATTTGTGTAGGCCCATTTGTCAACAAATAAATCGTTCGATTTCCAAAAGTATATACAGCGATCACTGGAGGATGACTTCAAAGTAGTCGTTGGCATCAGGTTGAGCAGTTACCATCTTGATTTCCTATAATTTCAATGCTTGACATTATATCATTTAGACAATCTTTGCTAGTCTCGTATTTGCCATGGAGACCGATCTAACATGTTTTTTTTCCCTCCTTCGATGTAAATCCATGGACAGCCCTTTCATGTGGTTCATTGTGGTCATCTTTATGCTCGTCGACGTGCACGGTATGATCAATGTCCTAAAAACATCTTTCGTTTATACATCTTCTCCAAAATATTCTACACCTTTCAATGTTGCTGATAACTGTCAATGAAAACGACAGGGTGGTACGTGTACCTTTGGGTGTCATTTATTCCTCTAACGGTAATTAGTCTATGGTTTTTCTCCTAATATTTTTCAACTTCTCATTAATACTTGTTCTAAATTCTTTGCTTTAATCACTGAAATCTTGAATGCTGCAGATAGTTCTGGTACTTGGGACCAAACTGGAGGTGATAGTAGCGAGGATGGCGCTTCAGCTCCAGGACCAGAACACCGTGATCAAAGGAACACCGCTGGTGCAACCCAATGACAAGTTCTTCTGGTTCAGCCATCCAAAATACGTCTTGACTCTCTTGCACTACACGTTGTTCATGGTGAAGACTCTCCCGTCAATTCGGATTCAATGAAGGACTATTCTTTACTAATAGCATTTCGCTAACCGAAACCCTCTTTTTCATTTTCCTTTTCTCAGAATGCATTTGAGCTTGCTTTCTTCATTTGGATCACGGTACATGACTCTCTTCTCTCCACTAATCACATTGCCGAATTATTTCTCATCCATTCATCGTAAAAACGTAAAGGCTGATAGTCTGAAGTTGTATGTCTTTCAGCTGCAATTCGGGATAAAATCTTGCTACCACGAACATTTGGAGATAATCATTGTTAGGGTGGTGTTAGCGTAAGCACTCGCAAACCCTCTCCATATTCCATGACTACATACATATGAAATACTGATATTTTTTGTCTAAACTAACTAGTCTGTGCGAAATATTCCAGGGTTACTGTCCAAGTCCTTTGCAGTTACATCACTCTCCCCCTCTATGCTCTAGTAACCCAGGTACCGTTTTGCCTAATCTCAACATAAGCATAACCTAAATGGACAAATAAAACGAACAATCTCCTAGACATATATATTAACGCGATTTTCAGACTTAGTTTACCGAGGTAAATGATGTGCTCATATTGAATGCTTAGATAAGATCCACTTACTTGAAAACCACGTTATAGTTTGTTTTCCATGACTTAGTAAACTGATTTATGAAGTAATCTTAACAACCCTGGCATCTTTATTTTGACCTTCCAGATGGGATCGCAATTCAAAAGTGCAGTTCTGGAGGAGCAAACAGCGAACGTGATAAAGCAATGGCACGCGGGAGTGAGAGAGAAGAGAAAGAAACAAAAGGGAGATGCAAGTAATCACAGTCAAGAGGACTCTTCATCGACCAAGTATAGCAAGAGGACGAACTCGGACACGTCTTCTTCCCACCATCGAACGCCCACGTTTGCTGAGATTTCCATCGCAGCCGAAATCACCCAAGAATCTCAAGAAAGCGGCTCCAATCGCGAACTTGGCCGAAACGTCGAGGGTCCATCTGATTTCGTGCGGATAGAATTGTCACAACAGGTGACCAAGGACCATGCACAGCTATAGCCTATAGAGCAGAGAATTAAGTATACATTGGCCAATTTTGATGAAGCATAATCGAGAGTTGTTTGCGAATTCTTGAAAGAAATAGGACGGTTTGACTTCCATGATTTGTAAATCTATACATCACCATGGGAATAAATCTTCCATTTTTCATCTACTATAGTTTTACTATTGCGTGTTCTAATGGAAGATATTCCATTATCCTTACATAGAAAAGATAAAAGTATGGTAATCGAAAATTTCCATGGACATAATTATATTTTCTGTGGGAGAACACCGGTGAAGTGCATTTCGGTTTGATTCGAACCATCTCTGGCTCGAGCTGAACCAAACCAAAAAGCTCAATACTAGAGCAGAAGGTAATACATATAAATTCTAGCTCGAAACTGCGTCACTATCAACTCTAAAGAAACGATGATTCTTGTGTGAATTACCATTGTGCAGTTAAGCTGCGACATGGCAATTCATCAGCATGGCTTATGTCTAAAGCGAACACACCAAATGGACTCGTAGGAACAGAACACCTCGACAGGCCCAAAATCTTCGGATCCGGCCCAAAGAAAAAATTAAATTGCTTTCGTTTTCCCCCGTCATTTCGTGAATTCAGTTGAACGTTTATCTGATTTTGCGATCACCCCTTTGCTTTTCTTCCTCTCTTTTTCTTGCTGCTACGCATCTGTTCATGGAAAGAACACGCCCGACAAAAAACGTCCGTGCGATTGGACGTCGCCTTCTCAAAGTTATCGAAACATGTCGGCCTCCCCTCTCTTGCTCTCGGATCCATCAAAGTCCCCCCAACTTGGACGGGAGCCTTGGTGGCTAATCGATTCGTGCCATCGAATCCCGCAGAAAACGTTTAACCTCGACCCACTAATCACTTGATTAAGATGTTCCAACCGTAATTTGGCCAATTAAGCTTCTCAATTATTCGAGGGGAATAGCACCGCCAGCTCCTATCCCTCTCGAGTTGTTGAATGGCCCAAGACAATGGTCACATCACATTTTGTTGTTGGTGACAAGTTTTTTTCTCTGTTGTTCTTCCCCTTGCTTTTTGGTCGTGAGGGGACAAAACACGGACTATGGTATTGTTTCATGCGAGAGTTGGGTGCCCACCCATACGAGAACATCGACATTAATTGAGGTTGGTTCCGGGTCGATCTGCTGTCGTCGCAACGCGAGAAACCTAACGCTCGCCGAGGGCTTTCAAACCGGATCGCGACCGCCATCTACCACCTCTCGCCCCTCTTCCATTCGCAACTCGGTTCGATGCCCGAGACTCAGTCAGGCTTACCAAAGACTTCAGTCAAAAAAAAAAGCATGAGATCGTCTCTAATTTTTAAGGACGAAATGGTGATTGCGGGAACAGAGAGAGTTGGGCGATGGTCTGCCCTTCTCGATGTTCTCGTGGGCCGCCGAGATGAACGTGCGTCCTTGACGAGTTTGATGGGAACGACTCTGCTTTATGGCCTTTGGAAACTGCGCCTTTTTTTAAAAAGCAAAACCTTCGTCCTCAGCATAAAAAAAAAAAAGGATATCTTTGTCAGCACACCTTTCCTCAAGTGATGGCAAAATATTAGGTGTGATTGTGATTTCAGGATAGATATCGGAATCAGATAATCGGATCGGTGAAAATTTATCTAATTATAGATTTTAGGGTATACATAATAGGTTCCAAGTCCTATTTCGATGAGAAAATTATAAGTTCTAGATAGGTGAAACTCGAAATAAGTTTTTATATTTTTCCTGATTTATATCTTTGCGTGATCATGCGGTATTCTATGGCGTTCGATAATGAGTATATAATCTGGAATCACTAATCTGAACTTTCATTTTATGAATAAAAACTTTTACTTTATTAATGTTTCATATTTTCCGTATGTCTAAACATAAGTCGTGATCAGTGAATTATTGTGATAAGTGGTGATCATTAAAGACGATGATTCATTATAATCGTTCAATTTATAATACAAGCGGAACCTAAGTAGACGCAGAAATCGACCCTGGAACACGTGAAAGGGTAAGTTTCAAGTTTCACGGTATGCGACGTATATTCCAAATTCCAAAAGATAAGGAACCTGTTCCAATGGATAGGAGTCTGGTGAAACTTATACTACGAAACCTGAAGCAACTTAGAATCTGAAACCGGTCACTCCTAAAAAAAAAACAAGAAAAACAAACAAACTTGTATGATCACGGACTTCTGCCCCCGACCTGACCTTAATCCTATGTCGTGGATTTGCCGGATTCGTAGGAAGGAAATAGAAGCACGATAATGGCAATTGAGGAGGCGTAGGCGTGATCCCGCCGAAAATGACAAAAGGGAATGTGACCCTCCTCCTCGCTTTTGGAGACCGTCCATGAGGGGGCGGGGGGAGGTCGTGGTGGGGGGGCAGTTTTGTTAAAAGCTGTGTTGGGCGATGGCAGTGATGCGAACCCAACCCCCCCCTTCCCATCCCATGTTGCAACTTCGCAATCATGCTGATGCCTTGTGTCTCCTCGTCTCGGACCCACCTTGTTCCTCTCTCTTTCCTCTTTTTCTATGCCTCCCTCTGCTGAAATTTGCCGAGTTTTCAGTTTAGGATCCGCCGAATTCCTTTATAAAAAGAAAAAAAATCCCCCCTCAACTTCGGGTCTAATCTCGATTCCGCCACGAACTTTCCTGAAATCAATCCCCCCCCCCCACCCACTTTCGAATTGGTTTTTCTTTTTCCCGGAGTATCAACGTTCGAGGGACTGCTGATGTTGTTCTATACGAAGATGGGAGTGCGGGTGAAGATGCGAGTTTTGATAATGAACCTCTAATTAGCATTAATATTGATAATTTTAAAAATATTAGCAGTGACCTTTGGACTCGGGGGTAGATTTGAAAGCATAGCGAAAGTTTGTGGTGTTTTTTTTTTTTGTGAAAAAAAGTATAGCGACCTCGAACGTAATCGAGGTTGACTTAAATACAAGAAAGTTCTTCCATCCATCGATGAGTAGCCATCTGATTTCGTATAATATTCCATCCCGCATCGAGATTTGATTATGACCCCCCCTGAAGTTCCATCCATCCTAAGTCCGAAGACGGAGCTAGTTAGGATGCAATCTTTAATCAAGGTCACGGCCGTACCATAATCCCTCGATAGAAAGAACTAAAAAGCCTAGCTTCGAGCGCAAAACAAACTCTTTTAGTCTCTTACAGCTCAAACTTAAGACAATATTGCTAGACTTGATAAACGCATGCAAAACACTTAGGGTTAATATGTCACACCAAAAACTCCAAACTCCTCCATTAGTTTCCATTATTTTTCACTGTCAAATTGCCGAGTTTGGTATATTGATTTTGGGTTTTGCTCTCTGCTTATAATAGGTGTACTAGTTTGTAATTTTTCGCGGTATTGATTCAATTTAATGAAAGCTAACGGAGCGTAAATTTGTCGTAAATATATCGATTTGAGTTTTTTGTGATCAAAAAATTAATTTAGGATACGTGATCAAAAAATTAGTTGTGTGTCAATTTGGGATTTTTCGTGGAATTAATCCAAATAATTATGTCATAGACTGCACTACGAATTACATGGGAAGTGAGGACGGGAGCATGCCAAATACAAAATTCCAAAAGAGCAAGAACAGAAACGTAACGTAAGGATGTGAAGACGTACGGCAAAGCGGAAGCCCAACAGCATCGCCCGCTTTAATAAAAGGGTACGACGAATGCGGGCTAAAATTGTTCACGTAAGAACAACCCAAACAAAAACGAAAGAAAAATAAGATAATTTCGCTTTTCGACGCTTCTGTTTTTGCCTTTTGGGTTGAGGAAAAAAAGAATTCACTTTTAACTTTCACCCTCGCCGACGCATTTTTCCGCATTACCACAAAAAAAGAAAATACTAATAATAATAATAATAAAACATGTGAATTTCGATATATGTATCTTAGTGGAGAAAATTGTTCAAAAAGTTATAAATCTATTGCACTTTTGTCAATGCAGTTTTAAACCTTGTAATTATACCAATTGAGTTCTAAATCATTTCCTATTTCTCCAATCGAGCCAATCCGGCTAAATTTGGCCGGAAATCGCTGACGTGAAATTTTTTAATAGTATTTCAATATATTTTTTTATTTTTTATTAATTTTTTTATCTTATTTTATCTTCTTCTGTTTTCACTTCTTTCTCTTTTCCTTCTTTACTTTTTCTTGTTACTATGGTCGGCAACAGTTGCCGCTTGCCAGCCACTGTGTGAGGGTTGCACGGCCCTTGCTCGGCCTTGCCCAAATCTGGGCAAGGCCATCATGTAGGCGAGGCTAGGGCAAGGCTACGTTGCCCAAATTTGGATGAGGCCATGCGCGATCCTCACCCACAACCGGTGAGGGCGTCCTGGCTTCACACAATAAGAAAAAAGTAAAGAAGGAAAAGAGAGTGAAAAGAAAAAAAATTAAAAATATTATAAAAAATTATCAACGTTATCATCAGTCATGTCACATAAGACAGCTGGCATTCACATCAGTAATCTATGAATAAAATTAGTCGGATGAACTCAATTGACACAATTAAAAGCTTTAAAGCCGAATTGACAAAAGTACAATAGGATTAGGATTTTTCCGGGCAATTTTCCCGGACTAGGCGTAACTGGCAGTGAAATAATAAGTGGGATGCAAGTTGGGTGCTTTTTTCAAACTGACCATATGTCGGGGCGGTAGCGATATGTTCATGTGCTGAGGGTCTCGTGTGGTGCCTGTCACAAGAGAGAGAGAGAAAGAGAGAGAGAGCAGCATGAGTCTCGAGGGACGCTCGGAGCAATAGCGACGGCCCATGAACTCCTTTTTATCCTTTCGCCTGTTGTTTTCTCTTCTCTCGTTTCGTTTTCTCCCATTAAACACCATCTCCTTTTGACCTCTCTCTCTCTCTCTCTCTCCTTCAAAGACAATCACTACACAAAGCTGGTGTGCTGTGTACTGCAGTCGATGTTAAATCTTCTGTGAGGCGAACACTTTAGCCAATGTGACGTTTCAGTACCGGCATGGCAATGTCGCCAAGCCAAGCCCCATGAAATTTGACCCCCCCCCCTCCCCCCTACTCTCTCGCGTGACCTTACATGTGTGTACAGATCGTGATGCCAAATGAAGCGGAGGAAAAACCATCGTGAGGACAGGAAATACGAAAAGAAATTTTCACGTCTAAATTCATAAGTCGTAACATTAGAACTACTTATGGTGTGAATGGGGTCTTGAAATTGTCAAATTACGGAACAGGTTTTGGTGGCTAAACCAATGCCTGAATCCCTTCCCCGTTTTGATCACGGAGCTATAAGCATGGCTAAAAGTTTATTTCCAAACTGATTTTTCATATAGACAGTGCATGCAATCACTTTATTAGATAATAATAAACAGATTCTGCAAAATGCTGTCTTCTCATTCTCTTGATGTTTTGATAAAACTAACTTATAAGGTACCTTCACAGGGCGACCATCGTGACCTTATTTCACGATCCTCCCTCTTCAACCACCGACCAAGATCAGTCTTCAGTGAACAGTGCACTAAGCAAATTTTCTAAACATGTATTCGTCTCGGCATCCAACTTACAAACTTCACCGCCCAGGCTAACAGCTCGAAGACCCGTGTTTGCGTTCTTCTGTCGTGTAACTTTAGTCCCTCGGGCTACTTAACGTCAAGTTCAGAAGAAAGAACGAACTTGAAAAGACAAGGGAGAAAAACATCGAGCCATCGACGCCCGACACTGCCTATCAATCCATTTACACACCACTTTACATAATACGCAGCATTTCGTATTCCGGATAAAACTTTCGAGCTAAGTGATGATTGAAGCATATGAGCTTTCGATTCCGGGCTTCGAGATACTGAATGGACAGAAGGAGGAGGGGTGGATTAATGGAGGTGGTGGCGCATGGAATGGATGAAAGAAGGTGGGGTGGGGGGTCCGATTGTGAAAAATCAAAAAGTTACGAGGGCAGAAGCATGAAAAACAGAAAAAACGAGAAAAGTACGGACAGACAGGGAAAGAAGAGGGGTGGTAGGGCTTAAGATGCAGCGCCAAAGGCGCAGGCGAATTGATAGGACGGCTCGCCCACGTGGCTCCCTCCCCCTCCTTCCTCGTCGCGTGCACTTCATTCGTTCACCAACGGCGCTTTTTTACCCGCCCATCTTCATTTTACTCAGGGTTAATACTGCTAAAAATTCAAAACAAATATACCTATCATAAATTTATCTTAAATTAATTTTTCGATCGCCAAAAACTCAAAATCCGTACATTCGTGATAAATTTACCCTTCGTTGATTTTCATCGAATTTTATTATCAAATTGTCAATTTTATTAGATTGAAGTTTTTCGTGATATTAACCGTTTTACTTATTACTAATTTCTCCCTCATTGCTCTTTTTTTTTTACCTTCGATGATGCGCCGACAACATGAAAAATCATCTCACAAGTAAGAATTAAAACCGACAGTGTACGCAACATTGAATCTAGACATTATCCTTTGATAATAAATTCGAGAAAAAAATATCTTATATCATTGGTATGCCTTGAGTAAATTGTGTTTTGTTTTTTTCCTTTCAGAAAAAACTCATACGTCGATTCATTCATCAAACACAATTACGACATATGAGACGGAGATAAAGCACTCCGCTGGCAATAGAGCTAAGCGATTTAGTTATCATCAACCATGATAGTAAAAAGATGGGTTAATCCATTGAAAATCTCAAACTAATATACCTGTGACAAATTTACTCTCTGTTAGTTTCCATTGAAATTTACTGTCAAATTGCTGAGTTGGATAATACGTGGCAATTAATAGGTGTAGCGATTTGGGGTTTTACCTCTCTATATGTCACAAGTTTACCAATTTATGATTTTTCGTAGTATTGATCTAATTTAATATGAGATAAATTTATCATAAGTATATCAGTTTAGGGTTTTTGATAATCAAAAAATTAATTTCGGATAAATTTATTACAGGTGTACCGGTTTAGAGGTTTTGGTGGTCAAAAAATTAATTCGAGGTAAATTTATCATGTATGTATCTGTTTAGAATTTTTTTGTAGTATTAACCCTAAAAAAGTACATCTTGACGGAAAACGTTTACATGCATGAATGTGAAAGAGATTTTAAAAAGAAGACTACAAAACAACCAAAAATGGTAAAAAGTAAAAGTACTTTACAAGGCTTTTGTGTGAAAAGCTTGTCAGGGCCTCATTACCATTCGTTTTCTTGAGGAGCATAATCACTCCATATACTTAACGCATTTTGTTAGCTTTATCTGAACAAGAACAAAAGCGTTTTCTTCTTAGATTCTGAGCAAATAATCACGGGACGTGTTCTTTCTTCCACTACTATATCATCCAACTTCCGGCTCCATCCATTGGCTCTTTCTTGATGTCCGACAGCTCTCTCGCTCCAGTTGATGCAGCTAATCATATTTCCGCACATAAAATATTGCTAATGCATCTTCGTTGATTAGAATGCTTCCATTGGGTCATCTAACTATGATAGTTTTACAGCTATTTCCATTTGTTAATTGCTTCAAAAGGCGTCGAGGGACATGGGAAAAACGGAGGCATCTCATTCCTTCCATTATCTCCAGATTCTTGGCCTTGTCCTGCTGACTTAGGAGCTCTCAAGGCCTCAGCTGAACGAGGTTTCTGGCCTCGAATGGGAAACACACTGAATAAGTGACTACCAATTAAGAACGAGGAGAGAGTACAGAAGATTGAAGGAGAAAGGGAGAGAGCGTGTTTCCATCAACGCGCCTGGAGGAGAGAGTGAGAATGGTATCTGTAGATATACAGAAGGAACAAAGAGTGATGAGACAAGAGATGCAAGAGAATGGACTGCTTGGGCTCTGAGTCACTGAGTCCCAACAACTAACAACACCACCCCCCTCACCCCACCTTAGTTGCTGCCAAAACCCCTCGACCCCACCTTTTCTTTTGTATTCAATATTAACATTTAACTCTCTCTCTCTCTCTCTCTCTCTCTCTCTCTCTCTCTCTCTCTCTCTCTCTCCTGATGTCTTGAAGCCTGGACAGAAGAGAAAAACACACAATTACCTTTATTCAAAATGGTCCATTCCTTGGACCAGTTTCTTTTTGTGGCCATTTAAGTGGATACGTCTATGATGCCTTCTTTTGGGCTCTAACGAATGGAGTTTCAGCTGTGGTTGGTTGGTTCCAATGCAGTTGAGGTTGTTATTTAAATGAGAGAATACTTTCACTTCCATAAATTCCCCCAGTAGAATTAGTTATATGTGACTTTCTCCATGCTGGGAATAACTTAAGGAAAAAAAAATCTAACTTTTGTTGCATTGAACGAAAACCAACCTTTTGTTTTGCCTTTGTGGAAAGCTTAATGAGTGCAGTCACAGGAAACAATCAAAAGGGTAAGAAAAAAAACAAAAGAAAAAAGTTGTTATTGAGCATGAAAAAGAAAAAGTTAAAGCTAAGGCAACAAAGCAAAGTAGTGTGGGTTCTGTACTGTCTTGGCTTGTCCCCCCACTGAACACAGTCTCTCTCTCTCTCGCTCTCTCTCTCTCTCACTCTCAAATTGGACTTTTTATTTATAAATTAAAGAAATTCTTTTGGCTTTTGTTTGGTGCTTCCCATAGATATGTCTGTCCGCTGCTACTTCTGCTCCCCCATAACAGTACCTGCAAATGGAGGAGGAATCCCTCTATGAGTTCCTTATTATTTGCTTCACCTCCTTTTTTCCCTTCTCATCTTCCACTTACTCATCTTTGTCCAAACACTTCACTCCTCTTAATCATGATTTGAACTCATTTCCCAGTTTCACGCCCTCCTGATTGCTCAAAAGTTTCATCTTTCTTGATGTTCCTCTCTCCTCTCAGCGAAAAAGCTGGATTTTTAGTTGAGCTCGTGTTGAACATCAATTGGAAGGAAAGTGGGTGTTCATGGAAATTGATCTGAATCATGCAGTGAGTGATGTAGAGAACGGCGGCAATGCATGTTGTGATGGGCATTGTGAGAAAGGCAATGGTTGTCTCCACTGTTTGTCTTCCACTTCTTCAAACTCTTCATCATCATCCTCCTCATCCACTGTGCCTTGCTCAATCTACTCTGAGCTCTGGCATGCTTGTGCTGGACGACTCACCTCACTGCCCAAGAAAGGGAATGTGGTCCTGTACTTCCCACAAGGCCACTTGGAACAAGTTGCCTCGGCTTCTCCTTATTCGCACATGGAGATGCCCACCTTTGATCTTCCGCCACAAATCTTTTGCAGAGTTGTGAATGTTCAGCTACTGGTGAGTGCTTCTGTTTTCGAAGTTATCTGGCAGCTGCTAAACTTTGCTTCTTCATGTGCCTCTTGCCAATTGCACTTTGTGTTTCACAGGCTAATAAGGACAATGATGAGGTATACACAAAAGTCACATTGCTTCCTCAACTGGAGGTATGCGTTTCATAAGCAACCCATTGGTTAATCATCTGTCATTTACTTTTCGTATTTTTGGAGGTGGGGTATATGATGTATAGGTATCCTATAGTAGGCTCTATAGTGGGCTTTCTGGGTAAAAATTTTGTTTGAGGGATTAAGAACAAATGTATTGCTATCTTGGGTACGGCACAAATTTTGTTTCTATTGTAGATGATGACACTGTCATTTACTTTGTAGCTCGTAGGGTTAGATTCTGAAGGCAGAGCTCTTGAGGAGCTGGGGGTAGATGAGAATGATATTGGAGGATCACCTCCAAGATCAACTCCTCACATGTTCTGTAAGACACTCACAGCTTCTGATACTAGCACCCACGGAGGGTTCTCTGTCCCGCGTCGAGCAGCTGAAGATTGCTTTCCCCCTCTGGTATTACCACGATGTTCTGCTTTACCGTCTTTGTTACTAGGTTCCTCAGTGTTTTAGTAAGAGCTCCTTGTACAGAAGCTAAAGCCTTTAGGTTACAGGACTATAAGCAGCAAAGGCCTTCTCAGGAACTTGTCGCCAAGGATTTGCATGGAGTCGAATGGAGGTTTCGCCATATTTATAGAGGTAATGTCTCGAATCTCAAGGTGTAAATTTGATTTGATGTCTAAGTTGTTAAAGGTTGGTGTTTGCTTTTCCTCAGGCCAGCCAAGAAGGCATCTGCTTACCACAGGATGGAGTGTTTTTGTGAGCCAAAAGAATCTTGTTTCTGGGGATGCGGTGCTTTTCTTGAGGTGCATATGCTGATTCTCTCGTATTACTGTATTGTTTGGACAGAATACTTAGCAATAGTCATGTTACTGTCACTTGTAGAAAGGATGAAATATGCAGTACATAATTTCCAAATAATTAGCTAACAAAAATAATCAAGTTCCTGTCTTTTGACTATATGTCCACTGAATCATTTTAGGGGAGAAGATGGCGAACTGAGATTGGGGATAAGAAGAGCTCTCCGACCAAGAAATGGTCTTCCTGGTTCAACTGTCGGTGACCAGAATCTGTACCCCGTCGTTCTTTCAGCTGTTGCAAGTGCTGTATCCAGCAAAAGCGTTTTTCATGTATTCTACAGTCCAAGGTAATTGTAACTTAGAGATATTGGATTTGTTAACTTTGTAGTCATGACCCTGGACCTGTTTGTATCAGACCTTCAATTGAAACTGTACAATATTTAACTCACATAAGACCAGCTTATTAAGAAAGAGAACGAAATGAATTACATGCATATACAGTCTAAAATGTTGTTGTGATACTAAAACTGAGTACAAGCATTTGAATTGAAAATTACTTTTTCCATTAACACAGGAAATAGATCAAAAGGGTTTCATTATTGACTGTGTGAGAATCGTATTATGGGATGTTGCTGTTTATGAAATGCTGGTTGAACAATGGGCTAGGTTTTGATCCCATGAGTCTACTCCAACCTCAGCCAAAGAAAAAGATCGAGACAATGAAAAGTGAAGGAAGATTATGGAGTTGTGTACTATTCACAATTACTGGGATTGTACTTGTAACAACAGGACAGTGTAGTTTCAGGTTGAGAGTCACTCAGCAGTCTTATGAAACTGCTAAGATTTTACGTATTATATCAACTTTTGACCATTGCAAGAACTTGATAGTTTTGCCAACATGGCAGTGGCTGATTATATATATTTAGAGAAACAGTGGCAGTTGGTGAATTTACAGCATCAACCATAGCTGTGCGTTCCACTTTTAACTGAGAATGCTGCGGGTGAGAGATCTCACGGCCTCACATGTGGTCAATGCCTAAAGTCTGTGCTTGGAATAGTTTGTCATATAAGTTCCTTTGAAGTCTCACGGACATGGCTCGGGGACTGTGGTTGATCTCTTTCAGTGTAGTTGAATCACTGGATTCTAAGTACTACTTGACGAGAGTTCCATGTCTTATCATTCAAGTGACATGCCTTACTTGGCTGTAGGCCTATAACTCTGCCATTGACTGCACAAGGGTTTTATGTTCTTTAAATATCAAATGGGAACCTGTCCTCGAATTCTCTCTTCTTCATTTACACTTGACTCGTAAATGTGTTTGACCTTTGAGAACACTCAACTTGTAAATAGGTGCACAACTTGAATGGTGTATACTTCCTTTCCACGTGACTATATTTGCTTTCTAATAAAATGGCAAAATGCAGGGCTAGCCATGCAGAGTTTGTTGTTCCCTATCAGAAGTATGTCAGAAACATCAACAACGTGATATGCATCGGGACAAGGTTCAAAATGAGAGTTGACGTAGATGATGCACCGGAAAAGAGGTTTGTCTATGGCTATATCGCATGGCGGAAATAATCTCTGTTCTTCCTTTGAATGCCACCTTGTCTATCTGAATGCCTATCCTGTTTGGTTGTTTTTTTAGGTGTACCGGTGTAGTGACTAGGATAGGCGACTTGGATCCTTATAGGTGGCCCAACTCAAAATGGAGATGCCTAATGGTAAGCATTTGCTGCCAGAGATATGGTTGGCTGAAACATCAAAGTTTACTTCCTTTGTATGGATTGCCATGTCAGCTGTTCTTTCTGGTGATGTGATTTTACCTTTTTTAAGTTATCTCAACTTTCTTACTTCTGGCTCTCCTCTTCAAGTCCGACTCTTGCTTTTTTCGTTTCTTTATATAGCTACTTCTGCTGCTTTATTAGTTGAAGAACATGAATAATGTGTCTGTTAACATATCTCTCAGATAGTTTGATCCTCTCTAACCTTTTCATCTGCAGCTTTGAGGCCAATTTTTTTGTTAACAAACTTTGGTTTCTCTTGTTTGATAATGTCCATGGCAAGCTTCTGTATTAGTGCTCTACATGGAATTTGAATTGCTCGAGCATATGGGTCCTTGTATTTAAGGGGTTGACTTTCCTGGAAACTGGGTCCGAACATTATGTGCTTGCAGTAGGATATGAAAAATCTGCTGAACTTGTAGTCTCATGAGATGATAATGTTCAATGACTCAACAGGTTCGGTGGGACGACGATATCATGAATGGTCATCAAGATCGGGTCTCACACTGGGAAATTGATCCATCCGTTTCCCTCTCACCTTTGAGCATTCAGTCCTCCCCAAGGCTTAAAAAGCTGCGGACTAGTCTGCCAACAACCCCGCCTGTCAACCCTCTCACTGGTAAAAGAAAATGAAACTTGAGATAGTAGAAAGGATATCCTATATATTTTTTCCTTACCTGTTTTCGTAATCTTTAAAGTGCTTCCAGCTGGAGGGGTCGGGCTTTTGGACTTTGAGGAGTCTTTGCGATCCTCTAAGGTCTTGCAAGGTCAAGAAAAGTTACATTTGGTATCACCTGTCTATGGACATGATGCCCTAAACCGTCAGGTTGATTTCGAGAAATCCCCTGCACATCAGGCTCTAGCATCTGTTGGAGTAGAAAAGGCCAACAATATCAATGAGTACATGAGGGCTAATGCCCCCAGTTATGCAGGCTTTGTGGAATCTGATAGATTTCCAAGGGTCTTGCAAGGTCGAGAAATATGCACACTGAAATCCTTCACAACGAAACCCGAGTACAACCTAGGAACTTGGGGGAAATCCAGTCTTTCGTGCAGTTCTTTCAGTGTGTATGAGGCACCCAAGCACCATTTTGACCCGGTGAAATCATCCGAAAGCCTTCAGAAAATGTATTTTCCATATAATGACATTCTCAAATCCGGCCAAGATCTCACAAGGTGTTCCGATTCGACCAACTTCCTCCGAGAGGCTGCCTCCGTTAGGTCATTGAGGGTTCAGAATGAAGCGATTGAAAGGACCAAAGTTGACGTCAGGAATCTGGAGAGCATATGCGCTTCTCCCAATTTCGGGGACAGTCAAAGAGCTCAGACAAATGGGAGTATTGACAGCCTCTTTAGTGGTTGCAAACTATTTGGTTTTCCCTTGACTGCAGAAGCGCCTACATCTACGCTGCAAAATTCTGGTAAGAGGAGTTGTACCAAGGTAAGATGTTTTTCGACATTGATTCTGTAATGTGGCTTTCAATTGTATTGTCTCTTGCTAATGACATGAATTATTTTTTAAGGTTCACAGGCAAGGAAATTTGGTGGGACGAGCCATTGATCTCTCAAGGCTGAATAGTTACGAAGACCTGCGAAACGACCTGGAGCGACTGTTCAGCATGGAGGGGCTCCTGAGAGATCCTGACAAAGGTTGGCGAATCTTGTACACCGATAGCGAGAATGATGTGATGGTTCTCGGGGATATACCATGGCAGTAAGGATACTCCTGTTAAATCTCAATTTGTGGTATAATGTTATTTAGACGCAGCACTTGCCCGCATTACGTGCCTAATGATTCAGCATTAGAAATTTCCCACCTGAGAATTTTCCTGTCTTGATTGTCATCAAAAGTTTATAGAACTCTATTAGGATGCTTCAATTCCACTGCACATGTATGACTTGAGGATGTGTTTTTGATTTCAAAGAATCGCTTACAAAAGAGGCTGATAGACAGTAATGAAACACGGAGGAAAATGACGAATACGAAATAATATCAACTTCCTGTCCTCTAAATCTGTCTTGTTGTATGTGTCATTCTTTTCTGTGCAGTGAGTTTTGCGATGTGGTGACCAAAATACATATCTACACCCAGGAAGAAGTGGAAAAGATGACCACAGGGATGATTAGCGACGATACTCAGAGCTGTCTGGATCAGGCACCGCTGATAATGGAAGCATCAAAGTCATCTTCCGTGGGCCAGCCAGATGGTTCACCTACTGTCGTTAGGCTTTAATGTCCAAGGTTTGCTGTCTTCCTATGTATGTCTAAAATAGAATAAGCTTTGAGATGCTGACCCTTTGCCGGCATAAGCACAATACAACGACATCGAGTTCTGGACCAAAAACTCGATTCAGCCTCTCGACTATGTTGTGGTACTTGGAGCCATTCAGGCTCGGTATTGGTAATCGATGTTTGTGGGTGTATCTTTTGTAAAAGCAGTTCTTATTGATTATTGCACCCTCAAATTCAGCCAATGTACGATGCGCAACAAAAACCATTAGTCCCTCGTCTTACCTCATGTTCATGTAATGCAGACTGATTTAGCTCAAAGAAGGTCATTACTGAAACTGTAATGCAGACTGATTTTGCCCAAGATAAGCCTGCTGTATAAGAACTACTAATATAAAGTGAGCATTGGCATTGGTGAATCGACCGTGATTCTTGAAAAATACCATTTATTTAAAATCAATGAGCCCGTCCACAACCATGATGAACATCAAGGCAAGCTTTTCCTTTGAGAGAGAGATGTGCAACTATAAATGGGAAGGGAGAACGCTCCCTCAGCCTCCACCAACCCAGGAAAAAAAAAGCGGAACAGAAACATTTTCCTCTCATTGCTCCTTGAAGAGTTCGCGGCCAATGATCATTCTTCTAATCTCGCTAGTCCCTGCGCCAATCTCATACAATTTGGCATCTCGAAGGAGACGACCTGTCGTGTACTCATTTACATACCCATTACCACCTAGACATTGTATTGCCTGCGAAAGACAGACAAATCTTTTATAGGCTTCTTTGTATCCCATCTATCCATTAAAAAAGGGATTGAGAGTATGCAACAATGTTTGTTTTGAGTTTCCTGTGAACTACAACTTTCCATAGCTTTTGAAACTTGTTTGAACATCAGACACAAGTGAGAAAAGATGAGTGATGGGTCAAAAGAATTTCAGTTTTGTATGAACAGACATGAATGACAAATTCAGCAGCATCACTTCACCTGCAAAGCAACTTGTGTGGCTCTTTCGGCAGCCCAAAGTATGACTCCAGCACAATCCTGAAAGTATTTTTAAACAGACATTACAATTCTTATAAAGTGAGAGCATTACATGATACTAGCTTGAAAATCTTGCATTTAACTAGATTTGGCATAGAAAGAGCAATCGATCCCCAGCACAGATAAAAGAGTTATCATACAAAGAATAGAAGTGATTGGGGCTAATATAGTTCACAAAGTATGACAAACATAAAGAAAGGGATGCACCTTGGGATAAATTTTTCCATTGTCGCAGCTTGTTGCCACAGAATATACATAAGACCTGAGAATATAAAAATAAAAAAATTGGACCAAGAGAATATGAAATTAAATAGCGCTTTGCCACTAAAATGTACCAAAAAAGTGGACCAAAGAACCAGAATAATTACCTTGAAGATTGCAAAGAAGTATACATATCGGCAATTTTTCCCTGCAATGCCATATTTAATTCAGTGTTAAGAGAATCAGATTCCACAAATCAGTCAGAAAAAGAATGAAACAAAACCAAACCTGTATAAACTGAAATTCCCCGATTGGACGGCCAAACTGCTCTCGCTGTCTGACATAAGGAAGAACAACATCAAGACATGCCTGCATTATGCCCAGAGGTCCAGCTGCCAAAACAAGCCTCTCCAGATCTAGACCTGACATCATAACGTAAACACCTGAAAGGATCGAGGTAAATGCCAAAATAATGCAACATCAGTGACGGGTGAGATGAAGAAATTATTTCTACTGAACATATGAACCAAGATCCAATCATTATATAGCATTTTAAAACTGATGTTCAGAATAGACCAAAAAGAACCTACTGCTATTCTTGATCATCTCAACACTTGAGCTGGATAGTTTAGCTCTCTTTTATAGCAACAGACTTACAAATCAATCTCCTTAGTCTATCTAGAAGCAGAAGGTTCTGGTGAAGGTAAAGGAACAAAGAATATGTCAAGGTGAAACTGCCAGTTCGTCTGATGTTTCAAGGTCTTCAGAAGCCATTCTCATGACACACACAGGCTAAATTTAGACCATTCTAATTCTTTTAGCAAAAGCACCTCGTGCAACTCATTGACAATTTGATCAGCTTCAGATGATGATTTCAACTAATAGTTCTTCAGATTCAGATTGCTCAATTCTGCCATTAATAACTAAAGATCTCTCACAAGAAGCATATCGGTGTCCAATCTAACTAGATATCCACAACTAAATCCGGTCACTTTCTATCAAAGAACAATTGTTTATAACCAAGTTTAGCAACACCTTTTCCTTCCTGTCCAAGAATGTTTTCTTCTGGAACAAAGCAATTCTCAAATACAAGCTCACACCTGTTCAGAGCATCAGTGTCATGAGAAGAAGCACAAAAGAGAAGGAGAAAAAAGTACAAGCACGAGAAATTCCACTTCAAGAATTGCATGCTTACGTGTCACTCCCACGCATCCCAAGCTTGTCCAATTTCTGGGCTGTGCTAAACCTGCAGCAATAGATAAAAGCTTCTTAAAGAATGACGAACACAGGTCTTCCGAACCTATTCCTCCAGTACCTCCCATTCCTCAAAGCGAACAGTTAATCTAGGTAGCTTTTTCTGTTTAAAAGAATGCTATTTAACAAACTGAATGATTTTTCACCAGCTTAGTTGCATTTAACATCCTTCCCACCCTACGCAAGCAGCCAAACCAAACCATGATGCAATTGGACCGTGCACTTGATGTTCCATGATGCATGCATCCAAACATGAAGTACTAAAGCATATTGTTTTGTCATTTCTACTAATATCATCTGCAAGAAATGTTGTACAAGCTGGAAAATTCAGACAATAAATCAACCAACATGCAAAGTTCCATATGAATAACCATATTCTGTTGAATAATGATATTTTGTTCTTTTCATTTCCAGATTCCCTAAGGACTTCCCCATTATAATTTGGTGCCTTCTACAACTAATATGATTCAACTGATATGCTTCATCAAAAGTACCCAGGCATCCCCTTCTCGATGATAAAAGCTGTAATGCCTTTTGATCCAGCTGCAATGTCTGTTTTGGCATACACAACCTGACCAAAGGTTGACATATCAATTAATGACATATGAATAAAAACTGCACACAATATCATACAAGCACAGCCAGGAATAACCAGGCTAGAAGTGGCATTCAATGGAGACACAACGGCAAAATGGTGCAAAACAGAAGGAAAAGAAAAGGAAAAAAAGAGAATCAACAATGTGTAGGTATACCAGTGTCTGAGCAACAGGACCATTCGTGCACCACATCTTATTTCCATTGATAATATAACCTCCATCCACACGATCAGCTTTGCATTTCATACTGACAACGTCTGAGCCAGCTGCAACAAACATACTAACAAGATCATGACTGATCCCAAGAAACATCATCTTTGACAAGCTTAAATACTAATGCACATGTCAAGAGAGACATATGAGAAGATACCATTGGGTTCACTCATTGCAAGAGCTCCAACATGTTCACCGCTGATAAGCTTCACAAAAAGAAAAACTTAATCAGTGGAGATTACCGCAAAAGAAATCCGCCTACCTCTGAACAGAACTCAAGGAAACATCATTTTGAAATAGCTATAAGCAAAACCGAAGAGAAGAATACAGAGGCCAGGAGAAAGGATTGTTATCTAATTAATATAAACCAAAAATTACAAGAAGGGTCTTGTTAATGAATAACCCAGGGCATTTTATTCGTAATAGGGAATGTTTCGATTTACAAAGCGCAGGTTCCACATAATACGAGATGTATAATGCAGTAAAAAATTGCACACTTTCATTAAAAGGCTTCTTAACAGGGGCCCTGGGGGCACTTTTTCACCATAATCCTTATGAAAATGGTCGTTTTCCATTTCACAGTGACAGGTACAAGAAGCTCGGACCTTCGGCAGGTACTTCTGTTTCTGAGCGGGACTTCCATTCCTTACCTACAAAGCCATAACCCATGGGTAAATAGAGAGCAGATTATGATGTGTTATGACAATTGCTTGGTTCCTATTCTTACCAACTGATTAAGGCACAAGTTAGAATGAGCTCCATAGGAGAGGCCAACCGACCCTGAAGCGCAGCTAATTTCTTCCATGGCTATACAATGATACAAATAACCAAGACCAAGTCCCCCGTACTCCTCTAGAAACAATCCAGAGTGAATGTTTGGACAGTGTGAGATTAACTTAGGTAATAAACAAGAATCTGCAGCGAATTTAAAAGAGAGCTAGGGACTAAAAACTTACTACTCCAACAAAAAAGGGACCGTACTATAAAACACAGAGCTAAGTGCGAAAGCTTCACGAAAAGGCTCCAATAAATTCAGCCGCTTAATCTCTATGAAGATCTGTTCAAAAGGGGAAAAAACAAAATCTACATAAGGAATTTACCTGGTGCTGTGATCCCATGTAGATTAAAGTCTCCCATGAGCTTCCACAAGTTCACCTCCTGGAACAAGAAAGCGAAAAGCAATCACCACTGCTACACTAAGACAATATTACCAAGGAGAGAAAGAGAGAGAGAGAGAGAGCAGTGATTGATCACAACCTTTGGGAAAGAATTTGATTGGTCAATCTTCGAAGCATGAGGGGCAATGTTTTCGCGTGCAAATTGCGCTACACTCTCTTTGAACTGTCAAACATTCGAAGCACAAAGCCACCATCAGAGAAGAACAAGATGGTATTTCAATCATTCAAGAACCGAATCGCAAAGAACACACCCAAAAAAGAAAAAAAAAAAAAAAGCAATCAAAATCGGCAAACGGGGCCTAAACCACTCATTCTCCCATTTCTTCCAATCAAATACTTCAAGCAAACGAGGCCGACCCAACAAAAATCGGCGCAACAGGACCCGCACCAGACAGCAGATAGACACTCCATCACGACCCACACAAGAGAGAGCGAACGACAAGATCCTTATTCGTAAAGGAAAAAGAAAAAGGAGTGACAAGCGATGGATTTGTCGAGGATCAGTAAGGAAAGGAGGAGCAAGAACCTGGAGCTGGGTGTCGTCGAAAAGGAGGGATGTGAAGAAGCGGGCTCGCTGGCTCTGTTGTCGGAACAGAGAAGAAGAGAGGGACGTCGCTGCGAACAGTTTTTGCATGCTTTAAGCGCAGAAGAACAAGAAGATGAAGATGAAGACGACGAAGAGAATCGTGAGTAAATGAACGTGCGATTCGAGCACATGACGAGTTGCAGTTCTGTCCTTATATATGTCGCCAAGCCAGAGTGAACGCAGTAAATCCCGTTTGCCTCTCGAAAATAAATTGCTTAAAAAATATTTTTCTAAATAACGACTACTCACATCGTTATAATTAATCGATAAAAAATATTTTTATTTTTGATAATAATCCGTCTATTCGTTTTTATAAGCGATATTCATTTTTTATGAAATAATAGTAAATGTAATAGCTTTTCTTTATCCAGTGCGGTTATTGATAAATGGCAATTTGGTGGGAACTAAGCTTTTTGTTTGCACAACTTCACAAGTTCATCAAACGTGTTTTAACAATGTTGTCGTAGAAAGATGACGACAAGAGCCCACGTTTCTAAGCGTTTGATTAATGGTTTGACTTGCCAATAGAACATTTGAGTCATTTTATAGCATATTTTTTGCACCTTTAGTTTCGAGACATCGTTACGTGATTTTACCCCAATAACTATAGCGGCTCGACAGAGCTTTGCGCAGATTGTAATGAAACAGAAAAAAAAATAATAGGAGAATATTTCCTACTACAAAAGTTTTATGTGGCATGAATATCATAACATTTTTGCTCAAACCTTTCGCGTAATATATACCGAGGCTCCGAATTATTTGAAGAAAAATTAGATGTCGACCTTAAGCGGATTTTGATAAATATGGATATAGGTAGCATGTCTAGTATTAATAATAAAGAAGAAACATTGTTGTACTTAGTTCCCGACCAGAGATAAGCTCGGCTGATGTTTAGACAAGATCGACTAAGCAAAGGGAAAGATTGAAAGGGTGATAAGTACCATTCGAAAAATCATCGACCGTGATTATTGATAGAAGGTAATTCCGTATTTTATGTTGCGTTTGGTTCGGCTCGTAAATAAATCTGAGCTAGGGAACTTGGGTAAGGATAAGTCAAATGACTTGAGGAGTCAGCATTCTCACCCACTTTGAAGGATTGGTGATTGGGTTCCCACCTGGGTGGGTGATCATGTCCTTTACGATCCATACAAGATATGATTATTCCACATATCAGTTTGGGAAGGAACCAGCGCTGTCCTTTGGCCCCCCCATCAATTACTCGGTCAAATATTCCGAGTCTTGATTTTGAAAGTCATGAGTCGCAATTTATGATTTTTATGATATATCGTCGGTCTCAAAAAATCTTGATATGTCTATATAATATGGATCCAAACATAAATGTATCGCCAATCTCGAGCTTCGTTGCTTGCACTAAATGGGACTGCAATGACACGTTTGTCCACAAGATAATTAGTGCTTCGTTGAGATCTTAAACTGAACAATCTAGCAATAAGTACGGTGGGCATTAATCTAATTTGGGCCAAACCTTAGCTTTTATAAGAAAAACAATAATTAATATATCTTTTCTCGTGAATTATTGACCTATACGGGTGTTGTATGATTAACTTTGAAGTCTCCCATTTTCCCATAGATATTAGGGGTGTAAACGGTTTGGTTCGGTTCGGTTTTCTTGAAAAACCGAACCGAACCGAACCGTTAAGGTTCCTCTTTGAACCGAACCAAATAGGAACCGAACCGAATTGGAACCGAACCGATAAGCCGATTTGGTTCGGTTTGATTCGGTTTGGTTCAGTTTGGTTTTCGGTTTTTTCTTTTTTTTTGCTTTTTTTTTGCTTTTTTTAAAGAAATAAGACATTTAATTAAAATCTGTCGAACCCTGCAGCAGCACGAGCCAAGCTGAAATGAGAGCTGACAATTTGCCTCATTACAGCATTCAAAGAAAAACATCATCAAGCTAGGAGCACCAACAAGAACTTCATTTAGTTCGAAGACTGCTTGAAAAGCAGCTCCTGGGTCATCTTCCTCCATCAAAGACTGCTTGGAAAGCAGCTCTTCCACTCAGAAACGAAATGTCCCAAATGGTTCCCAGGAACTCTCTCATCCATTGGACCCCCCAGTTCCAAGACTACTCCCCTTTCTCAACATCCCAAGATTTCACCAAGCCAACAAGATCCAAAAAAGAAGAAAAACACAAAAAACAAGAACAAAAGCAAAACACACCCAGAACAAAAGAGAGGAGTGAGCGCTGGATGCAGAGGTTTATCGACTGATTCATGTGTTCTGTCAATTCGAACCAACAAAATAGCCCAGGAAGAGATCGATGAACCGCTGCCTCCAGTGACTTCACCCCACCCCCACCCCCACCCTCCACGCCATTAACAAGCGACCCAAAACACAACACGAGCTCACCCAACAAGCCCAACCCACGAAAGACGGACAAATCAACCCTGCAAACACGATCGAGGCACCGTTTCGACGGCAATCCCAGGCCAAGATGACCCAGAAAAAAAAAGAGAGAAAAACGCAGATCCGAACACGACCTCGCCCCATTCGCCGAACGCGCTGCGGTAGTAGGCGGAGGTGACGGCGCGGAACCGCTCCTGACCGGCGGTGTCCCAAATCTGGGCCTTCACCTCCTTGCCGTCGATCTCGACGCACTGGGTCTGGAACTCCACCCCGACGGTGGCCTTGGAGTGCAGGTGGATGGGATGCGAGTCGATGGGGAGGAAGAAGAAGAAGAGCAAGGACTGCGCCGTGAGGAATGAGCATGGTCTCGGTGAGAGGGAGGGTGTTTATTTCAGTTCGGTTCGATCCGAACTGATCCGAACCGAACTGAAATAAACCGAACCGAAAAAAAAATAGTTAATTTTGATGATCCGAACCGAAACCGAAACCGAACCGAAATACACGAAATTTTCGGTTCGGTTCGGTTCGGTTCGTATCTCGGTTCGATTTTCCGGTTCGGTTCTGACACCCCTATAGATATACACATAATACATACATATATGCAAGAGAAAGTAACAAAGGGGCTTATCCGTTGCATTCACGTTGCATCCCCGTGGTATGCCTACTCCAGATCATGTTGTTGATGAATATTTAAGAAAATCAATTAACAAAAAAAAAGAGAGAATGCATTAAATTCTCTACGCGGCCAAATATGCGAACATTATGGAACTGCTTTTTAATTGTGCTTTAATAATGGATAATGAACTTATTCAATCAAGAGACTATTTTCGAACTTGAACAAAAAGAAGAAAAGAGAATATAAGCAGAGTTTTTTGTTTTCTTTTTTGTCGAAGAAGATAAGCAGACTTGAAGAGGATAGGAGAGACATTTTGTTTCTTGTATAGAAAGAATTAATTTATCATACCGAGATGCAAAGACAACAAGCCCGTCTAGCTCAGTCGGTAGAGCGCAAGGCTCTTAACCTTGTGGTCGTGGGTTCGAGCCCCACGGTGGGCGCTTCTTAACCTTTTGGACCTCAGTCACCTTACTAATCCGTACATCCTATCTTCTTTTTTAATCCATGAGATATGTGCATTTGAATCTTAAAACTTTCAAAAAGTACAATCAATGAAAGAACTTGATTGAATCAATTTGACAAATTTTAAAACTTATTTGTACTTTCGTAATAAATTTTAGGACTTGTTTGCACTTTTTTAAAGTTTTAGGACTCAAATACATTTTGGTAATAAGTTTTAAAACTCGTTTGCACTTTTTGAAAGTTTTAGGACTCAACTGCACTTTCATAATAAGTTTTAGGACTTTGAATATATTTATCCCTTAATCCATCATACCGTATCCAAAGGTGACAAACAGCTTTGACATACGATTAATCCATCAAGCAAGATCACTGATTCAATCCTCCAACTTCCATTCCAGTGCCCGATGCGCCTATTGACGCCGTACACAGTTAGATACAATGAGTGCATGAACACTCAATGAATCATCGCTTTGAAAGGTACCATCATTTCTCTTCTGAAGCACGTGTACACGCGACTGAACAACGACAATGCCAAACCCAGACCCGAACGTTAGAAGCAAAGGTTAATATTGCATGGAACAACCGTTCCCCCGGCGATTTTGACCAACTCTGGGCAAAGCAAGGTACGAGCTGGATTCATTTCGACGAATTTAAAACATGCTCGTCTGACACGAATGCTTCAACGAACATGGTTTTGCCTCCGTGACTGCTTATTACCAGGTATAAAAAGCCACCGATGCAGGGAAGAAAGAGTCGGGGTCGCCCATAACTTCAGCATCGAACATCCAATGCGATAAATAATGTGCTTGATTTACAAACATCTTCGTCTTTATACTAATGCTCTGATCAAATGTGAAAAGACACTCCATGTACACATGTACTTGTATGAGAGAGAGGGAATAAAAAGATTCCTCTCATTGTCATCAACTGTCATCAAGACCACCATTGCCGAACTCTTTCTTGGTCTGGCTTGCTATAATTCTACTATGATCAACTCCCCTTGTGCACCAACACAAATTTTCTAGAACAAAACAAAAAACTAAGCAATCGCATCCAATTCATAAAGGACTACATATGGCCAAAAACGGATGGGCAATACAGGCAGGATAAGTCAGTTCATCATCTTTCTCTATTACTAACCAACTGGAGAAAAATTTACAAAGCTAACCTGCTTTCATCACTAAATGAAAGGCGAAACATTTATGCTGCGGGCTCATCCTATTAATTTCAATGGATGGTTCCAGAAAGTATCCGATTCAAATGAGTATCCACTGTACAGTTTACCCGAATATGAACTGCAGATCTCGTTGGTATATGCAAGAAACCTGCGCCACAAACAAATTTTATCACTAAAGGCTAGACCAGAAAAGAATGACTTCAAGATCAACTAAATATTCCCACAACTCACCAATTTAAAGGTACTTGTCAGGTGCCAGCAAAAATTTAGTCAGAACAGCTTCAGCTTTGCCTAGCTCTGCCGTATGCCTCAAGCCAAACCAGCAAAATACAAATACCAAACTGCTAGCACTATTCAAGTTATTGAGGACTAAATTGGACCACTAGAGATCCTTCACCACAATTCTTCAGCAAATTTTGTATAGCCGAGACTGTCCAAGAGGAGCGAGAATCCTTTGATATCCAGGATAAGTCTATCTAGTTGGAATCTGAGTCAATAGAAAGGTACAATCTTGGTCTCACAGAACGTTTTTGTCGAGGAACTGAGAAGGGGCTAACTGATCTCTGCCTACTTGCCTTCTCGGATCTACCTTCATTCATTCCCAGAAGCAAAGAAGCTACATGAGATGGAAAGACATCTTGGAAGTTAGACCAAGGAAAGATTCAACACTAGTTGTAAACAGAGATGAAAATGATCTAGAACAAACTAATTTACAGACACTCTTCGGAGGCCTCTGCGTTGGTGTTGGCCACATGACGGACACACCGACGCATGTCCGACATGATCCAACACGTGGTCAACGCTCCGGACACGCTTCCGACACGCGAGTCGGAGCATTTCGAAACGCCATCCGACAAGCACGGGGTCAATTTTAAACATTCTCAATAAATTAGGGGTCAAAATGTAAATCTATCAAAAAAAAAGAAAGAAAAGGGACAAAGAAGAAACCCTAGTCTTCAACGTGTGGATTTGAATCAAATTAAACATTTTCATTCTAGGCTCTTTTTTTATTATTTATTTATTTGTGGATTTGAATCAAATTAATTTGATTGAAATAATCATAAAAATGACAATTTATCATATATATATATATAAATATACATTTAATATACGTGTCCCAACGTGTCAAAATTCTCTATTTTTTGAGAAATGACATGTCGGTGTGTCATGACGTGTCGGTCCTACTTAGACTACCAATGATGCCACATAAGTTTTCATTTGGC
Source organism: Syzygium aqueum (assembly GCA_031216185.1). NCBI lineage: Eukaryota > Viridiplantae > Streptophyta > Magnoliopsida > Myrtales > Myrtaceae > Syzygium > Syzygium aqueum. The sequence continues at coordinate 32,881,311 of CM062232.1, read as the reverse complement.
CTAAAAGCAAAACATAAGTTTACACCAGAGTAGGAATACAAACCTGTGTCGGCCAAAGTCTCCATGGACCCTTCTCCAGAAGGAATTTGCTGTCCTGGGGTGAATCCATTAGCAGTAGGAGGTTCACAATGACCACCAGTGGCACCATCCCCAAGTCTCAGAGATATCCAATCCTCTGTACGAAGGGCATTTGACATGTCAGATTGATCACTTATGTTAGGCTGCAAAGACACAGCTGAGGGCCTAGTCGGAAGGAAAATCTGGAGGGAGGGGTCATCCCGGCCAATTGCCAAGGGATTATCAACTAAATTATCATTTAAACTATCGTCAGCATGACTAACTGAAGGATCTGGAACTAGAGCAGTGGCTTCTGTCGTAGTCACTGGTGCCAAAGTGTAGCCATTTGTCGAAGGGGTACAACTCATTGACCCATGCTGCAAATCAGCCAGGGCATCAGAAACATCACCATCTGAACCAAATAACTGAAAGGCAGGACCTCCTTGAGTTCCTGATGGTAATGACCAGAGGTGCATATTTTCAAAATCATCGGTGTTGTTATTGAAAAGCCCCAAACACGAATTCGCCGCAGTACCAAGAGCAGGATCTTCAAATGAATCAGCAATCCCAGTATGATGCATGGAAAAGTTCATCCCACTAGGCTCAGACTGATCATTCTTGTAGATATTTCCAGGAGATACTAAAATGTCATTCTCTTCATCAGAATCACTAAGAACGATAATTTCTGCATCACCCATTGGAGCAGAAGGAAGATCGGCATATCCAAAAGGGGGGTCTACATTCAAAGTAATTGAATCAAGTTCAATTCCATTGTGGGCAGAGAAATCGAAATTCCCCCCGTCTTCCTGGTTAACACTAGCATCTTCCCCATCCCTACCACTTCCAGTGGCACTGCTGCTCATTGGAATTACTTTCAGTTCATGGTCTCCGAATTTATCATGCAATCTGTTACTGGAAGAGTTGTTCAACTCATCAGGTTTGCTGACTTCCCAAAATCCATCGCGGTTCTTCCTAATTCCAAGTTTCAAACCAGTGTGGCCGTCCGAAACACCTTCTTGCTTAATCTGCTTCAAATACTCTGCATTAGGTGGAGTATTCTCTTCTGCCGAGAGACAAAGAGTACTATCAGGAAGGTGCCATTGAATAAGATTGCCCAGCTCTCTCCGTTCACTTTCGGTTTTGGTCTTAACACGCCAAGAACCATCAGGTTTGACCTCAATTTCTGTCACGTCTTCTGCACAACACCTCATCTGAATCACAAAAACATAAGATGTCAAATATACAGAAAAAATTCTGACAACTATTGAACAATGCAATTTACAAGGGCAGAGGACATACCAGATTAGTCACGCGATTAAAGTAAGGGTCAATAATGATATTCTCCAGTGAGTAATTTTTCAAACATATAGGACACTGCCACTGCAATGACAATAGTTCAAGTTTACTTACAGAAAATGATTAAAGCCAAAATAGAAATTTCCTCGACGGTTCATTACCTTCCTGGATCGCTGATTCATTTCCACAAATACCTCCAGATCAAAACATCCCATGTGAACACAAGGTTTAAACCTACCAGCAATCTTCATTCTCGAACCACTCATCTGCAGTCCATAATTAGAAAGGTAAAGTAATTAATCAAAACCAGAAATGAGTAGCTGCAGTTTCAATTAAAACAAAGGAAATAATTTTTCCTCATGCAAAGCCTTTTCCTTAGAACAGCCTATGATAAAGAAAAAAATCAAATGAGGAAATAGTATTATTCATCAGTGAAATCATTGATAGGGTTAACTTCAGATTAGCTCCTCTAACTTGTAGTCCGTCACTTCTTTTTTTGTGGAATCAAGTACTTCAATTTGCTCAATTTGTGCAATCTAAGTCCTCTAGTCACCTGCAATTGCTGACTCCATCAAATTGTTGACATGCCTTTTATAGAATGTGTCAAATCATCATGACAAATTCCACGTCAGCAATTTAACAGAGTTGCAGTCAGTGGCAGAAGGATTCCATTCCCAAGATTGGACAAGCTAAAGAACTTCCTTTCAAAAGAAGATAGAAGATGGAAGTGGAATTACGGTTAGTTAAAGGACCTAATGTGGATGCGACCAGTTGGCTAATGGTAACCACTTCACAGACTTATTAACTGAACGAAGAGAAATCATCACAGAAAATATCTTTTACCAGACTTTTCCTCACACTTACACAGAATACAAGACTGCTTGGATTTCACAAATTCCATGACGCAACTTACAGGACATCGGAGATTAACGGCGAAGGAATCTGCTACCACTTCCAGATCACTATCACTATCAGCTTCGGTTGCTCCTCCACCCCCAACGCAGCGACAAACACGAGCAAGAGCATCTTCAAAACGTTCACCATCAGATTCTTTTGGAATCAGATTGAGGATCTACAAAACAGAGTAATGGAGCATTAGTATAACAAAAATTTGATTTCCACTATGCATCTTTTCCTCCATTTCAATGGGTGTCAACCCTGTGAAATTTAACTACAAAAGTCTTTGCAAAGCAGTCAAGCCCGCGTTCTCTTAGTACATACAACAAAGAAAAAGATTCAGGTTTCACAACTATAAAACATACAGCGCTAACTCTGTCACAGCTAAAATCAACTTGAACAACAGTTAAAACTGTCCCAAGTACCTCATGAAATCCTGAACAACAATGATAAGACCAGCTGGGCAGTCACATAGACATCAAACAAAAGAAGTACATTTTAACACAAGCATTTACTCCAGCTTTAACAAGGAAAATAAGAAACCGGATGAATAATTAAACTTTGGGACAGCACTAGACTCACTAAAGAAACTCTAATAACAGCTACAAATAATTTGCTTAGCTACCTGTTGAACACTGCGCCTTTTCACGAGTCTGACTCCCAAACAGAAAATGCGAGCATCACACCCCGTTAAGCTGATCTTATTGATTCCATCTTTCACGCAAGGCGTTATCTGCCACAGAAAAGCAAAAGGCTAAGAGCATATACTCGACAGCCAAGCTCACAAAATGAAAATATTTTAAGTGATATATGCATCCGGCACTTAAAAGAGTCATACAGACAAGCATTGAATATGTAAGTACTGCTAAGCAAAGTAACCGCATTCATCATAGAGGAGACAAATGTAATCTTTTGAAGGTCTAACTCACAATGGGACCATCATCACGACCATTAGCCCCTAGCAGCTGTGAGCCAGGCCTATTAATCGCACGAACAGGCATACCTGTGGAACAACAAAAAAGAAATTAACAAAAATCCATTTCCAAAACCATGGCCTGGGTATGACATGAGCCTAACTGACCCTAAAAAATAACAATTTCAAAACCGTAACTGGGAAACAGCATTTCCATGATCAAAGCAAACAAGAAACAAAAAACTTTGAGTGCTTCAGTTCCCAACAAAACAAAATTTGGATGGAGGCCTTAAGAAGAAAAAAATGTTTCTGATTTTACAGGCTAAGTGCTTGCAATTGTTTCATAAAAGATGTGGCCTACAAAGGGTCTCCCCACCAGTATTCAAGTAGAAATATCTACGACAACTTACCATTGACCTGTAGGTCTGCATATTGTGGCCAATGCATCCTAAATGGAACCTTGTCATTCAGAAGCATACACCAAGCCTTCACGAAGACATCATCACACACAAATCATCGAGCTTGAATCAAATTAGTCCCAAATCCTATTTCTTGCAGATGAGGTTAAAAGTAGTTAAACTAACCTGAACATCAAACTCTTGCTTCACTAAAAGGTCTTTGTCTGCCCTTGTCAGTTGAAAAGTTCTCTCAACACTCTGTACTGGATTAGTACTGTGCATGCACACATCCATTAGGACATAATAAGAATGGCAAGTAAAAAAATCGACCTCAAAATTTTTTTGCTCATTGCAAAGCATTTGACAAATGCCAATAGATTAAGAAATATCGAAAATTCATCCACGCCCAGAATAATTCCAAATCACCTTGTACCAAAAAAAAAAAAAAAAAACCACCACCACAAACAGGAAAGCACCATCGCATGTTAGCATAGAAACGAAATTGTACAAACAGGATACTTGCATGTTTCACAGAGATAAAAGCAGTTAGACAACAAGATCCTTTTAACCGGAAAAAGAAACGTTACTAATGCACCAGGGAAAATAAACCATTCCAGGTAAACCCAGTAGAGGTAATAACAATGCAACATAGAAAAAGAATAACCATCATGTAAATTCATGCAAAGCCAAAAGAACTCACCCATCAGTTGGAATATTCGTAGTAGTCATCTTCACAGGATTCAGAGTATGTGCCATAGAAACCCAAAACCTATGAAAAAAGGTAGGATCAGAACTTAGTGAGAAAAGAGCTTTTATTTTTTCCCTTTTTGAAAGTATACGAAGAATTGAATCCAATTCAAAAATTCAAATCAAGGAAACCAAAAGAAACCAATGGCAAGCTAAGAATGTATTAAACAAGATAATCGCTCCCAATACCCAGATCTATTTAGAGCTGCAATGCTCACGTCAAAGAAAACTCATACTACCGAGTTAAGAAGTGCATTTCTGCTTAGCAGTGTCATTTTCTTTTAACAGAAAGGGGGAAAGCAATTCTCGGTCCAATTGACGGACAAACAACATGGCATCATCCGGACAAACTTCTAATTTATATGAATAAGCACCTTTTCAAATGTAGAAACCAATTTTTGTTAGTAACAAGCAGAATAATATCTACGCAGGTAACACTTGTCATTTGACCTAATGAAATTTTCCTTCTAATTATCCGGTATCGATCCAATTTACAAGAACGCTTCTCTTATAAGAACACCTACTGTAGCACCTCCAGTGATCAATTTAATGATCAGATGAAACTAACTAAAAGAACGTAAGAGCTAGGTTATTGTTTTGCATGCAACAATATATAAAATATCTCAAGAGGGATGTCAACATCATCATTCCATACAAAAAGCCACATCTGTAGACCAAACATCACATTTCCCAGTTGATATATTGATGAAATACGAAGGTTTGCTACTATCAGATACGTACGGATCAGCACGACTAAGACGGCATAGCTCACAATAATAAATTTCAGGAACCATTGGACTGCCCTCCCCGGGTTTTTCAGGCAACAAGACACAATTGATGTGTTGCCAGACATGGCATCTTGGGTCCTCACACTGCCAACAAAAAGAAAAAAAACAAAACAAAACATAATTAGGAAAAAGAAAATAGGCAAGAGGGTATAATCAAAATGTCAACGCAAGCAGAAATGATGGTATGACATGAAACTACTCGCAGTTTCTTTATTTTACAAAAATGACATCCATTACTTTCAAAAGGTACACTTGCAGGTTCTAAAATGTCAGCGGACTAATAATGAAGAGTGACAACAGGCTTCACTTTCTAGCCACATTCAAAGCACGGGTAATTTCTCACCCAAATATCATACCACTAAAGAAGAGAGATTGGACTTTTAAAGAACCGCAAGTAACAGTTTCGACATAACAAAAGAAACTTTTTAAGGAAAATCGAAAGACAAGAAATTGGACTAAGGGTGAAGATGCAAAGGGGCAAGTGCTGGCTTCAAGGTTTCTCATAAACCAATTAACTAGTAACAATTTCAACAACTGTGATAAAACATGATTGGGTAGCTTTAGGATGCATGAAAACCAAGCAAAAAACTAGCAAGCACTCTTTTCTTTTTGTCAACAGCTAGTACAGAATAAGAATGTATCCAAATGCAAACACTTGGCACAATCCATACCTTGATCATTGACTCTGTCTCCAAAGAAGTTCCACAAGGACATCTGACCTTCGTATCTGACCGATATGGGTCATCAATCTCTCCTTTAATTTTGATATTACTGCAATCTGAGGCACCCTGACCATTTGAAGCTAAATCATTGGCCCCAGAAACCTGCATTTTTCTGTAAGCTCAAACCAGAAATATCCGTCAGATAAAAGGGGAAGTGCAAATCATGACCAATGATACCTATACCGATACCGAATAATAAACAAGAAGAGACCTGTAAATGTCGTCAACTAGTTTTGCAACATCTTCCTTCCCGACATTCTTCTTTGCCCACATCTTGGACACTATAAAACAACCAAGAATTAGCATTTTAGCCCACGCTGCAGGAAAGCCACCCATTAACAAATGCAATCCCATTCTGACCAATTAAAGCACAAGAAGCCCAACCATGAGAGATGAGCCTTTGGTAATCAGGTTATCCACTAATATTGTCCACTCTCTTTGATAGACAATTTAAGAATAACAGGAGGGAGAGAACAACTCGAAATCAGCTTATGGTAAGAGAAGCATCGAGGCAAACAAAGATTCCGACAACTTCATACCTCTATAGACAGCAGTATATATCAGCATAAAGAATATCTTCGATAAGAGGCACAAAGTCAAAGCTATTCGCTCATGCAACTTTGGGGGACATCTCTTTAAAAAAAGGTAAAAGAATACACCGTCACAGGAAATCAGTAAACAACAAATAAAAGAACGCTGAATAATGTAAATTCCCATAAATTCCATGAATTCCTATGTTACAACATACAAGATTGCGTCAAAACTCAAAAGGGATGAATACAGCCCAAACAATCACATTTGTCAATTGAAATAACTAGAATCAATTTATAATGGGAGAAGAAAATCATCATGTACCTTGTTCATCTGAAAGAGCTGATGATATCCGATCTACAAGATCCTACACGAACCAGGAAAAAAATGAATCCAACAGTTTCCCCAGTCAAGTGGCAAAGCCGAGAACAACAATGAAAATAATCGAACAAGATGGATCCCAATGCATGGCAGAGAAGAGAAAACGGCCATCATTCGTAGGGGCAAGTGATTCAAAGGACTATTTGCAGAACAAATTATGAGTACAAGACAAAAGTTCTGCGTGAAGAAAAACAGTTGTGACCCAATACGCACAGTATGAGTGCATCACGAACTGCAACAGCTCTAAAAGCTCACAAACAACATTCATGCAAACAGCAACATTAAAATCAACTAAGGATCTAACCTGCTTCCTCCCCTGCTTTGAAAGCCCTAGCTGCGTCAAGACGTCCTTCAGTTCCTTTATTCGAAAATACGCTAATTTGTCCTGTGCATGACAGGATGCATCGGTTACAACAACTAGACAGCCGGGATTAACCTCAAATGGAACATTGGTTGAAATGACAATAGCTAACGTTAGACAGGCCTCCACATAGAACTTTGTGTTTCTTGCATAAGGGAGCGCAGGAATTTCGTAGAAGGACTATTACAGGGAAGGTTAGCATGCCTTCCCGCAAGAGTAACCCATGATATTCATGCAAACAAGGTATGATCAATACTGTCCTACTTTTTTTTTTTAAATAATATTGGTATATCGGAGCAAGCAGCCGACAAGGAGAAAGAACCACCAGAATATCAATCGTGCAAGAAGAGCATCAAAATGCATGACTCTGTGCAGCACCTAGCACAGATGGAACTTACAGATTCAATTATTCTATGCACTCCTTCTCCTACCAATGAAAGACGCAAAGATTGCTTAAGCAATGTGAAAGACCAGATCATTTTTCATAGCAAAGCACCGTGCTAAACAGAAATAGAATTGTGGAGAGGGAAGGGAGAAGGACTAAAAAAGAGCTCCAGGTCATTTCCTGAAGTAATCTGCCCATCCTTCCTCCATGACCTTCAAGTGATACGCCATCGCGATTCACGAAACCAAGTCTCGAAATCGAATAATACCCAATCAAGAAGATGGTCACTTATTACAAGCACAATTAAGACAAACAGTATCATTTGTTCGTTCCTAATTTCCAGACTAGTCAATAAAAATATATAACGATGTCGGTACACATACGGCCACAATAGTCGGACCATTTGGAACTGACGTGCAAAAAATCCTAAGGATCGCTCAATCACAAAAGCAGCAATAATGAGAGGACTGATGAGACCGTGCTCAAATAAAAGTGAAAACTACTTCCAAATATTTTATTTCCACCGACACCAATCGCCGAGTATACACAAACAAGGTCTCAGCACACAGGAATTGGTCGAAACTTGATCGCATGCCACGTCCCTTTCTGACGTATAAGCAGCATTACCAAATTCGCCCAATGCATACACGCGTCGAAGCTACTGAACGCATTCATGACGCGATCGAATGGCAACAAGAGGCCAGGGTAAGAATAGCATGTCCTCCCGGAAATGCCAACCGCGCCGAGCAATCCCGTTCCTCCATACGAATCACGACGCGACAACACCCGCCCAATGACATACAAAGACCGAGATAATTACGGCAATCGCAACACGAGACTCCTAAGGACTGTAAAACACCACCACCACCACCAGAAAATTCAGCAGTCAGCTAAAGACCGGTACCTTGCAGCTAGTTACCAAATCCATATCCACCTCTACCAGCAGAACAGGAGAGAGCGACGGGGAGGGAGCGTGTGCGCGCGACTACGCGGCCGCGAATTCCAGGTGATGATCCGATCAAAACTGCGAAGCAAAACACAATCGGCAATTGAGCTCAACCAATACCGCCACCGGACCTACACTCAAAAGAAAAGAAAAGAAAGAAAAATTGGAATTCCGCGACGACCGAGACGGTCTCCCCCCCCGCGGCCGCCGCCGCCCCCACGCAAATCTAAGCGCCGAAAGCATCGGCGGCGGCGGAGGCGGCCGCGGAAAACTACACTCACGCTTGCGATGGATCGAGGCCGATGGCGCGCGAGGGACGAGGGAGAGGCCAATTAGGGTTTCGCGAGCGGACGCCGACTTCTTCTTCTCCTTCCTCCTGCTCCTCCCGCGCTCCTGCTCTCGCTCTCGTGCGATTGCGCTTGCGCTGCTTCTTTTGACCAGAGACCCACCCCCCCTCTCTCTCTCTCTCTCTCTCTCTCTCTCTCTCTCTCTCTCTCCCTACAAATGGCCCGAGCCGGAGGAAAAAAGGGGGAAGAAGTTCGGGGGGGAGCCTTACACCCCCCTAAATTCCACAGAAATGCCCCCGGACGTATCGGCGATTATGGAATCCGGTTTTCTCTCGGCGGGAACAAGTCCGGGCTTCGTTCCCCTGCGCTCACGCGCACCCTTCTGCTCCGACTTGGAGGGACGCTGGGGAAGGGGGAAGGAAGGGTAGGGGCCGCCCGGCACCGTGACTTCGCGGCTCGGATCTTTCCACGTCACTGGAGGAGCAAAAAGGGTCAACACGATCGGGTGCGTGGTGGGGGGAAGGTGGCTCCTTTTTTCGCTCCGTAGAAAAAAAATAATGTATATATTTTAAACGGATAATTATACTTCCATGGTTGGGAGCACCGTCCGATCGCTTTTGCTTTGGGGCGAACTCGATTTCTCGTTTTTCTCTGTTTTTCTTTTCTTTTTTACTGTTGTCTTTTCTTTTTTTCTTTTTTTTTTTGGGGGGGAGGGGGTCAAATTCTTTATTGCTATTGTCAAAAGAAAAAAGAAAAGTTCGACTTTCACCGAATGCTAGAAGCTTAAAACGTCAGGCCCCTCGTCATTATATGTAACCAGCGGACGCCCGCGGACAATAAGTGACGCTCGGCCCCGCCCGCCACAATTTAGACGGATTTTGCGTGCCGTGATTCGATTTGATAAGCAGACGGTACACGTGTATGGGTGCCGATCATCTCTCGCGGCGAATTTATTCTCGAGCGTAACTTAGATTGTCCACTGAATATGCTTTAATTTTTTTCTCGTGCAGTGAAACAAGATTACGTCCTTGCTATTACGACGCCCCGCTTTTCGACGTTTCCTTATCCTAAAAGTCCGTTTTCATATTTAGCCATCTTTCCATGCCCGACAACCATATTGGTAATACGACAAGTGAACATGCAGAGTGTGTGTGTATATATATAGAACACAACCTACAGTCAAAATGTGATAAATGTACATGTTCGCCTACATAAATTACCTCTGCAAAAGAATCAATTTAGTTTCGACTTAATATTCTTTTTACCGTCCGGAAAGATGGGCACGTGTACACAGCGATGTCGGGATGACGATGATAGAAGCATTCGTGCAATTATGTTAAAATCACTAATATTAAATCCCCCGAAACAAGAGTCGGAAACTTTTTTTTAATATTGGGTTATTCGAGAAATTTCGAAATGAATGTTTTTTTTTTGTTGTTGTTTTGAAATGTTTGTGCACTCGAAGGGACTTAGTTCTAGAACTCAAATGATTATGAGTAATTCAAGACTCCTCCTGACTTGTCAAGCTCCCTGGGCTCATTTTTGGGCCAAGAAGGACGATTTAAACAGAGGTGAGGTGGGCTGGGCTTTAATATTGTAAGCCGGGCAAGTTCAATGCATCTTGTCCTCCCCCCACCCCAAAATGCAAAAGCTCAATGGGTTTTTCCCTCTATTTCTATTTTTTTTGTTTAGTTTTCGACTTTCACTTTTCCTTTAATTCACAGAACATAGAGATATTGCATTGTAAGCATATCTATTAGGCAAATTTATAACACGTTGCATTGTACGCGTATCTGTCGATTACTGTCAGATCTACTAATTTGATAGGTACACGTCGTTATTATAGGTTTATACTGGAATGTGGAGTATCGAAATACTAGGTCTTGTTCATCAGTGCGAATTTTTTTCGTCGGTGAATAGGATGGAGTTACTAGCCGCGATGTTCCCTGCAATGTTGTCCAGTGTCCAGGCTTTTCATCTTTCTACTGAAATGTTACTGATGTTTCGTTTTCCTAAACTGAACATTGAGCCATCAAAGCCTTTTTCTGACTCGGGTTGCCCCGGTCGCCTTGCGCAACTGGCGCTTCAAGTGGCGAAGCTCTCGTCGTTGTTTGGCGACTAAGGGGTGAACACCGATCGTTATCCAAAGGCAAAGACTTTGAAGTGCGTGCACACTGCACACTTAGGCTGCGTTTGGGAATACTTTGGGGGAAAGTTTTTGGGAAAATGCAAGGGTCTTTGAGCTAAAAGAGTTTTCCCAAATGCAAATAGCGTTTGGTAATGTATATTTTAAAATCACGTTTGAAAGCAACTTTGGTCTAAATACCGTTTGGTAAAAATTAATTTTGTAAAGGACATTTGCTAATTATTTATAAAAAAAAATCAGCAAAAAAGGACAGCCACCGCCGGTGGGCCAAAATGGCCGCCGGCTAACCTCCGGCGGCCAGATCTGGCCACCGGCCAGCCTTGCCTGAGGTTCGCTCGACCTCAGGCAAGGCGGCGCCGCCAGGGCGACCTCAGGCGAGGCGGCCTGAGGTCGGGCGACCCAGGCCGACGCTCGCCTGGGTCGCGCGGGGCCGGCCAACGCCCCCTGGGGGTCGGCCGACCTCCGGCGACCGCCGCCTAGGGTCGCCCGACCTCAGGCGGCGCCTAGGTCGCGCGACCCGAGCTGGGTCTCGCGACCTAGGCGCCGCTTGAGGTCGGGTGACCCCAGGCGGCGGTCGCCGGAGGTCGGCCGACCCTCAGGCGGCAGTGGCCGGACCCCGCAGCTGCTGTCGCCGGTCTTCAGTTTGGTTGAACGGGGAAGATGAACAGTGTCGGACGAGGGCAAAATCGGAAAATCAAAAAATAAATGAGGGTAGTTTCGGAAGAAATTTTTTTACTTACCCGGGTACTGTTGCTTACCGAAAAAGCTGAAAGTCCAAAGCAACCTAGGACCTGCCTTGGGCTTTTAGCCTTCACAAGGCCAACTTTGGCTCAATGGGGTTTCAAAAAAAGTTTGCCAAACACTAAATTTTAGCCTAAAGGGCTTTAGGTGCCCAAAGTGGCTTTGCAAAGCCAATCCCAAACGCAGCCTTAAACCAGCGAGCAAACATGCGGAGCTCCAGTTGCACGCACCTGCCAATATATTTTACAAATCGCATGAAGTATGTTTCAAACTATTTCACCATGTATGCTATATTCGTAAAACATATAACAAAATTTTGTAAATTACATACCAATCGTAAATAATGTTGCGGAGTTTTCAAGAAGAATAATGTGCTGCAATATCTTATGACATATGTTATGCTGGGCATGTACTCGAGACTAAGTTGTCTCTACACCTGAACATTAAAATTACTAAAACTTGTAAGTCTACATTCTTTGTATTTACTTTAGATGTTTCTGCGTAGAAAAATGCCAGTTTAATCATAGCATAATTGGAGATTTAATTCGATTCTCTATTTACAATTCATGAATTTGAGATTTCGGTTTGAGATTGTGTACTTCGATCGAACAATTATTGCTATAATTCTTTAGTAATTTATTATAAATAAGAGTGACAGTATAGAAACAATCGCTCTCGATCTATAAAGTCAAGTCAAAAGCGAAGTTGTTAACCACGCAGAAAGTAAAAAAAGTGCCAAAAAAGTCATAAACCTTTTGCATTAGTGCCAATTTAGTCTTAAACCTTTTTTTAGTGCCAATTTAGTCATAAATCTTTTACATTTGTGCCAATTTAGTCATAAACCTTTTACATTTGTGCCAATTTAGTCATAAACCTTTTTTTTATGCCAATTCAATCTTAAATCTTTTGCATTGACGCCAATTTAGTCCTAAACCTTCTTTTAGTGCCAATTCAGTTCTGAACCTTTTTAAATTTGTGTCAATTCAATCCTAAATCTTTTGTTTTTGTGACAACTAGTCATTCTAGCCAATTTTGACCGGAATTTGCCGACGTGGACGCCTGCCGACCGGTGATCGGTCACCGGCACCGATATGAACAACTTAAATAATATTTTAATATTTTTTTGATTTTTTATTTTTTTTTCCACTTTTTTTTTGTCTTTCCCTCCTTCCTCCGATTGGTCGCCGATCCGATGACCGGCCAGAGCCCGACGAGCTCGACCTCACCGATCACCGGCGAGACTTGCCCTCATTGGCCACTGGCGAGGGTGGCCTCGCTCGACGAGGGTGAGCCTCGCCTTGGTCGGGCGAGGCTCGAGCCCTCACCGAGGCCTTCGGCAAGGTTGGGCCTCGCTTGATCATGGCAAGGCTCGCCCTCGCCCTCGCCGCGGCCTCTAGCAAGGACTCGAGTCTCGCCATGGTCGGGCGAGGCTTACCCTCGCCAATGGCTGGTGAGGGCAAGCCTCACTAGTGGTCGGTGAGGTCGAGCTCGCCGGCCTTTGGCCTTTAGCCGGTCACCGAACCGACGATCAGCTAGAGGAAGGAGGGAGAGACAAAAAAAAGTGGAAAAAAGGAAAAAAATTCAAAAAAATATTAAAATATTATTAAAGTTGTCCACGTCGGCGCCGATGATCGGTTGCCGGCTGGCAGGCATCCACATCGGCAAATTCCGGTCAAAATTGACCGGAAGGACTAAATTGGCACAAAAACAAAAAGGTTTAGAATTGAATTAACACAAATTTAAAAGGTTTAGGACTGAATTGGTACAAAAAAATGTTTAGGACTAAATTGGCACCAATGCAAAAGGTTTATGATTGAATTGGCACCAAAAAAAGGTTTAGGACTAAATTGGCACTAATGCAAAAGATTTAGGACTTTTTTGGCACTTTTCACCGCGGAAAGTTCTTCCCTTGATTTTATTTTTCCTGATTTTTTTTTAGGTGGCAAGTAGTTATCCATATCAATTATATCAATTATATCAATATAACGTTGCGTCGCCCCGACAATATGCATTGACGGTGAACCCAACGACAATACACTACAGTGCACAGCCAACAGCTGAAGCCAGTTCAGTTCTTACCAGATGATGATGAGCCCGTCAACCTGAAAACAGCTCATAACCAAATTCTTTAAAAGACCACATGGAAAAGGTCAAGCGCCGGTCGTACACATTAGTCGGCACAAGCAAGAAATAATAAAATTATTTCCCACAAACAAAGAAGAAACTCTTATGTGATCCGGGCGCACGTAAGCTCGGAGCCATCAGGATCTTTCACGTCGATCGGTCCAGGCGGAAGCCGCACGAACTAAGGAAAAGGGATGTATCGGTCTCTCGTGACCCGATGCACCCGAGAACGTCTCCAGATCGACATCCCACACGCTGTGCCGGCACGATCTAGCAGGCTTCCTTCGGGATGATGCCGTCACGCCGAAAAGTGCAGAAATCATCTCTTGGGAATCGACGGGCGTGAAGATTCAGCATAGGCTCCGACAGAAAACTGCATGAATATTCATGTCGTTCGGTCCCGGCGGAAGTCGCACGAACTAAGGAAAGGGATGCATCGGAACTCACGTGACCCGATGCACCCCAAGAACGTCTCCAGATCGACATCCTACACGCTGTGCCGGCACGCTTTAGCAGGCTCCATTCGGGATAATGCCACCACGCCGAAAATTGCAGAAATTATCTTCAGGGACGGGCGCGAAGATTCAGCATGGGCTCCGACAGAAAATTGCATGAATCTTCCCGTCAGCCTTCCTGGTGGATCCGTCGTTGCATGGAATGCCCGAAAGAGCTCTCGACAGCAAGAGAAAATCATTACGGATCTGGACAGGATTTCCTCATCTTAGCTCAGGCCAAAGGCCTGCTTTGAAAGCCGCTCACAGTCCCAACCTGAAACTGAGACACGAAAAGTCCATCGCCCTAAAAGGGGAACGCAGATCAATCAACACACTGACCTTTGAACTAGCCGTCCATCTCTGCGCTGCAAATCTTCTTCGAAACCGAGCTCGTCGCTGCATGTGAACGAAGGTTTGCTACGCAGGAGAAATGGTGCCGGCGGCCTGATCTCGTTCGCGCGAAAAGTATTACACGGAGTGACTCCATCGACAGAACAAACCCGTGTTGAATTTTCAAGAGAACTCATTCCGATATGGAACTCCTCTGTAAACACGACACATCTGTCCGGACCATCAGCCAGTTGATTTCCCGGCAGATACACACGTACATCGAACGGTTAAGGTTACGTTCAACCGGGTGGGTGACAGACGTGACTCAAAGGCAACTCCAAGTAAGAGAGAATCTGTGATCGCGGGCATTTCGAGCAAACCCTAGGAGACATGCAACGGGTATCTAAAGTTCGCGACTCCGACACCTCCCCATGGTTTGTTCTAGCACGTACACCGAAAGACTCTCCATGTAATACCCACTCACCGAATTGCAGAGGACAATCATGGCCGACGGCGCCATCCCTCTTGCGAAGCGAACCTTTGCCATGCTTCTCTGAGGAAGAAGGCGGCTTGACTGGAGATCGAGAGAGAGAGATGGAGCTCTGGGCCTGACTCTCTCCTGCAACCTTGGGATCGTTGGCTACATAAAGGGAATCCATGTCCCCAGATTGATGCTTCTTCTTGACTTCTTGGTGGGTCGATCTTACATGTGGCTTGGATTTCCTCAAATCATAATATCTGCTTCAGCGTAGCCGTTGATGTCATTCTTCCTCCGTCAGCCGAGTTAACTTGACGAAACAGGCAAAAGAGCTTAATGGGGACGTTAGTAGTGTAGAGCTTTGTGTGGGCATTGTCATTAGCGATATTATCCACATCCCACTCGGCTGGCAAGCTGGCGTGTCGACATATCTATGCTCCGTGGGTATCGCATCTTCGAAAAAAAAAGAATTGATAATCTAAGTCAAGAGAATTTGTCTACAGTTCAATTAGTAGAAAATATACATATACACCACGTAAGCAGATCGCCCACTAATATGACGATAAAAGTGGATAAGACACATTGACTTGACTTAATATGTTCTTTCTCGAGTCAAATGCTTTCGATTAATCCTGAACAATCCGATAGTTATTTACTAAGCCATTACATTTGACAATAATTAACCAAAAGAGATGATTAAAGCAACTTTGTCTAGGATTCAACTTTGTGTCCCATCTCCTTCTAGTCTACTGTGTAATTTTGTCCCTAGAATCATTAAAAAAGCTACATATCGTAGCATTTTCAAGCGATTAAAGTGAAAGACGACCTTCGACCACAAAAAAAAAAAAGTGAAAGACTGACAATGCACGGCAGCTCTCCTGGGCAGGGGTCGCGTTCTTGGCAGCATTGACACGTAAAATGACATTTTTTTTCTTTTGTCTTAGTTATGCAACTTTCGTGGAGTTGCGATGCTGGACCAATTATTTGATACCGAGAACGTATGCCCCCACCACGGACCCTAATCCCGGTGTGAATGATTAAAAGATACCTGACATGTTGGAACGTTTCAATGCATTGAATTTTCGACGACATCAAATTGATGACATTTCAAACAACCCTTAATTCGCGTCAGAATCTGATTAGACCCTTCTCTCCCTTCTAATTTTCTTCTCTCTTTTTCTTTTTTGGCATAAGAGGAGGCCGCACGCGGTATGTGTTGCAAAGACTGGGAAAATTCAACTGAAAGAAGCACGTGAATTAGTAGTGGCCAGCGTTGTTTGCGCATTCTATTTCTAGCTCTTTAAGAATGACTCATTCACAGCATCGAAAGCGATGACAGCCGTCAGCGCGATGGCATCAGAGCTCCGAACCAGGGAAGTCGCTGGATAAGGCCATTGGTCGGGTCCTTGTCGTGGGACCCGACGTCGTGCTCACAGCTCATCATCCGTACCTTGAGTGCGTCAGTGCAGTCGGCCAAAGACTTGGATGTTTTCAGGGTTTACAAAAATCAGGTTCTGACAAAGTGACTAGAGGGGAAGCAGCTTGACATTTCTTACCTGTACCTCACAAAAGTGCGTGATTGAGCACATGCCGGTAACGTCGCACCCGAAACAAAGGGCAAAAATACAAAGATTCCTGTCAGAAAACTCTCCAGAGGGAGAAATATCAATCTCAACCCAAAAGACGAAAGTTTGATCGTCGATGTTTTCACTTTTTCCTGTACATGTCTATGTCGCCCAAGCATATAAACATTGTCCGGGGACTCGATATGTCTACCCCATGAGATGCAGACTCTTCAGTCAAGTTTCTATTTATGCCACATGGACAATGGGACTGAAAGAGTGGCACACGATTATGAATAAGATGCACCATAAACCAGTTGTTACCACCATACAAGGACCTGGTGCGACGCCTTTTGCTTAGGCTGATTTGGAATCGAGTGGGTATATATAGATTGCATGTCATCCATTGTGTCTTTTCGCGTTAATCTGGACCAGTTACCAAAGCCTGCAACCTGAGCGATGAATATCGAAGCATGAACAATAAATGATAATGTATGAGGCTGAACAATGGACGATCAACGTACGGGACTGATGGTGGGTGGGGCTTGCTGGTTTGACCACTTTCTAGACATGCCTGCTCCAATGATCTAAAGGCTTTTAACTCTCGGAAAGTGTAGAGAACTGGAAAGCCAAGAGACCATCTGAAAAGAACATCTCGTACTGAAATACAGATTCTGCTTGGTATCTCTCTTCACTTGCTTGGCTCAGCATGCTTCAGCTACTAAAAGCTATAAAATCACCTAAGCAATTAAGCTGACGGATAAAGTCGTCGATTATAGACGCATATGAAGTATGTGACATTAACAATAAAGTGACGTACAAAAAAAGGGAAGTTCAATACAAGGACAATTCCTCAAAACTTTTGAGCGGCCTTGGAAAACCAAAGCACCTCGACCAGCCAATCAATTCACATGCCAATGACTCAGATTATCAACAGTCTCCACCACCGCCTGTCGAGCACCCAGTGCTGCAAACTTCTGTGGCTTGAAGGTGCGTAGAGAACAACACTATACGACACGGGATAAAGCAAACAATGAACCGACAAGAACGCAAATTTTTTAAAAAAACTGCCTTTAGGAATGAAAGTTCCATCTGCCATAGAACCAAGATGAGCCTGCACAGTTCATTTTCCACCTTTCTTGGCAGCAGACTTGGTCACCTTGGCCCCACTAGGATCCTTCTTCTCAACACTCTTGATGACTCCAACAGCCACGGTCTGACGCATGTCCCTAACAGCAAAACGACCCAGTGGAGGGTACTCAGAGAAAGTCTCCACAACCATAGGCTTGGTAGGAATCATCTTCACAAAACCAGCATCACCATTCTTCAAGAATTTGGGTTCCTTCTCAAGCTCCTTACCAGAACGCCTGTCTATCTTAGTCAATATCTCAGAAAATTTGACGGCAATGTGAGAAGTGTGGCAGTCGAGGACAGGGGCATAGCCATTTCCAATTTGACCTGGATGATTCATGATAATGACCTGAGAGGTGAAATTAGCAGCCTCCTTGGCAGGATCATCCTTCGAGTTAGAAGCGACAAAACCACGCTTCAGATCCTTTACCGCAACATTCTTGACATTGAAACCGACGTTGTCACCAGGCAAAGCCTCCTGGAGGGCTTCATGGTGCATCTCCACAGACTTAACTTCAGTTGTCAATCCAGAGGGGCCAAATGTGACAACCATACCAGGCTTGAGGATTCCAGTCTCAACACGTCCCACTGGGACGGTACCAATACCACCAATCTTGTAGACATCTTGTAAGGGAAGGCGGAGTGGCTTGTCTGTTGGCCTCTTGGGCTCCAGGATCAGGTCAAGGGCCTCAAGGAGTGTAGGGCCCTTATACCAGTCAAGGTTTGTGGACCTCTCAATCATGTTGTCACCCTCAAAGCCCGAAATGGGGACAAATGGAATCTTGTCAGGGTTATAACCCACCTTCTTCAGGTAGGAAGAAACTTCCTTAACGATTTCATCATACCTTGCCTTGGAATACTTAGGGGTAGTGGCATCCATCTAGACAAAAATAAAAGAAGAAACAGGAGGTTAGAGTCATCGAACAGCAAAAACTTTAATGCTTAACTAGCCATAGATTGCCAGGAATTTACCTTGTTGCAGCAACAGATCATCTGCTTGACACCAAGAGTGAAAGCGAGCAAAGCATGCTCCCTAGTCTGACCATCCTTAGAAATACCAGCTTCAAAACCACCAGTCGTAGAGTCAATGATCAGAACAGCACAGTCAGCCTGTGAGGTACCAGTGATCATATTCTTGATGAAGTCACGGTGACCGGGAGCATCAATGACTGTACAGTAGTACTTGGTGGTTTCGAACTTCCACAAGGCAATGTCAATGGTAATACCACGCTCGCGTTCTGCCTTGAGCTTGTCCAACACCCAAGCATACTTGAAAGACCTCTTGTTCATCTCAGCAGCTTCCTTCTCGAACCTCTCAATAACACGCTTGTCAATTCCTCCAAGCTTATAGATCAAGTGTCCGGTGGTGGTCGACTTCCCAGAGTCGACATGGCCAATGACCACAATGTTGATGTGCACCTTCTCCTTACCCATAGCGAAACTCCTCCGAACTAACTGCAGGGGAAAGGAGAGTTTCGCTTGTTAACACGGAGGGAATAACACACACCAGCCGCCAACCATCGAAATTCATTCAAAGTAGTAAAAGGAAAACAGAGATCGTGATTGATTAAGCGCGGGACAGGATGAAAATAGATGGACAGTCTCAGAGCACGATGTTAGCGTCATGAGCAGCACTGGCATTAGAATTCACCAACCCAAATGACTAAAACATTCCATTACCAAGAAAAATCCATTGAAACAGAGCCTAACGAATCCCGACAAGGTCAAACAACATTTCCGCAGACACGCAAGACAGGACCAAAGTCAAGACATGCCAAGCCAGGAATGGAAATGAATACCAACCCCCCACATATGAACAGAGAGAATGAAGCAGAGTCCTTTGCCAGATAAAAAAAAATTGACAAAATCAAGCTTAGGATAGGCAAAATTCGTGTCAAGTAGACACCCACGAGCACGCCAATTCATTCTCAAGGCAATACACCCGCGCTTTTCGATCAACACTAGCCGGACAAGTAATGGCCAAAGAACGACAGTCCTCCCCATCACCGGGCGAAAGCAATTCCGGAAACACCAGATCACGCGCACGAGCTCGAAAGCGAATACGCGGGATTCAATCGAACCAGACCACCAGCTACGCTCGGCAGACAAGCCCGACCGAGAATCCCGGCAATCAAACTACGAGTGATTACACTCCAGAAACATCACCAGCAGGACACTCCAGACAATCACGCGCAGGAATTCAAAAGAAAGCGTGATCCAAGCAGCACCCATCGATCCAAGCGAAACGAAAACGGAGCGCAAAAGTCAGTTCACTGATCGACCGTGAAGTCGCGCAGCCGTGAAATGAAAACATCAACAGAGCCGATCAACGGACGGGACTCGCCTCGAAGAAACCCGAGGCCTCGGGATTCAACCGAAGCCGCGAGCGGGGAGACAGCGAGCGGGAGAAATGAGGAGTCGACGCTGCAGGGGGGGGGGGTTTGAAGGGTTTAGGGTTTGCGCTGCCGACGAGATTCTCGTGCTTTATAGAAGACGCGCGTGCGGGTTACGCAGATTCGGGGCGTCGCCATCGTACGAAGACTGCCGACCGATTTTACGTAATTATCCCCCGTGCTTGGGTCAGAAATTACGGTACAGCCCCGGGAGGTTGCCCTTTGCCCAAGCATGGACGAACCGGACGACGTCGTTTTGCTGGACGACGGTGAGAACGGGGCTGGTCTACGGAGCCAGGGGGCACCGTACGCCAGGCCGTTGTGTCATGTTAGGAAGATCTTGGCCGTTGAAAATACAAATCGCGCTTCAACCGGTCGCCGGTCACGGGAGCCTCCGCCGTTGATTTTATCATTGAAAAACATTAACAAATAGCCAACGGAGAATTTGCGAAGAAAAATATTAAGTGGTTCCTTCTCACCACGTCATCGGCTGATGTGGTGAGCATTTTTTTTTGCTCCCACCCAATTATAGCTCAACAACACATATATGTTGACGTGGAATTAAACACAAAAACTAAAAACTTCGTTTCTCTATCTTCCTCCATCGCCCCAGCACTCCATCCTCGAGCCCTCTGCATTGTCGCGACTCCATGGACGAACAACGACTCGAGTCGTCTCAACTAAAATGGTGGCTCGATCGTGGACCATGGCTCTAGATTTCACCCTGTCAAGTGTGGACTAGTGGTGTCGCCGGCTTGATCTCGTAGGCTCGGTCTTTCCATGGTCGCCATGACTCTGGCTAGATCTAAACTGTAGCAACAAAGGGAGAGGGGAGGAAGAGTGAGAGAAAAAATTATATTCATATTCGTTTAATTTTAAATTAGTGTAAATTTTAATTGAATCTGGATAATTGCCGACGTGACATTTTTAAATCACTTAATATTTTCTTTAGTTTGAGAAATAGGATCACGCCACATGGGAAACAGGCCACAAGGAGCGCTCCACCCTATCAGTGAGGTTAGGCAATACTTTCTCAGTCACGAGGCAAGTTTCAAATTTTTTTTATTTGAGAAAAAATCACAAAAAATTCCAAACTTTACAATTTATAACACATTTATCTTGAACTTCTTTTTGTAACACCAAAAACCCTAAACTATGCTATTTGTGACACATTTACCCTAATGTACTTTTAGTTCATGGGCATTTTCGTGTTTTTTGCTTTTTCTTTTTTTTTTCCCTTTTTTTTTCATTTCCGGCAAATAATTTGGGGTTTTTGATATCACGAAAAAAAGTTCAGGGTAAATGCGTCACGGGTGCCAAAGTTTGGGATTTTTGGTGATTTTTTCTCTTTTTATTTTCCATCCGTTTAATTTTTTTTCAAAAATTTTTTGACCTGACATTACAAAACCGCGTGATTTTGTGTTAGAAGGTTTATAAAATGCTCAAAGGAAGTGTAGGAATGGAAAATTTATACAAAATCCGAGGTAAGTTTTTAATTTGCTAATAATCGGCGGAGTTAATGAAATGGTTCAAGCGGAATCGATTGTTAAGTGCAACAGCATTTTCTTTTTTTGGCCGCTTGGTACAACGGTATAACTTTACATAGTACTCAAGGCCAAAATCCCAGTACATTCCTTTTGAAAACAATACGACGTTTTGTAAAGACGTATGACCTAATATCGCGTCCTAGCAAAATAGAAATTTCATTTAATGTGATTGACGTCGGTCCGGTGCTCCAACCCAAAATCATCACGTGAAACTTTTTATCGTTGCACGGCTTCTTACCACTTCAATCGCACTCGAGACCAATCGTTGTAGCTCCTTTTGATATTACACGACATTTTGCCATAGAAAGTTGGTACTTATATAGTTTTCTTTGCCAAAAGAATCGGTCTGCTATCAAATGACCCCGTACTTTGTCCATATTCGGCATTAGTTTCCACGAGCATGCTCGATTATTTTTCATTTTTCGTGCAACATCACAATTGATTAATCACGAAATAAGTAACTTTAATTCGATGGGGAAATAAAATATTTATAATAGTTGCCTTTTTTTTTAACCATTATACAAGGATTTTTATGTAGAAAATAAACTATAACTAATGTTTTGCTATGCTTTCAAAAAGATAAGCAATTTTGGGAAAAAGAAAATCAGAGGAGGATTATTAGGAGGATAATGCGTATAAAGAAAGCGGGTGGTTACTTAATAAGTAGGTATTATTTACTAGACGATTATTTTGAAAAATAAAAAGATGAGATAAATGACACTTTTAGCTGGATAACATAAAAAGAAGGAATATATAGTTACAGATACTTCGAGAAAAGATTGTCTATTTGTCCACATTTGTAGCCAATTTGACCAAAATGGAGGTTTATGTGCCTCCAAGATCCTATTGTTCTTTCGGAGAATGATAGAGATCATGAATTTTAGCGCAATGTGCAATATAGTCGTTCATAAATTTTAGTACAATGTGCAGCGTTATCTTTGAACTTTTAAATTATTTAATGTGGTCCTTGAACTTTTGATACATGTTCAATCTAGTCCCTGAATTATATGAAAATGTTCGATGTTGCCCTTTCATTAATTTAAATTCAGGAATAATATTAAATAATTTCATATAATTTAGAAACTAAAGTTCAAGAAACTAGTTAAGGAGCAAATGAACAACAAAAAGAACTGCTCGAATTCATTGAAAGCCCTGCAAACTCATCATGGATGGAAAGTTTTTCTCGAATTGATGAAAGAAAATCAACAAAACAAAATTTGAATCGAAGGAAACTTCACTAAGCAAATATCCCGTTTTGCTCTTCCATCAATCCCTTCTTATTCACCGGAGATCAAGCAAAGATTCGGAAGTCCGTGATCAGATCCCCGTCGAAGCCCTTCTCGAGATGGCCCGCCGCCTCCGGCGAGGGCAGTATCACGGACTCCCTCTGCGCGCGGAGCAACCCCTCCAGCCTCTTGTCGCTCACGCCGAACGACGTGGCGAGCTCTGGCCCGCCCATGGCCCGGAGCACCGAGTTCCGGCCCGCCAGGAACTGCGGCCTATTCCTGCGGGCGGAGGTCGTGAACCCGAAGAACTCGAGGGGCCCGCTCTTGGAGGAGATTTGGCAGAAGGGGAAGTATCTCGGAATCCAGAACACGTCGCCTTCTTTCACCTTGGCGTTCATTGCCGACGACCCGTTTGGGTACCCAATCTGGACCGTGCCGGAGCCGCTCAAGACGATGCCGTACTCGGTCGCGGTCGGATTCACGTGCGGCGCCATCATGGACCCCTATGGAAATTCGATTCCATGACCAATATAAAAGACTCGTAAGCTACGAAAACGATACAAAAAATTCAACATCAAATTTCCCTAAGACCTTATGTCCATTAAATTACCGCAGATAAATTGACGAGATAGATGCCGATTCCGGAGTGCCTGAGAGGCTTGTAATCGGACTCATCGAGCGCGATGCTCCATCCATAATCGTTCCTGAAATCGGGGCTCCGCTCGTAGAGATTGCACGAGTCGGGCGCGTGGTGAAGTCCCCATTCATCTCCGCTCTCCGGCCTCCTGAGTCCAAACACCGAGTCCAGCAGCTTCCTCCACGACCATTTGATCGGCTCGTCCTCGTCTTCGTCCCCGATCTCTGGGACCGCTCTCTGGAGATGCCTCAGCCTGTCTTGCTCCTCCAAGTCCATGAACTTGGACCACGCGCTCGGCCGGTGCGAATCGCTCATGTGCACGATCGGACCTTCTCTTTCCCTGGACAATATCTCCTCCACTTCTCCCCTGGAAACCTGCAACGGCCACCGCATTCGCAATTAGGGTCGCATTGCATTGCACAAAGAACGTCGAAAAGTCGAGCAATGTCTTCAACAGGAGCGGTATAACTTGTCTGCTCACATTAAATGCGGCGGCCAGTGTCCGCGGATCAAATCCAGTGAGTATCGATGCAGGTTTCGGCCCTCCACCGAGGAAGAACGACTGCTAAATCACAACAACACGTTAGGAAAACGCTAGTCGAACCACATTGTTTCAATCTCTAGGAAATGACTTTCGGACAAATTACCTGGAAATTCCTCATTGGCAAGTCCTCGGATGCGTCCATGTCGATGCTGCAAATGACGTGGAGCGTCTGTTTCTCTCCGGCGTTCACCAAGTAGAACGCGGAACCGGCCGGAATTCTATACACGTCCCCGTTTCGCAGAGTTCTCTCGACGGCGTCATTTCTGTATATCGTCCCGAGTCTCGCTTCTCCTGCGAGCAATCAAACCGAGCCTTTCGAATCATGCCCGTCACAATCCAAATTGACAGTGTCCCCCACATGGCAATCTGATCAACGATCAAAGCCCAAGGTTTTTTCGAAGCAAAGCAACAATTGATAATGCAGTTAGACTTGCCTTTGCGGATGAAGAGGACCAAGCTGGAATCAGTATACTGAGGGATGAAGAGAGTGCAAGGTTCCATGGTGACGAAGCCGATGCGCATCGTCCTCTCGGCGCTCCTCCCACCCCTGAAACTCCTTAGGACCCTCATCTCGCCGGCGTCCGTGTGCACCACGCGCTTCCAGTCCCGCAGCAGGAACATGCTCTCTCCTCTCTCCTTCCTCTCTACCCTCTCTCCCCTCTCTCCCCTCCAGTCACCTCCTCCCTCCTCCTCCTCTTCCCCGTGGTGGTGGTGGTGCTGATGAGCAGCAGCCACGCACGTCAGGCCGTAGCATAGCACGGCGATGAGGAGCAAAAGGGTCGCTCTAGTTCCCATTGCCGAGTCACTCTGTACACACACTCGATCAGTCTATCGCGCGCTCACGCACCAGCTCGCTCCTCCGGTTTCTTGCTGTGAAACTTTCCGGTAGCGAGCTGAAGCATATATATATGACGAGGGGGATCGAGAAAATCAAGGTTCGGCGACGCGAGGGTTTGTTTGATTTGCTGGGCTCCTCGGGATGGAGACACGTCCGTCGTCTGGCGAGAAATATACGACGATCGGTTTGCGACATGGACGAAGTCTTTTGCTCTCCATGCGCGCATCAGTTTCCTCCCTCCGTATCTCTTCCGCTGACTGCCTTCGTTCCCCCGCTCCTTTTTCGTCTCCTCCTTCGCCGCTCAGACTTATCAATGGACGGGCCTCGTGGAATTGGGCCTACGAAAAATCCTTGCCCAAACCCGTTTATCCAAGCCTGTCCATTTTGACCGTGGGGCCTGAGCTGCCCCGTCAAGACATTAGGCCCACCGTCACTTCTATCCATTAGCTCGTGTAGGGATAATGACACGAGCAGTCTCTAAACTTTGGATCAATATGTAATATGATCTCCAAACTTTAAATCAATGTGTAATGTGATTCCCGAATTTTTAACTTATTCAATATGGTTCATGAACTTTTGATACATGTTTAATTTAAGGATTAAAGACCACATTGCACATTAAAGCAAAATTCATGGATTATTCGTGTCATTTTCGCGCACACGTAAATGTTTTTTTCGGTCGATACTTTATAACTTGTTTAGCAGATTACTAACCGGCGATTAAACAATGGCATAGAATCCATACCCAAAATCAAAACCCTTGAATATGTAAATGTATTTTTTTTTTAATGCTGAAGATGTACGTTTTGAATTTTTCGTAAAACGGTTCTCGTGCCGTGCGAGAACGGGGAAAAATGGAAAAGAACAACTGAAGCGAGTTTGACAAGTCAAGCTCTAGGCGAAAAGCCGAAAGAACCCCCGCGAGGTGGCTCAATCAAACCGACGCCCGCGGGGGCACGACGGGGATTTCGCATATCATCTTCAAATCCACTCCTCCTCCCCCCGCACAAGAGAAGAAGAAGAAGCCACGATCTCACTCAACATATGCGCCAGCGCCCCCACGAAACGCCCAACCTTCCCGGCGATTCCAACGGTCAACTCCCTCCACGACGCGGGGCTCCGTCCGCCCCGGTTGCGGGAAATGACCGATTCGCCACCCGAGCCCGCGCCCTATAAAGGCCCCGAGCACCGCCGCATCCTCCCCCACGACCACCACGCCGCTCCTCCTCCCGAGGAGATCCCGATCGAGGTCGTGAGCGACGACGAGATGGCGCTCCTCGAAACCGCCCTGGCCGCCGCCGCCGCCTCCGCCCGCGTCTCTCTCGCCGGAAAGGCTCTGTCCCCTCCCGGGTTCCGGAGGAGCGCGCGGTCCGTCGGGTCCGTCTCGGCCGTCTCCAGGAGGGGGCCGTCGGGCGGGTCGGAATCCGACTTCGAGGACTTTGGGAGTCATGGCGGAGGTCCGACGGGGAAGGACGGGGAAGGAGAGGCTCGGTCGTTGTTGGAACGGTTCAGGAGGAAGAAGGGCTTGTCTGTCACTGATATTACCCGCACGGTACTTTCAAAAATTTCCGCTTTTTTTTTTTACCCGATTCAGGGGTGACATCTCGTGTCCTGTCATCATGTTGGCGTTCTTGTAGCTAATTTGCGCTACAGTCAAAATGCCTCGGGTTTTAATGTGTAGTTTAGACGAAATTCGTTAACGGGCTTTGCTAAAATATCAGTCTTTGGCCCGCTAAGAGAATAATGGCATCCTGTGAATCACGAATTGTTGAAGGAGTTGACCACCCAATAATTTTTTAATTATTTATTTATTTATTATTATTATTTTTTATCCAGGTTGTTAATTTCACGGTGGATTAAAAATAGTCACGTAAGCATTTCTCTTCATTAATTGTGGTCGTGTCCAGTTTGTTGTGTCATGTTTGTGCCGGTATGAGCACTGTTCTGGCATGTTTGTGTAGTCTCTATGTCCTCACTGATGTTTCGAGGTATTCGAGGTCATGGCTGCTTGCAAATTTCAAATGTCGGCGTGTACTTAACATGGAGACAAGTCAGTTCAGGTTGCAGGGAGATGAATACGGCTATTGGGTTATCCACTCTTGACTGAAAATGGGCAGTTGCAATTATCTGCTTACTAGTTGTCTAAATACCCTGCCGCGCGATGTCACTGTGAAAGGCTGAGTTGCTTTCTTTTACAATTCAAATAATGTATGGAATGGCTCGTTTTATAATCTATCGTCCTTACGTCTACTCAAGCTAAAAGCATGACTCTCCTAATTATGGATGTTGAACTATGTTAATTATATTTGCATAAATGGCAGGAATGGTGTGAAAAGCAGATGGAGTTTGATCTCCTTGTTGGGAAGAGGAGAACTACAAAAGCTATGAAAGCAGGTACTGCTCGCCATGAGAAGCTTGAACAAGAGGTATTTGCATGCGGAAACACATGCTTGGACTTTTGGAACTCAGCCACAAGCAGACACAATATCACGTCGAGTTTGTCAAACTTTTACTTGATAAACTTAAATTTATCGTCTATTTGCAGGTTGTTAAAAAGGTTAAAGTTCGCGTAAAATCTCCTGAAGATAGTTGGGCTACCAGATTAATGAACTTTGTAACAGGTGTAAATCAACTGTTGTTCGAAGGGTTAACTCGTGAATTGCCAATGTGAGTCGATGTGCCCGCATATCCATTTCCCTCTCGGGCTCCTCTCTTTTCGGTGGTTTTGACAAGCATATTGCTGCTGCATCTCTAACTAACTTAGTTACGCTGAAGAACATGGGCCTCTTTTATAAACTATGTCAAGAAAACGGTTCAATAGAAGAGGTAAGCGCAATAAGTTTGTTTGCTTATTCTACTTACGTTTTGTAAATAGAAAAGCCTAAATAAGGTCAAAGAATGTGCAGATATGTTATAGAGTAAAGTATGAGCATCAGATATATTTTGTTGACTTTTAATTGAGTGAGTAGGCAGTGCACCTCTCTGATCACCAATTTTGATGATACCGAATGTTAGAGTACTTAAAATTGGGTTAACCCAGATCACAATTCACCAAGGTTGTGATGGTAGCGATGGCTATGTGATGGCATCATTAACTGCTAGGACGTCCAATCTTCATGCCTGAACTAATCTGCAGCTGTATAGTACATCTTTTTGCCTCGAAAGATAATATTTCATTGGGGAGAACCCAATGGCTTTAACTTAGTTTTATTTGTTAAAATTAACTAAGAATGCTGTATTGGGTCTTTGAATTATGAGTTTGTGTATGTATATGTACTCCTTGCTAATGGGTGATTGTTGCTTATATTTTCAGAATGTGCTTTTTACAAGATATTTGTATGGTGGGAGTGATTGATGAGGTTCGAATGCCTGTCTGTGGAACTGAGAGAAACCCAATACTGGTGGACATCAAAACTCGTGTCCGAAATTCACTTCCAGCTGAACCACAGAGAAGAAATGGAAGGTTTGTAACTTGAGGAATTATGAATGAATCCATTTGAATCTTCTATGCAAGTGTGGAAAGCTCATTTGACTTGGAGTCTTGAGTTGAAGTCATTAAACACCTTTCTTTCTACTGATACTTGCAGGTTTCAGTTGATGTGCTACAAGCATATGTGGGATTTGTCAGTGGGCAAGAACTTCCCCAGTAAACAATTCTTTGATTATTTTAATTTGAACCCTCTTCGTATTTTATCTGAAGATATCAGGGAGAATGTTGCTAATGCAGGTTTTCCTGCAGAGGTGAAGAATCCCTTTACCTTGATTAGTTACTTCCAATTCGCAGAAAGTTTGTCTTGATCTTTCTTACTGATGCATGATGTGCTTTTGTTAATACTTTTTTTCTTAAAATGTTGAGATGGTAAGAGACGCCTTAGGTTGTTAGGGGATTCACTGACCTTGCAAAGATGCACCTTTCTCTGAAAAGACATGCATGCGGCATCTGGTTAGGTTTGTCTTTTGATTTGTGTTACTGGGACAATAATCAGTAGGATGAAATCACAAAGAACTTATTCATATTAGGAAAACTTTTCTTGCACAATGAGTTAGGAACTTTGAGTTGCTCACTTTTCCCCTTTAGAGATCATATTTGTTTTTCTGTTTGGTTTTCTTGCAGAACCTTGATGACATATTAAGATACTATAGGAACACATGTCCAGTGCTACCTGTGGCTAACGATCAGCTGTTACTGAGGTATGTTGGATTGTGACTTGGCATTATTTCCCTCGCATGCTTGGTGATGCATGTGTTTTGAAGTTAGTGCTCTAGTAAAATCTATTAGGTTGCACCGCATTGTTAGAAGTGCATAAAAGATGGGCTTTCAGGACTGATAGAAAATGTGGCTGGCCGTATTCCCTGTTTAATATGATTTGAGTGTTTCTCTGAAGTTAGTGCTATCATTACATCGATTTAAACAGGTAGAATTTACTTGAATTTTCACCTTTGAATATTCTTTCTATACATGACTTTTCACACAAGCGCACCTACACATGTCCATTCAGATTGTTTTTCCACCTTATAGAGGCCTCTGGGTTTTGGATAACTGGAAAGTTTCACTTCATGCTGAAGCCTCTATAATACTGATCCCTGAGAAGTGCCTCGCTGCAAAGTTGAGCAGCGTAGAAATGATGATCTTAGTTGTTAATTCAGCTCTAGATGCAACTAGAGTTCCCTTAATCTGCATTCTCATTTTTTTCCCGCACATGGCAATAGACTCTTATGTGACCTACATGAAGCAGGTATGAATTACAAAAAGATCATTCAGTGCTTGGCGAAGATCTGTTCACGTACGATCCAGACTGGTTTGAGAATGAAATCGGGACTCGTCTCGAGGTCTGGCGTGGCGAACGTGAAGCGAAGTACACTCCTGAGCAGGAGCGTTGGAAATGCAGCTTCTGCGAATATGCTTCGGTGTGTCCCGTGCGGGACATCGATGATGCTACTTCTGGATCTGTAGATTCCCGTCAGGGCAGAACATGATGTTAAAGAGGAATGTAGTTCTGTCATGCCATGTTCCCTACGGAGAAGCTGCTTTTTTCGAGCTTCTTTGTTCCATGCCTGCTTGCTGGGTTCAGTCTTAGAGTCGCCTTCTCCGGGCTTTGTTAATTTAGCAATTACTTGTATTTATCGTGTAATGATCAGTCAATCGTTTTTATGCAATTTTTAATTCATTTATGGAGTATTAGTTATTTTTTCGAGATATGAA
Source organism: Syzygium aqueum (assembly GCA_031216185.1). Classification (NCBI taxonomy): domain Eukaryota; kingdom Viridiplantae; phylum Streptophyta; class Magnoliopsida; order Myrtales; family Myrtaceae; genus Syzygium; species Syzygium aqueum. The sequence goes on along the minus strand of CM062232.1, from coordinate 32,851,208 downwards.
TGTTATTACTCTTTTATCGATACGATCTATTGTTTATATTTAAAAACGAAATTTCACTTTTCTGTTCATCACGACACAGACTCATGATGCGACACATGACATAACTTTATTATGTGATCCTCATTTGATTGGTAATCGTCCATTTATTGATTAGTCGTCTCTAAATTTCTTTGTCTTGTTGAGTTTAAATTCAAAAATATGAAAAAGGAAAGAGAATATTTTCAAAGAAATAGTTTATTATGTCACTCCAAAACTTTGAAATCTTATTAATTTAAATATTGAAAAATATATAAAGCAAAAGTAAAGTGTTTCTCCAATATAGAAAATTCTCCTGACATCAAAATTCATTTAATTTTGAACCTAGCGAAATGTAAAAAGTTAACGATAATATTTTAGTTTTGATAATATATCGCTCATTTAAAGTATGGTTTACTTACGATTCGCTTATATCTTTTGCTTTTAACCCCGAGGAAAGTAAACAGAATTCAATATAATGCCAAATCCAAGTTTCAAGAAAAGTGAAATTGATCTATACTTGCGGTATATAATCTAAAATAAAGTATCAAAAGTTGAAAATCATTTTAGAACATAGTGCTTATGTTTATTTATTACTTGGAAAAGTAATTGAAATAATTCCAAATTACCTTGATTTGACAAATTTTTTTTTGTCAAATAGAATAATAAGGTCAGACTTGATGAACTTTAGCTTTTTGAGCTACAACTTTTTCATTTTATCTCATAATTCAAGTAAGTTTTAAATAATTGATAACAAGTTACGGTTTCTATCCGATTCTTTAATCAAACTCAGTAACACTTAAGATGGATCTTTCCGTGTATTTTAATTTCCCTTTTAGAGTATAAAAGCAAAGTCAAAAGACATTTTATATTCATCCTCCTTCCTTTGATACAATATTTGCATAAGTCTTGCTCTTTTTATTTCCTAACTAATTGTTTAGACACCCTGTATACAACGGATTAAAAAGGCAGAACTTGAGCCAAAATATTTGAAGAAAAACTCACATGCAATGATACAGTGTTTCTAGAATTTAATTTTCTGATTTATTATATTGTTATTTTCATTGCATTATTACTTTATTAGGTTGATATCATTTAAATAAGGGATATGTTCACTAAAAATTCTAAAACTTGTTACAAAAGTGCAATTGAGACATAAAACTTGTAAAAAGTGTAATCGAGTCTTAAAACTTGTCAAATTGGTTTAATTGAGCCCTAAAGTTAACGTCGTCTAACTTACTAGCAAAAATTACTGACGTGGCTTATTTTAATATTTTCTATCTCATAAGTAATGATGACATGGCTAAATTAGGAAACATAGACTAAACTATGTCGTTTTAGCCCAAATTTAATTTTTAATACTAATGTAACTTTTAAAAAAAGACTCACAAACCAGCGGTGGCCACCGGCAATTGTGGCCAAAAACTTGCCGATGGCTGTCGTAAAGGGCTGGTGAAGGTCACTTGGGCCTTTTCGAAGCCTGACGACCCTTGCCAACCCCAAGCGATGCCTCGATGAGGGCCTGTAGGCCCTGATATGGGGAGGGTGTGACCCTCACCTCGAATCTGAGTGAGGGCAGCAAGGCCTTGCCCCATGGTCACGCACTCCATTTGAGGGCTGATGACCCTTGCTCAAATATGGGTTGAGGATCGTGCCCTCCCTCATATCGGGGCCTACAACCCCTTATCAAGGCATTGTCCTGGGCTGATGAGGGTTGTTGGGCCTTGGGAAGGTCCTAGTGACCTTCGTCAGCCCTTCCCGGCGATTGTGGCGGTAGCCACCAACGAGGTCTTAGCCATGGCCGCTGGTCCGTGGGTCTATTTTTTTTTATTTTTTACTTTTAGCTTTTTCTAATTTAATTTATATTTCTTAACTTTTTTTATGTGGTGTTTATTGGACATCACATCACCGTCATGTATCTCAAGAAAAGTAATAAAATAAGATACATCAGCAATTTCCGTTAATAAGTTAGACTGTGTTAACTTTTGGACTCGATTGAATAAATTTGATAAGTTCTAAAATTTGATTGTAATTTTTGCAAGTTTTAGGACTCAATTACACTTTTGTGATAAAATTTATGACTTCCGGTATATATGTCCCTTTAAATAATAATGATAATTGTGACAATAATATTTAGGGATAATGTTACAAACAATACCCGAAATTTGGCTAAATATGCAATTTAGTCATGAAATTTTGAATTTTTTTAATGTAATCCTTGAACTTTAATCTAATGTTCAATGTAATCCCTAAAATTTTAATTTGTTAAATGTGATTCATGAACTTTTGATATATGTTCAATTTAGTCCATGAACTATATGAAAATCTATAATATAGTCTTTGAATTTGAATTAATGAAATTACTTCATTAAATATTTTTATAAAATTTAGAGACTAAATTAAATATGTACCAAAAATTTATGAATCATATTAATATTAAACATTAAATTAAAGTTTATAAATTATATTATATAAATTAAAAATTTAAGAATGAAATTGCACGTCGACTCAAAGTACACTTAAAAAACCGGTGAAGGTGGGAGGTACATTTATTAATATTGCACGATACGACGGCGACGCTGCTCCTCCGTCAGCGGCAATCGCTCCCGTCGGAATCGTCGATCCTCGAAACCCTTCCTCGCTCCGCCGTTGTTGCGCACGTGGCTAGGGTTCCGGCGAAGCTCCTCCTCTGTCAGGGTGAGATCCGTTCTCGTTTCAGTCGCCCCAATCGGAGTCTCTCATCTCTGATTTTTTCCAGTTCCGCATTCACATTTTGCTGCTGGTTCTGTCCAATGAACAGTTCATGAGCTTAGCTCTTTCGCTGTAATGGCTGCTTCGACATAAACTGTAGAAATGTGCTGTCGTTGTTCCTTAGTTTGTGCTTAACTTGTCCTCGGATTCTGCGCACAAGAGGCTCGGTGGCTTATGCAGTTATGCGCGTGTTGTGCGCGACCGGTGTTCGGATGCGAGCGTTCCGTGTGTAATTTTTAAGATTGTGCTTCTTACAGAAGTCCAATCCGTGGCCCCTCTGCCTAACGTTGGAGCTGGCGAACGAACTCGCCCAAATCGGCGTTCTTGTAGTCCGCCATTTGGGGATTGAATTCATGTCCGGCGTGTGAATGAGCGACCGAGGCTTCCTCGGGTAGGAAGTGGATGGAAGATGCTCTTTTGGCCTTCCTTTTCTTGGTGTGCGGTCTGAACAGTCGTTCGAGCCCTTCGCAGATTGTCTTGGTGTAAACAGCCCTTCAGCATTGATGAAGGGTAGGTCATCCATGTTCTACAAAGATCACTCAGTTGAGAAGGAAGCTGAATCCCATTGCTTATGCTTGCTGGTTCCTGAAATTGCACTCGGTTTTGCCCTCTTCCTTTTCCTTTTTTAACTCGTAGGCATTACTGTGAGAGACACCAAGGTTGGATATCTGAGCCCTCCTTTCTGTGGCATCTGCAAAATTGTCCTTAATTCTCTTATGACTTAAATATGACTGCTGTTGAAAAACTCTCTCGGTTGAATCTCCCTAAAACCTTGACTTACTATCTGCATCCTGTTTTGTCATCAGCTACCCAACACTATAATGCTTCCTATCATGTATCCTCTCTCTATAATTCATCTAAGTGTAGGCACAATTTGACGCAAACCGGTGCCAACCTTTGTTGGAGAAATTGTCTAAATGGTTCGCATCACACCTATGGCCAATTTTCCTTGTACTCCTTATATTCATCTAAACCCGCATCAAGATTTTTCAGAAGGAGAGCTAGTAAAAGATTAAAAGCCAAGAGCAGACCTACGCTTGATGAAGCCCGATTTAGACGGGTGCTTTCCCAACTCCCACCCAGATTTTCATCTGAAGAACTTTGCAATGTCATCACTCTCCAGGAGGATCCTCTAATTTGCTTGGAGCTTTTCAACTGGGCTTCTCAACAGCCTAGGTTCAGACATGACGCTTCCACTTATCATATCACGATAAAGAAGCTCGGTGTTGCAAAAATGTACGAGGAAATGGATGGTGTCGTTAATCAAGTATTAGCTGTTCCTCATATTGGGACCGAGCCTCTTTACAACTCCATCATATACTTTTTCACTGAGGCAAGGAAGCTGACTAGAGCAGTCAATATATTTAAGCATATGAAGAACTGCATGAAGCTGGACTGTAGGCCTTCAATTAGAACTTACAATCTTCTATTTGCAGCATTTTTGAGCAGGGGAAGGAATTCTTGTGTTAATCATGTGTACATGGAGACCATAAGAGGCCTCTTTAAGCAAATTGTCAGTGATGGGATTGAACCGGACATCTTTACTTTGAATTGCATGATAAAAGGTTATGTGCTTTCCCTCCACGTGAATGATGCTTTAAGAATATTTCATCAGATGGGTGTCGTTTATAAGTGTCAGCCGAACTCCTTCTCATACAATTATTTAATTCATGGGTTATGTGCCCAAGGCAGGGCAATAAATGCGATTGAGCTGTGTAATGAAATGAAGGAAACAGGGTATACCCCTAGCAGTAAGTCGTATAATTCACTAGTGAATGCTTTGTCTTTGGGTGGTGAAGTTGAGGATGCAGTGAATTATTTGTGGGAGATGATTGAAAAGCAGATGTCAGTCGATTTTATCACCTATAGGACAATCCTTGATGAGATATGCCGACGAGGAAGGGTAAAAGAGGCTATGATGTTGCTGAGGGGCCTGCAAGAGAAGGACGTTCTGGATGTAGATACTTATAGGAAGCTTCAATGTGTGTTTGAAGATGATTTTGGACATTCAGATCATAGAAATGTATTCAGGTAGGGATGTCGTTAGCTCTTCCATCCTTCTATTTCATTTCATGATATTTCTAGCACCCGTGTCATATTATCGGGGAGAAATACCTTGTCTTTCTATTGAAGGTTGATGGCTGTATAGTTCCTCAAATCACTCTGTAGTCCTAAGATGAGAAGATCTCAATTCCTTTTGGTCTTTATTACCATTTTGTTGTACTTTTCCTGGACCATTTATTTAAATGGATATACTGCACAGCTGCCCAGTTACCATTGCACCATGAGCCTTCTGTTTTTGATTAATAACCAGAGACAGCGCTTGGATAACCAGATCAAGATGCTAACTTAATTAAATGCAGACTTTGCTTTTAAACTATTTCATCTGGTCAACCCTTCAAAGACTATCATAAATCCTTTTGCACTTTTCCATTGATTCAATTATTTGGTCTCATAAAGCATGGATACGATGAAGAACAAAATGAGAATACTACTTACGGTTTTCTCTGAGCCCATTTATGTGGTGCATGGTGACAGTAATTGATCAGGCAATTATCGTTAGATCAGAGCATCGCTTTCTTTCTGTATGTGCTTATCTGTGTATGTATTGATGTCTGCAGGAGTTAAATTGTATGTCCCGCTCTCTTCCTTCTCTGCTTGTTTGTTAGAAGATCAAGCTGCAATTCGCTTCCATTGTCCGGGATAGGAGCGGAGTGTGCCTCTATGATCAACATGTCAATTCCTAGGCATGTGAATATTCTTGGTTCTAAGAGGTGCTTATCATCATCTGGACCCCAAATACTGAGGACCGGAGATATCTTAAGGCAAAGTAGAATATTCTCCAATGAAGACATTATTGATTATTCAAAAGTGAGCCATGATTCAAATCCTCTTCATTTTGATGCTGAAGTAGCTCGGAATTCAGGATTTGAAGACCGACTTGTCCATGGGATGCTTGTTGCTGCATTGTTCCCACGAATTATTGCCTCTCGCTTCGTAAGTTTATTTCAATACTTCTTTTTCCTTTAGTTTCTTCTTTTGATTGTTCGTGATTCTTGTTGTTGGATACTAGAGGAATCTTCAGTCATGGTACCGGTATGGTATGCATATATAGTGGCAGAGTAACTGCTTCTTTAGCACTAAATAGGCGAGGCAGGTCCATGTATTCTACCCATTTGTTGATATAGAAAATCTGGCAACAGGTGGTTATTGCTTCAGGTGCATCTTAGTTGATGGATGTGCCTTGTTTTTTTACCACAGCCAATGGTTAAAATGGAGCGCTCCAAAGCATTTCATAGTTGTTCTGCAAGATGACTCTATCAAAGTAATATAGCGCAGAGCACAAGGATGTCTGAATTTGATTTAAGGTTTATGTGCTCTTATCTGAGATACCTATGTTTCCTTGCATGTATTGCTGATGAATAGCCTGGAGCCATCTACGTGTCCCAAAGCTTGCAATTCAAGTGGCCTGTCTATGTCGGAGATGAGGTCATGGGGGAAGTACAGGCGGTTAATATCAGAAAAAGCAAGAAAAAATATATGTATGTCAAGTTACTTTATTAGATTACTCTATTCTCGTGAGGCAGGGAGTAATTCCGGTAAAATTACGTCATGCAGGGTCAAGTTTTCGACAAAATGTTTCAAAAGCGGTGAGCTGCTAGTTATCGATGGGGAGGCCATAGCGATTTTGCCTTCACTTGCCTTGGGTTGAATTTCCCTACTCTGGCTGCTTTGAGATGGTAGCTAAATGATATTGATTGGATACACGAGCTATCAGTCCGACGTTGTGACTACTTTATGCACCGTGACAGACCTGCTAAGTCTTTGTCATGGTGTTGTCCATAAAGATTATTTGCCTGGTTGTTGTTGATTTTGCAATGTTGAACAAGTCAGACTCGCGGCAAGAAAGATCAGAGTAGACTCCTCCGTTTTATTTTCTTTTAGCATGTTCGCTTTCCAATCAAGACGTGTAGTTTGCTTGTATGGAAATCGCCAGCTAGAGAATGACCTACCCATTTACATTATCCATAATGCTGTAATGCCGAACCTATTTAGTATGAGAAATGGATATCGATAGCTATCCATTTATTAAAAGAATTTGTCACAGAAATTAAGATACGCGCGCACTTGAACTGTCGCCAGAAATGAATTCAAACTATTAGGTCCGATGGCACGAGATTTGATACTGCACGAAACGGAACTATCTGAAGAAGTGCAAGTAAGCAAATTTTCTTTCATTAAATTTCAGAAAGTAGACTCTCATCAAGTTGACAGATACAACGATGCATTCTACGAGCTTACTAAACTCGTCTCAATTTGCTTCAAATTATACAAAACGAGAAAATTTACCCAACGGACCTATACAAAGTCCCTCGGTGGCGACAAGACTTCTGTGAGAATTTCCCCTCCGACACGTGCAAAAATAAGGGAAATTAACTTGCCTAAAAGAAATGGAGCGGACCAGATACGGTAACCGGAGGATCAATTTCTACTTGCGTAGCCTTCCCCTCCGAAAGCAAGGAGGGCAAAGCGTTGGCCTCCTTGGGCGGAACTCCCTCCGCTGTCCATATAGTAATATGCGGCCACTCGTTCTTGGAGGTTATGACTTCCCCGTTGATAGCACCGAGGCGAGCTTCGAATGCAGCCATTTTGTCGTTGAAGAGCAAAGCTGTAAGATCCACGGGGACATCTTGATCGACGTGGAGGCCATAGCTAGCTACAGCGGTGACGCCATGGCTTCTCTTGTGAGCAAGAGTGACGTGAGCCTTTTGGAGGCTGCTGTCCAAGTGTTTGTCTCCCAGGAAGGTTTCTACGTTTGGGTGCTTCTCAGCCAACTGGTTGGAGTGAGCATGGAGTGAACATGCAGAGGACAACAAAATTGTCAGTTGCAAAAGATAAACATATTTAATATGCAAGACTTGCGTAAGGTAATGAAAGATGAGGCACAGCCAAGAGTACTTGGCAAAAATGCTTTGTCCCGCTTACATCATTAAGAAGATTTTGTATGTGTGTTACGGGTAAGCTGACAGCTGCGAAAACGATTGTTCCAAGCTTCCTCTTCTCAGTACTAGGCGCTGTGTAATCACCTGTGACAACTTTCTTCAGTTGTTCCGATACTTGATTAACGGCAAAGTCAAATGGCACCTGGAGAAGTGACATCATAGGAAAAACATGCTTCACACTGTTGAGAAGTGGAATGGGTAGAGGATGTGAAGGGACAAGAGAGAGTATAATGACCTGAATAGAGTTGAGATAATCGGCATTGCTGAGTAATGTCTCTCGCAATTGCTTTTCCCAGTTAGACCACTCCTCTGCATAGGATCCCTTGTTGGACTCCAATCTACACATGCAGGACATGTAATGCACCGAATCAAAGAGAGACGAATGCATAATCAGTCAGTACACCAAAAGACAAGACACCGACTTATCTCTTGGAACAAACATTGAGAATGTTTGTGCAGGTGTAGAAATGCTAGTAATAAGGCTCCACTAGTTCTTTATACAATTTAGTCCACCAATGCTCAGAAATGAACATCAGAGAAGTGAGAGCTTGCTTGTTCAAAAGAACTATACTATTTTGATCTACTGGATTGCAACTTCTATGACCACGAAACGACTACAAAGGAGCACAATATGAAACGAATATAGCCATCTATTGGTTAAGCAGAGCCATAGAAAGGTCTAACCTCCCGTGCCTTGTATGAAGCTTGTATAGATTAAGTCCCTCCTCCAAAACTGACTTGACTGGACCAGGTAGAGGACTCCTGCATAAGCAAAGCAAAGTGCAGCATCGATTTAACATTCTGGCAAGATCTAGAGAATGTTAGCGACCTTAACATGGAAAACATTCCTGATGTGTGAAGAACTTGTTCCCAGACTGTCTACCCCCGCTTTCACATCTCTTCATCGACCAACTCCCCCACCTCTCTCTCTACTGAAGAAAAGAAAGAATCTGAACATGCAACAAAACCACACCGTTGTAATCGACCCTCAAGTGGTCTAGCATGATTACATTATCCCACATGAATCTTATGTGACTACATGATGAGTTATAACAATTGCAACCCTTGTCAATGGCTTGTAACCTTATTTATGCATTCCACTGCACTAATTTTAAGTGTCAGCAAAAAAAATGGGGTTACGATAAGACAAGAAAAATGTGTCACAGTCAGTAGGGAGATTTTACCTATCAGATTTCAGCAAGGGCATCTTCACAATTGAGCCAAATCGTTCAAATAGTTCACTCTCAAACTCTTCACGACTCTGAAGCATATCAACACAGATCAGCACATACCTCAAACAGTCTCATTGACATCACACTAAGAGAAACACCAAGAAGTTTATCTAGAAAAAAGCAGAATCATACCTTGCCCTCATAAAGGTGATAAAATATTAGAAGCACATAACCAGCATTTGGAGATGCCTTGTCAAGATTACCCTTCCAAATTGAAAAGCATAAAATAATGGATCAGTAAAAGATGATAAAGGGTAACTATTCTTTGAAGCGCTTCAACAAGTTACAAATTCTTTACCGGATGATTAACCCGCTGAAGCACACGGAACATGAACACAGCTAATGCATCAAGAGAAAATGGATTCGAATCAGTACCTGCAAAAAAACCATGATTAGTTCTTTTGGGAACAGCAGTGATAGAGAATTGAAACCAACATCAAACGATTCATATCACCCAATACATTTGAGAACAAACTAACATACAAGATTGCACGAATTACACATAGCACAATCTACATTGGTAATCATAACAGCTTACTATAGTGTGCATGCAGAAATTAATGAAGAGACGACAAGAACAAAGCAGTAGAAATTATTGAAGCCCTGCATAATTCACCAGTCAATCTAATGAAGGAAATGGAGAGCAAAAAGGAAATTTAAGACTATGGTGAAAATGTTCCAATGATGCTCTAACACTTCCTTGTAACATAAACCATGGAACTATGGGGAAGAATCACATTACTGTGATTTCCTTAATGGAAACTACAAAGTAACAAAAAAAGCATATATATTAAGGAAAAAGCTTCAAATTCCTACGATGAGGTACGACCAACCTAGAAAAAATACAGGCACATTACTTGTGCAAATGGATTTGAAGAGAACTCCGGATTCCTAAAGAACCAAGATGATCACATGCATTTTCTAGGATATTTTATAGGAAAACAAAAAGTCCATGAAGAACCATATTATCTTCCATTAAGGCTCCAGTTTTTTCTCGGAAAATTAATGATTTGGAAAATATTTTCTTAAAAATGATCGTTTGTATCGCTTGAAATAATTAGCTAATAAAAAGTGTTTTCATTATCGATAAAAAATTATGTCTAAACATTTCATGATTGATGAAAATATTTTTCATTTATTCATTTTTGTAAAAGATATAAGCAATCATTTTTAGAGTAATGTTTTCCAAATCATTCATTTTCCACGAAACAAATGGAGCATAAGTAGAAGAATAGTCTAGTAAACTTGTCTCGCATATATGGGCAACACCAAGAAAATCACCATGCTTCAAGCGCTAAAATGAGGGGGAAAAGGCAAAAATTTCTTTTTAGCTGGTTACTTGTAGTACGGAGGTTGTGAGGAGAAACAAGAAGTCACAAGGAGCTTTACTTTAGCCACAAGGAGGTATTTTAGAAGCTACACTACATATATGGATTTGGTAATAACAAAAAGTATATGTTGCTGACTCCTTATTAGGACATTTGTACTGTTGATCTGAAGAACCAATCACAACCGTTTAGAGGAGCGGATACTGCCAAGTAATATCCAGATATTTTGAACAGCTCTATGTATATTGAAGTGTTTATCTAGAGAGAGCACAACCTTCAGAATCAGGTATAACTGGAACTGCCGATGATTTGGTGCTCCTGCACATATCCTCAATCTGAAACAGTAAAACAAAAGGATCAAACTGAGACATGTATTTTTCCTTCGCTAATGAGGTTTTAAGAGGAAAGAAATTTAAAGCATTTGCCATCAGATTCGCAACATCATCCTTTTGAAAGAAGTAGCTTAAAGATGGAATTGCTTTAATTGTTAAAAATCAAATTATACAATTGATTGAGCCAACTTCCAAAAGTTCAGGAACTAGATTGAATAAAAAAAAAAGTTCAATGACAACATCGAAAATTGAGAAAAAGTTCAAGGTCCATCACTGTCATTACCCCTAACTTTAATCAATAATCTGGCCAAAGAGATTCATTGCTTAATCAGTTGACTGACTCATATTGCCACCAAACAGAAAGAGAATTAGCTATATAGCCACATATTCCCCTGAAGGTTAGTTTAATAAAAACCACGACAATTTTTTGATGAAATTGAGCTATTTTAATTCACTTTTGATCATACCAAAAAAAAAATTCACTTTTGCTAGCTACTGCAACCAAGATTAGCACAGATAAGTTCCTTCAGTTCTAATTGTTTCAGATTTGTGGGAACACCTGCTATTAGCGATCAGGGTTGTTTGATCCTGATCACAGTACGTATGTACTTGGATCACCAGTTTTAGTTATCCTGATATCCTAGAGAGCTGCTAGAAATTAGAATGCTTCTTGGCTTAGCTATGCCTTACTCATTTGGTCTTTTGTAGTTAGAAAAAAGAAGAAGAATTTCTCTCCTCAAGCTGTGCATCCATCGGTTCCAAAGGTTTTGACTTTTTGACCCCCCTTACTCAAGATAACCTCCTATAAATAAATTCTAAGCCCAAAGGATCAAATCCATATAGCCCAATGATTGAGTAAGACATGGGGTAGCCCAAATTATATCTTTTACCTAGTTGAGACTGCACAAACTTTTTTAGCCCAAGCATAAAAACATAATTTTAGAAGAAAAGAGTTAATATGATTATGTGTCAAGGTATGTGCAGTTTATTGGATATACCACCTATGACGAACCATGATCCCAACTAACGAACCATCTAAGCCTACCCCCCAAACCGCAAACCTAAGAAATAGTGCTATGCGTACCCGAATCCATACCAAGTACCATAACGAACCATGATCTAGGTAACATTGGACTTGACTCACGTTTTGATGCTCGAAACTCGACTCTAGCAAAATCGAGTATTAAATTTCCAGCTAAAGCTCATCTGTAAATAGAAAATTGAGATATTCGAATTCGATTTTGATTACAACAAAATTATAAATGAACTAGAGCAAGCCACAGTATCTTCCCTTAAACATACAAGTGTGTGTGGATATGCTATTTTTCGAAGGATTTAGGAGTCTATTTTTACACTATTAGATATCTTTGATGAAATAATAAAAGTTCGATCAAGTTAGTGAGCTCTTGAACTGAGTTTTTGGCACTCTTGAGTTCAACTGAAATCAAACGAATCAATCTCGAGGAATCATTGAAGTAGGAAGTATTCACCAGTAGCTTGACTTAGTTTTGACCCTAGCATAAATTCCCACGGTACCCGTAATTGCAGAGCTTGCCATTGTCAATGGAAAGGAAGTCTATTTTTTACCCTAGTTCTCTGTAGGAGCAAGCAATAAGTGAAACGACATCAATATACTGACTCAGTAGAAAATGAAGAAAAGAACAAACTGTAGACTATAAAATCATAATCTAAACGGAAAACAGAAAGAAAATCACCAGTCTCCAAACTTCTTCATTTGGAGCATTCTTGTCTGCTAGCATTATAGAATGGGGTTTTCTCCTGCGTTCATCAGCAACTTTCTGCCAATACTTCCCTACACATATGCCCATACAGAGAAATAAACTCTCCAAAAAAGTATAGGGAAAAAAAATTTGCATCCATAATATTGGCTTGTGGTAAGATTCTTTCATCAGGAATTGTTCTGACAAGAGCACATGAACATTTTAAGGGAAGTATGGTGTACAACGAGGATCAGAAATTCATGATGATTTAAGTTAAGTATAGTAAGCCTATACACCGCAACAGATTATGCTTGAAGCTTGAACTTCTGTCAAATAAACAAATTGTCAACCAAAGTGACACCATAAATAGCGGAGTGAAGTGGACAACCAATCCAACTACCCTGAGCAGTCAATCTTCTTTCAGTTAAGTTAATTTACTATTTTCCACTTGAAAAATCCTCTCTTGCGATGCTTAAATTATTATTCTTTGTTGCCAGGCTTAGGTGAACAGGCCTAGTCCTTCGTTATATTTACAGGGCCAGATGGGCACAGATATTGAGAGGCCACTCTTTATTTTGACTCAAGGCGATGGACACATTGCAAATGGTAAACAGCCAAATTATACTGATGAAGAGCATTGAAACCCAAATGAGGTACGGAAGCATAAGTTTGATGACACCCAACAATGTTCAATACCTTTAACAAGGTCACCCATTAGACTATGGACCGGCCGATCATCCCCAAGGCCACCTGGGGCACTCAATAGTTCCTTGCACATGGCTGACTTAGCACAACCAGGTATTCCTGAGATATGATAAATCAAAACATAATGACCACATTTGAAGTAACAAATTATCCACGAAGAATTATAAGACGAGAATTTTTGGAGACCAATTTATGTTTGCTCAAACCAATAACTAATCGAAATTAGTTATTTAAAAAGAAAGAAATCATAAAGTGGTGCTGCAACTAAGACGAAAAAAAGATCTTGCAGAAACTGGACATATATAAAACTTCTGAGAACTCACAGGCTGAGATAGAATCTGATTGTTAAAGAGGCTAACATTTCATAAAATTTGCACTATAGCAGCATGCTTTTGCTATGATAATATGCCTTAACAAAGAAGAACGAGGTATTGTTATTGAGATAAACACCAAACAGTTCTGCCAACCCATTCACAAATGAATACAGAACAATAGATGCATAACTGGCCGCAGACTCAATTCAGCTGTTGTGTGACCAAAAGTACCTAAAACTCTTGTTGCGGAGGATTCTTCGAAATTCATAGTGAGATTCTTTCGAAATAGAGAATATAATTACCAACGGGAGCAAAATGCTGCTCAAGTGACTACACATACATCAACAAGAAAAGACAGTTCTAGCTCAAGAGGCGCTTCATGCAGCCCAAAGGCCAAGACATTTGTAGAGGGGAGACTTATCTTTAGATGAAAGAAGGAACGTCAATTTGAAATACTTACAGAAATCATTGAATATTGATTGGCAGATTATTTAAGAACTTAAAACACAATCATAAGGATCCCTCCCTCAAAGTACCTAAAACTCTTGTTGCAGAGGATTCTTCGAAATTCTTAGTGAGATTCTTTCAAAATAGAGAATATAATTACCAACGGGAGCAAAATGCTGCTCAAGTGACTACACATACATCAACAAGAAAAGACAGTTCTAGCTCAAGAGGCGCTTCATGCAGCCCAAAGGCCAAGACATTTGTAGAGGGGAGACTTATCTTTAGATGAAAGAAGGAACGTCAATTTGACCCCCAAACACACACACACACATATAAGCAGCAAAGACAAACACACCTGGAAAAAATACAATTAGACCATGATCCTTCACAATAGAGTCTCTGGCAGAGGGACTAGAACTTGGTGGTGCTACTTGTCGATCAGTTTCCAGATCACCTTCTTCATCCCTGCCTCCTTCAATAATAGCAAGAAAATCTTCGGCCCTCACAAAATTTCCAGCAGATCCTATTAAAGCTTGATTGTCCAGACTGCGTTTTGCGTACTGTTCTAGAAAAGGTTCAGCCTCACTGAGGTATGTTGATGATGATAACTGTTTATTTCCACACTTTCTTCGGATATAAACAGCCCTGAAGATCACTAAATGTGAGAAATCCAAATCAAAGAGATCCCCCAAAAAGTTGCTGAAATATTACCATTCATCTAACATCTTGCCGAGTTGTCTCTGTTTTCCAGGTGAAGTACCCCATATCGTCATTTGTCTGTAGTGTCAAATAGGACATTGTTTGGTAAACATGCTTGTACAAAATCACTCAAGTCTTTACTCATTGATCTGATCATAATAAAACTACGTGCTTGATACCAACAATACTCTTGCTCACTGGGATGACACTTTCATGGAATTGCACCCTATTACACAGGGTCCTTATCATACTGATAAATAATCAGTTGATTAATCAACATATTGTAATCAAATGAATGTAATTTGTCAAATGCACACTAGCTATCGCCCTGTCCCAAGCACTTATTCTTCACTGTATGGAGCAGTGCTCTCCACATATTTTCAAGACACCATTATTCAAGAATACTGCACTTACCTTAGGTAGTAGGCCTTATATGCCGCTGGACCCTGCTTAAAAAGTATGGACAAACCATTGCGAATCAAAAACGTCCGGAGCTGCAGAAGAAATTCAGAATGATGTGTGAGATTGTATTTAAGCAATTTGTGTATCGGATTACTACTCCATCACTGTGCACAAAAAAGGGATAATCATCAATCTTCCCTATAAATAAGCCAAAACTAGTTTGGTCAGAATGCAATACTGAAAATATGGCCCCAGTACAAGTTCAAAGCCACCTAAGAATTCTGAATCAAATACAGAATTGACTCTGAATGGTGTCCAAAATGTTTTTATTTCAATCAAAGCAGATACTCAATTCGGAACCAGAGAAAAAATATGGGAGCATTGGACTTTGCAATCTCATAAAATTGGTGTCAACCATAGCATCTATGCAGTGTAGAAGTTAGTCTAAACACCAAGTTGGAGTCAGTAGAGTGTCGAACTTAATAAAATTCAAGCCTCATTGCACTCCTAGTTGAGTTTTAAAGATATTAGTGTTTCATAATAACCAAGCTTATAAGCACAATCTTATTTTTAAATTCTGTATACATTGATATCCAAGTTCAAGTTCACTGTTTCTGGTTACCTTAAGGATAGAGTATAATTTACTTTTGGAAAATGCATCTGAGTCCAGTTGAGCTTGAGCACGTAAACTCATTGAGTGAAGCCTCAAATTACTCAACTAAGTAACAAGTCCTAACAATTGAGTCAATTCTGCGATCCAGAAGTGCTGAGTAGACCAAATTCACCGACAGCTCAATCTTTACCACCCCCGCAACTCAGAGCAGCTTTCTAAATGTGAAGGTACAGAATGCCACTAAACATCTATTGCTTCAGCAGCAGACTAACTTTTAGAACTAAAACGATAGAGGACACCACTTTGGTATAGAGATGAAACTTGAAGGCATATTGGTTTTTTGAGAAGAGTCGGAATAAAAATCATTACCCCATTGAAACCAGGGGATATCTACTAGTAAACTCAACTTGGATTATATGCTATCTGCTGGCATATCGTAAGTTTATATGCTCCCCTAACTCTTGCACATAGGGGCCTTGCGCACTACCATTTTTTGTATGTTTCCTATATAGAAGGAAATACAAACTACAGGAAAAAAGCACAGCCAACACATTTGCCACAACACCTCTTGAAAGCTACTTTAACAAAACTAACCATTTTGATTTGCAACCAGATACAACTAAAGATAAAGACAATTTTCAGTAGACTTGTGCAAAAACAACGCGTACCTTATAGGTTAGAAATTTCAGTTTTATCATTAAGTTTGCATCATCATCCGCCAAACTATCCTTTGGGGATGCAGCAGTACCATTAGTATTTTCTACAATATCCAGATTGCTATTTGCAATTTCAGCGGCACGTTCTTTATTTTCCTTGAATAAATTAATGTCGACAAAAAACCCTGCAAGATATAGCAGAATTCAAGATTAACCTCTTGTCGACAGATCTTTCTAGTGTATAATACTTACGAGTTAGGATGCATGGTAAAATAAGAAAGGTAGTGTGTGTACTGAAATAGCATGTTTTTACCTCTATATAGTGGCCACAATCCCGGGTTGGACCTGAAGATCATTTATTCACACTATTACACACAAAATTACAAATAAAATCCATTAACCAAGAGAAGGAAGGTAGGCTTGAACTTGACCTGATCTCTTTTTGGTATCTGCGGAAAGTTGAATCGCTGTGAACATGAATGACCAATTTGTAGAAAAGATTTTCACTTGATATAGAGTCGATTTTGTGAAAATTGTGATAGCATTTAAATGCAGCTGGATAGTGTCTTTCTCTCATTAAGCGAATCATTTCCTGGTTGACAGAAGAATGAGTGTCATCAAACAAGAAAGCAAAATCCTACACAGCAAGCAGAATTTTGCTGCAGAGACAATTCATTCAATTGCAGAGTTTCACCTGCAGCTTGGTGGTAGAGTAGTCAGCAGGCCGTGATTGCAAAAATTTTGCCACAACAGATCGGTCTGCATTTCTTGAATGGTTATCGCCTGTTTCATTCCCAAGCCAGTCTAAAAGATCAGGACAAAAGGAGGTACCCACACCCTTAAGGAGTGCTTTCATTTGCTGCAATTAAATTTGGATAGTAAAAAAAATCATCAATACGCTCACATCATCAATGTCACCTAAGCGACAGTGTTCAGGAATATAAGGCTTAGAGTATACTCCCACTTGGACAAATTCAATCTCACCTGTTTCTCATCTGTCCTATTTGCCGCACAAATTTCTCTGAGGCTGGGTCCCAGATCAAGATGATCTGACATAAGAAGCAAAATAAAAATAAGCTGAGAATATTATTGAAATTAGGCAATGTTCTGTTGACTTCAGCAACAACTGAAAAAGACTGCATTTGAATATAATTTGAACAAATGTGATTGCAACTCTATTCAATTATATGTCAAGAGAACAAGATTGAGTACCACCTTCATTTGGCGGAGGAGGGAAGTCCTTCAAGACTTCTTCCATATGTTTTGAACTCTCAGGGCTTACAATTCGAGCCACAAGACCCTCTAAGATTTCACCTTGCACATTGATATGATCTATTGATCCTGCACAGAATTCCAAGTCACCGATAGCTCCCCAAGGAGAAAGACATCAACCAAAGTGATTAAATTTTAAGATGCAAATAAATGATCTCAGATAAAAGGACAATTATAACATTAGAAGTCTAATATATATAATTTCTTCTGCAGTCACAAACAAAAAAAAAAATTATAGGTGATAAAAGCTTTGCTATACCAAGAGTGGTGAAGCTTAAATAATGTACAATAGCAACATCAACCTGCTCTTCAGCATTACCTGGTACAGAAATATCTGCAACTTCATTAAGTGCCTTATAAACAGGTGTTGCTGTTCCTTCTTCACATAAAGCGTCATAGGCAGCAAAAAAGGACGTCACTGACTTCCTAAAATAGAAATAAAATTTGTTTGGCAACCCATATTAGCAAACGAGCACTTATGACAAGGGATGCTTGAGTTTAAAGCATTGGACAACCAATCAAAAGCAGAAGAGAGAAGAAGCTGAAGAAATCACAAATTAGTCTAGTCTACCTACAAAAGTCTTTGATTGAAGAATATGGAATTCGATTTCTTTAAATATGTACTTTTGTCTAATTTCAATGTAGATCTATTTCTGATTTGCTAGTTGATTTCTTCCGCATCATTTGCTTTTCCTTGTTTCATCAGTTCACCAATACATCAAATAGTTAGTACACAAATCATTGTTTTCTTATTCCATTTTTTTTCTCATTTATTATTTTACTTTCTCATAAAGATACATACTATATTCAAATTTCATTAGTACACTAATTCAATTGAGATAAGTTTGATTAAAGAATTCGAGATTCCTTTTCTTTGAGTGTGTGCTTTTTTTGACTAATTCCAATATTGAATACAACCTCTGAATCTTTCCCACGTCAATTTTTACACTTAAATTTTTTCTTTAAGTATGTATTATTTGCATAATTCCAATTTAAAATGTATTTCTGAACTTCTAATTTATTTCTTCCGCAGCATTTTCTTTTCCTTATTTCATCAGTTCACTAATCCAATTGAATAGTAAGTTCACTAATAATTTTTTTCCCTTGATTTAAAGATCTACTTGAACCTAATTGTATGCAGAGTCAGTCAGTAATTCATTCTGCTCGTAGTAAAGTTTAATCAAATGAGTGCTATAAGCCACAAAATGCATATTAGCCATCAAATGGTCCACCCACTACAAATTCTCCATCTTAAGGAGCAATTCCGTCCTAATATTATGAAGACACTCTTGTTCAAAAGTAGTACACTTATGTTAGGGAGTAGGCCTTAACTTCAGTCTTGACATGTTCTAAAAGTATTGATGATGTTTTCTTTTTCAAAAACTAAAAAGGAAACATTTATAAGATGTACCACTACTATATCAAAAAATTAGGGAGAAAATGAATGTAAAAAGTCTAAAAAATTCTCCAGCAGTATGTTCAGCAACCCAAAAAACCCAAAATGACAGCCCCTATTTTCTTTTTACATTGAAAGAATTAGACTTTGAAAAGCCTTGCAGTTTCTCCCCCTCCAAATAAGCCAAAAAAATTTGCTGGAGAAAAAGAACCAAGTATAGATCTTCTCTCTTTGTTGTTTACAAAACAAACTCCTTCCCAAGAGCAGAGCTCTTCCCTAACAGGAGAAGCTTCAGACCAGTGAATACATAATAACCTGAGCTTTTCTCAGTCCAGGACAATGACTTCAGATATGGTCGACTACCTCAGGTGTGCACTTACACTGCATCTATATACAAGGTGAAAACTCTTCTTTGAAGACTATGCTGTTAGAATTGTTAGAATACTCACTCACAGTTATCCTCATGACTTTTACATCAAGTACACAAACTAATAGTCAGATTATGTACCACTTAAAGAACTCCAAATTCATCCCCAAAGCCTTTATGTACTGTATATTGAGCATAGCCAAAGAAAATCCATTAAGTATAACTGCTTTGGTATGGCTTGCGTATTAGTTAGATACTAACCTTTGTCCAAGTCAAACACCATTGCTACAATGATACAGAAACATAATGTCTATTTATTTATGTTAGGAGTAGAAAAAGAGTAAAGTGGTCTTTAGGACCTTTATGACTTATTTTTGGTATATGTATTGGACACACTTGGTGAATACATAACACAAACTTTTCCCTCTCTCTCTCATGGTATCAGAGCGCGGTAGGCTTGTCAACGTTACCAGCCTTCCCCCACAACTCCACCAATCGATAAACCATAAGCCGATTGATCAAACACCATAATCTAAGGTCTAACAACCAAGTAATCTAAACTGGCCAGACCTTGGAACTTCAACAGAGTCAATCACATCAATGGCGAGCCACAAGAGGAGTCACCGAGCCACAATCTGCCACATCATTTCATGACCGCAAGAGCTGGGAATCACCGAGCCACAAGAAAACCTTCAATCATATCAATGGCGAGGAAACCTCCAGTCACCGAGCTCGCGTGACTCGCACGACCTGAATCGTGCGAGCTGATTCGCGTGGCTGGAGCCCGCGCGAGCTGGAGCCCCAAGCGAGCTGAGGTCGCCGGCAACGGGTTGTTCCGGCGAGCTGGGTCGCGCGTATGGGGGAGAGGTTGGTAACGTTGACAAGCCTGGGAGCTAGTAGACAATCTGTTGGAGTGCTGAATTGTTGTGCCAATATACGGTTTGTTCGATTGCTAAATTGTTGTGGTTAAGATTGAGGTGCTTGAAGGAAAATATTGCGAGAATCCTCTTATTGTTGTTGAAAAATGGGTGATTCCGAGAAGAATAATCCCGTGATGACTGAGGTGATGTCCTCTTCATCTAATCGAATTACTGATAAGAAGCTTGTGGGTAGTTCTAACTTCCATCAATGGAAGAAAATTGTGAACCTTACTTTGAAGGGTAGGAATCAACTTAGACACATAACTAAGCCGAAACCCGAAGATGATGCAAATTGGGATATTGTTGATGCATGCATCCTTGGTTAGATCTTAAACGCTATGGAAAATAATATAGTTGATCTAGTAACCCATATTGACACGATCAAAGAAATGTGGGAGTATTTGGACGTATTATATTCTGGCCAAAATAACATGTCACGAGTTTATGAGTTATTGCAGGAGTTTTACTGATCTGAAAGGAAGGGACATCTTATTACGCAATACTTTGTTGAGTTTAAGAGAATGTATGAGGAGTTGAATGTTGTTCTTCCCATTTCAGCCAATGTTCAGCAAATGCAAGTTCAAAGAGAACAATTGGCTGTAATGGCATTTCTAGCAGGCATTGGTCCTGAATATGAAATTGCTAGGTCTCAAATTCTTGGAGGAGACGCTATCGCATCACTCACCAATACGTTTCCTCGGGTACTTCGGGTATCTCGTGAGTCTCCTCAGGATATTACATCTATGGCAGATAATTCAGCTCTTGTGTTCCAATCTCGATCAGGTAGTGGTAGTAGGAGTGATGGAAGAAATCGTGGAGGATATAGTAGTGCACATGGTGGTCAAGGGGGAGGCCGAGGTGAAGGAATAGGGAGAGGCCAAGGCCAACAGCATGTGTCTACCAACAACTGAGGGGCCATACGGATTTGTCATTACTGTGGCAAATCTGGCCATATTCAGAAATTTTGTTACAAGCTACATGGAAGATCAAGGCAGCAACAACAGTTTGCACATATTGCTTCTGGTACCGATTCTTTTCCACAGTATTCTGAAGGCAAGGTAGTTGTTATGTCTGATGAGGAGTCTGCACGATACACCCAGTCTCAGATTTCACAGCCTTCTTCTTTCACTGCTACTTTGGTACAAATAGGTAATGCTACTACATGCCCTTCAGCTGCTTCTCGTCCTTGGATCATTGATTCAGGGGCTTCTGACCACATGTCGGGTCTTTTAGGTATATTTTCCTCTCTTACTTCTTCTTCATCCATGGTAGCCATAGCCAATGGATCATCTACACATATTAAGGGGGTTGGCACAGTTTATCCAACTCCTTCCTTGCCAATGTCCTTAGTGCTTTACCTTCCTCAATTTCCGTTTAACCTTATGTTTGTCAGTAAATTAATCAAAAATTTTCAATGTTCAGTAACATTCTACCCTGACTCTTGTATTTTTCAGGATCTGGCTACGAAGAGGATGATTGGTAGAGGACGTGAGGCAAGGGGGTTGTATGTACTTGAAGACGCTCCTTCCATTGCATGTCCTAGTGTTGCATCCTTACATCAGATGCATTGTCGCCTTGGTCATCCTTCTCTACATAGCCTTCAGAAGTTAGATTCTAGTTTTAGATCCCTTTCTAGTTTAGAGTGTGAGTCATGCTAACTTGGCAAATTACATCGTATTAGTTACCCGCCATGAGTCATTAAACGAGTAGTGTCCCCTTTTTTGTTAGTTCATTCGGATATTTGGGGTCCTTGTCATGTGGCTTCCAATTTGGGTTTCAGATATTTTGTTACTTTTGTTGATGACTATTCCAGGGTCACTTGGTTATATCTAATGAAAATCGTTCAGAATTGTTGTCTATATTTCGTGCGTTTGTCTATGAAATTCATACTCAATTTGGTGTGTAGGTTAAATTTATACGTTCTAATAACGCTAAAGAGTACTTTTCTACACCCTTTTCTGATTTTATGACTCAACATGGTATGATCCATGAATCTTCCTGTCCTGATACACCACAGCAGAATGGTGTTGCTGAAAGAAAGAATAGACACTTAATGGATATTACTAGATCCATGTTGTTTGAAATGAAGGTTCCCAAAACCTTTTGGTTTGATACTGTTATGACTGCATGCCATCTCATTAATCGCATGCCCTCTTCTATTTTGCGAGGTGGTATTCCATTTTCTACTTTGTTTCCAAATGAGTCACTCTATCTTACCACCTCGTATTTTTGGTTGTGTCTGTTTTATTCGTGATCATCGACCTGGAGTATTGAAACTTGATCCCAAGGCAATCAAGTGTATGTTTTTGGGTTATTCCCGTACTCAAAAGGAATATTGTTGTTATTCTCCATTACTAAGAAAATATTTTATAACTGCCGATGTTTTATTTTTTGAATCCACTCCTTATCATGATGTTCCAATTTCTGTTATTGAGTTGGATGAAGACGTCTATGTAACTACCCTTTGGTCAACTGCTCCAACCACTTCACCACTCTCTACACAGGAACCTTCTCCTCTCCAGGTATATACTCGATGTCCTCGAGTAGCTATTATTTCCCCCCTTCCTCCTGACACCTTTACGTCATCTTCTGCTCCAAATCCGCCATTAACTGACCCTCCTCTTGTATCTGATCTTGATCTCCCCTCATTGCAAAGGTACACGTACTTGTACTCAACACTCTATTGCAAACTTCATCTCATATTCTTTTGTGTCTCCTCCTTTTTGATCCTTTTTATCTACTGTGGACCAATATCCTATCCCCAAGTCTGTATATGAGACATTACAAAATTCTGGCTGGACGACAGCAATGGAAGAAGAATTAAAGGCTCTCCAGTTTAATCAAACTTGGGACTTGGTACCTCTTCCTTCAACGAACACCGCTATTGGTTGTCGTTGGATATTTGCTGTGAAAGTCAATCCCGATGGTTCTCTGGCTCATTTAAAAGCACGACTTGTTGCAAACGGGTATGCTCAGATGTATGGGGTTGACTATCTAGACAATTTTTCTCCTGTTGTCAAACTTACTTCTGTTCGTATTTTGATATCCCTTGCTTCCACATATAACTAGCCCTTATTTCAACTTGATGTTAAGAATGCCTTCTTGCATGGTACTCTCCATGAGGAAGTTTATATGGAGCAACCTCCGGGGTTTGTTGCTCAGGGGGAATCTGGGGTTGTGGTTTGCAAATTAAGAAAGTCTTTATATGGTTTGAAGCAATCTCCACGGACATGGTTTGGAAGATTTTCTGAGGCTGTACTTTCTTTTGGACTGTCTAGATGTGGAAATGATCATTCTTTCTTTTTATAAATAGTCACGAGGAGGCAAACTGTTCTTGATTGTGTATGTTGATGATATTATCATCACGGGAGATGATTTGATTGACATAGCTGAACTAAAGATCTATCTTTAGCAACAGTTTCAGAGTAAGGATTTAGGAAAATTGAAGTATTTCCTAGGAATTGAAGTTGCTCAGTCACAGACAGGTATTGTTCTATCACAAAGAAAATATGTGCTGGATTTGCTCAATGAAACAAGTATGTTGGGGTCAAAGCCTCTTGATACACCCATGGAACAAGGGGTCAAACTAGTTGCTAAGGGAGGAGAAATTCTTGATAATCCCGAGAGATATAGGAGAATGGTAGGTAAGCTAAATTATCTCATAGTCACTTGACCAGACATTGCCTTTCCAGTTAGTGTGGTAAGCCAGTTTCTATCTTCTCCTTGTACATCTAATTGGGATGCAGTTATTTGGATATTGAGGTACTTGAAAAAGACTCCAGGGAAAGGAATTGTTTATCAAAATCATGGTCATAGTAGAGTCGAAGGATTTTCCAATGCTGATTGGGCAGGGTCTCCAAATGATAAGAGATCAACTACTGGCTATTGTACCTTGGTTGGAGGAAATCTAGTATCATGGAAAAGTAAGAAACAAAATGTTGTTGCCCACTCAAGTGCTGAGTCAGAATATAGAGCCATGGCACAAGCGATATGTGAATTAGTATGAATTCAGCAGTTATTAACTGAGATAGGCTTCAAAGCTTCAATACCCATGACTCTATGGTGTGACAATAAAGCCGCAATGTATATAGCTTCTAATCCTGTGTTTCATGAGAGAACAAAACACATTGAGGTTGATTGTCACTTTATTCGGGAAAAGTTGCAGAGTGGAATGATCATTCCCAATCATATTCGAACCGGTGAACAACTTGCAGATATTTTTACAAAACCTTTGGGTAATGGGAGGATAGAATATATATGTAACAAGCTGGGCATGATTAATATATATGCTCCAACTTGAGGGGGAGTGTTAGGAGTAGAAAAAGGGTAAAGTGGTCTTTAGGACCTTTATGACTTATTTTTGGTATATGTATTGGACACACTTGGTGAATACATAACACACACTTTTCCCTCTCTCTCTCTCTCAATTTATAACACCAAATAGGATGTGAAACAATTGCTAGCATGTGCAAATCTTTTAAAGTGCATAAAAAGATGCAATGCATAAAGAAATATTCCAGATATGCATTGCGAACTTATATCCAGACAGGTTAAACTTTTAGGAAAAAAATGGATATTTCACATGATATGAAGCTTATGTCAAGAGTTTGAATCTCGCGCTCCCTCCTATTGTTAGTTCATGTGTTCTAGTCTATAGCTATCTAGTGGCATATCCTATCTCTCCAGCGAAGGTCCATCTTACAAGCAAACGGGAGTGTTAAGAAATATGCTAACATTCATTGGTATCCCATATTCAAATAGTTTAAACTATTGCGGAGAACAGTCATTTCACTCTATGCAAGATGATGTAGTTTTTTCCTATAAATTTTTTACCGAGTGCAAATTATTACTACAATCAAACAGGCAAGAAGATAATATGTGTAGAAGGTAGGATAAACTGTTCAATTGACAAATACACAATGTCTAATAATTAATCAAAGGGCAGTTAGTTATGAGAACATACCTTGTTGAGAACAACCATACATGGTTGGTAGGGAGACGCCATTTTCGACAAAACGCAATAACTTCAGAAGTGGGGTAGAATTTAGGCTTGCCACTTGCCAATTCAGTGACTGCGGTAACTACAACTGTTGAAGTAACAAGAATGGTTTGACAAAATAATCAACTTTTCATACTTTTCTACTTCGATGAATGTTGAGAATAGACATAATGACCAAAACAAACTATTGAATAGAGAAAACTATCCATCGCAAAGTCAAGTTCTTCACGATGAAATGGTAAGAAAAAGTAACTCTTAATGAACCATTTCTTTTGGAGAATTCTATCAATAGGAATAGATATATATACTTCACTATTCTATCTAAAGAGCTATCCTTGCAAAAACTACTTTCACACAAGGATCAATATATTTACGGAGGCATGATGTAACAGAAAGACATGAAATGGAACTTTTCAATAAGATTTGAGACTATAGTAATGGCAGATGATGGAAAGTACGACTCATGGGCAGTCGATCTCTAAACATCAACCACAACCACAATTAAAAAGTAAAAGTTTTTCAGCCCCAACTCATTGTATGACTCCAAGAACAGAAGGACACGCATAGTAGAAATAAGAAAAGAAACGTACAAGCAATCAACCATGTATTCATTAACAAATTTTTAAAGATCCAAATATAGAACACATACATCCTAACAAAGAACCTCAAAGTAGAAAAGGAGTAAAAATGATACCATAATCTTCTCGGGGTCGCTGCCCGTGGTCACCCAAAACAGCTGTTACCAGCTCCATAGAAATACACATCCTGTTTTCCTGAAATTATTGAAGAAAAAGCTGCTGGAAAAGGTGAAGCATACTATAAAAAATTTAACTACAGAGATCATGTGCCAAAGCTGTGAACAGCAATGAACATTGCTAACTGGAAATCTCCCACATAGTCGGAATCCTAATTTCCATATCACAGGTACAGGATACTCGTGAACTTGAGTGGTTGCTTGTTTACACTAGCAAACTATTTCATTTCACTTATGTCCATATGAGCACAACTGCATTTGTGGTGTACACAGTAGTGCACGCGTGCTCTTCTTTGAGAGAGAGAGAGAGAGAGAGAGAGAGAGAGAGAGAGAGAGAGAGAGAGTTGAATCATTTCCATATTAAGGTCCATCTTTTTCAATTTCTAAACTACTTATGACGTTCTGCCAAAATGAAAATATTATTTTAAATTTAGAAAATATGTAATTTTCACGAATGAATTAAGATTCTTAAAGATTTGAAATTTTTAATATAAATAAAGGAAAGTCAAATTATAAACCCTTGAAAGTATGAGCACCAAATTAAAAATAAAAGACCCCAATCACCTAATTGGTGAGAGTTTTAGAACTTGAATCTCTAACACTTCTTTCTTTTCACTTATGCAAGTTTACGGTCTAGGGACTAGCCAATGCAAAAGCTTGACCTGAAGATTAAGTTCCAAGCAGCCCAATTGCATACAAAATACCCACAAAAAGAAATGGAGAGGAGAAAAGACCTCGATCCTTATATTTAAATTTAAAAACTAAGCAATTTCACGAAAATGAATTAAGATTCTTAAAGATTTGAAATTTTCAATATAAAATAAAGAAAAGTTAAATTATAAACACTTAAAAGTATAAGCACCAAATTAAAAATAAAAGACCCCCTAATCACCTAATTGGTGAGAGTCTTAGCACTTGAATTTCTAACACTTCCTTCTCTCACTTATGCAAGTTTAAGGTCTAGGGACTAGCCACTACAAAAGCTCGACCTGAAGAAAAAGTTCCAAGCAGCCCAATTGTATAGAAAATACCCACAAAAAGAAATTGAGAGGGGAAAAAGACCTCGCATCAATCAATGAATTTTATCCCAAAAAACATGGTAGTAAAGACCTACACAGATTTTTACGTTCCCCTGGAAATTACATGGGAAAAGACTTAAATTTGGAATTCCAGATATTCATCTAAATATTGGTTGAACATCAAGGAGAATATAAATAATATTGACAGTTAACATTAGAGTGAAATACCCACTCACCTCCAGAAAGGCATTGAACTCAGCTTGCATTTTTCCTGCTTCCATACCCCATGACTCCCGAAACATGCGGCCAAGGACAAAAACTCCCACAGCAGTGTATCTATAACAGGAACATCTACTAAGTACTCAGTGCAATGTGCCACAGACACAGAAAGCTTTTCAGCTTACATATTTCCAAAGCTGTTCTTGGCATATGCTCCTCCCTCATGACCGGCATACATGAAGAGAGAACCTGAATGCTTGAGGGAAACCTGCATCGGTGTAACTTAACCTGGGTCAAAAAACAACATCATCTCCCTCACTCGGCAGTTATCTAAATAAATTACTTATTTAGCATACGCAATAGGGAAAGGTTGGCAAACTATGAATTTCATCAAATATCTGGTACATATAAGTTAACACTCTTTGCCGAATGCAAACGTGTATTCCTACTAGGGGAAAACATGGAGCCAGTAAGGTGGCATACCTCTAATGTTGCCAGGCCTTTCGACACCATCTCAATCATCCTTGTCCTAATCTGAATAAATGAAAACACATGAATAGATAGAAAACATGCAAAGCTTGGTTTCCATTGATAAAGATGAAGCGCCTAAAGGAGCAGAAAACTGTTGTAGATGTTCTTGTGTGCAAGATAACTTATCAGAAGTTACTAGTACCCTTCATAACTGAACAAGGCATACATCCTGATAAAGCAAAATAATAAGGGACTGTTTCGAAATAAAGATTACCTCCTGATCAGACTTCTCATTTTCAAACTTGGGGTAGAAGGTTGCTCTAATTTGGGCACTTGTATACGTATTGTTATCCACAGAGAAACCCTCCAAATAATTTGTCCTGAACAACTTACTCAAACCCGGAGAGATCTCTTGCGCCACACTTGAGCCAGAGCTATTCTCTTGCACCTCCGCCATTCCTTTATCTGCAGTCTTACTCTCAGTGTCCACTTCCACGGGTCCACTAGCTGTTCCATAGGCTCTGGGCTTCCAGATTGCCTTCTCACCTTGGAAAGGAGTATGATGGTTTGCCGATCGAATGCCGCCCAATTGGGGAGAATGAACATCTCCACTCGACTCCGCAATATCTAACCCTCCGAGTCTGCTGGTAACAGCTTCAAATGTCAATGCACTATTCCTTTCCGGAGCTGTTACGGAAGGGTTTTCCTCCTTCCACTTCTGCACTCTATGCCGACCCTTTCTCTGTAAGACCGCATCAAAAAAATAATCCATTCATTTGAAGCCATAGTGCCGATAACGAGTAAATCACTCCACCTTTTCATTAACTTGCACAAATTACAAATAAAGAGTAAAGGGAATGATGAAAAATGAACATCAAAAGTCCTCTACTCGCGCCAAAGCTGATAATCGAAAATCTAGCATTAACCGACAAGCATTGCTGCACGAACATTAGAAGAAGAAAGCAACTCAAACGAGTGAACGGAAGCACTGGTCAACCATCCGAAGCATCGGACCCGGAAACCGCAAAGCGCGCGACACAAAGTTCCGCCCAGCGCGACACAACGACGCAGCGCTCGACGACAACAGAAGGGCCATCGCCGACGGAAAAAGGGAGGCGGCCGTCGGCGCGGGGAGACGAAGTACCTGATGGCGACGCATGATCGATCGACGGGCGGCGGCGGAGGAGGAGGAGGAGGAGGAGGAAGGGACGAAGGCGAGCAAGCGGGCGAGGGCTCCGCGAGGATCGAGGGAGCGACGCCAGGGGAAGGGGGAGGTCCTGGACAGCAGCGCCGCCGGCAGGGAAGAACGGCAGAAGAGCGTTGGGTTGAGAGCGCAGAGTATCCTCTGCGTCGCCGACATCCAAAGGCTCGGTAAGTCGGCGCGCCCCAGAAACAATCGCAGAAGGTAGAGAGAGAGAGAGCTGAGAACGTGGCCCCGACGTTGTCTGTCTCGCGTCAAGGACTCCCTAATCACTGTCTTGATTGACAGTAAAATCGCCTCGGTTTCTGTTGAAATTACGAATATGCCACTGGGGCCTAGAAAGCGAGAAATCAGTAACGACGTATTTGATACAGCGGTAGCCAAAAACAAGTGGCACTCACGGAGACGATGAACTCCAGGGAAAACACAATTGTACGGCCGCAGCTCTAGAACACAATCCCTATGAACTTTTTTCGGTCGATAGAAAAGCCTGAAGGGACAACCAAACATGAAGGATTTCAAAGAGGTTGAATGGACGGGTAACCTAGCTACCCAATTGAAGGAATTTTTTTCGAGCATTGAGCCTTAGCTACCCAATCGATTATTTGGTTTGCGGAACGGGCATGATGGGCCTAAGATTGATGCCTATAAACTTGATTGGGCCACTATCTGAAATGGTATCAGCATGGCATCTTGACATTAATCACAATATGAGAGCTTTTAGAAAATTTTAAAATTCGCATATGTATGGGTAGTATAATTTAATCACCAGCACAAATCTTGCAAAGTGAGCATGCCGGACTCGAGCCACGTTCCTGTTCAATGTAACATAACAGGGGAAGCCCACGACAATTAGCGTAAGCCCTAAAAGGAAGAGCGACAAACCATTTGATGAAGGACCACCTTGCGCCATTGCCTCCGACAAGATCAAGCCTCCGCTTCTTGTAACATCAGAAAGCCGTTTCTGAAATCACAAACGAAAGAAGAATCCAATGAAGACGTGATGAATAATTAAACAGGTGAATAAGCATGGGCTCGCGAAGGACTTGAAGCTCGTGGACGACTGAACCTGGGAACAAAGAGACAATGGCGGAGAGCAAACGATGGACTGAAGCTCGCGAGGAGCAAGGAGGGTTGGGTGAGGAGCAGCCAGGACCGAGCGTGAAGCGGCCGAGGATGGGGCAAGGAGAGATTTGCTTGAGGAGCAGCGGGAGAGGAAGAAGAAAAGTGAAATGTTGAAGGAACAACTTAATTTAAATTTAATTCGGGGACTTTCTTTTTTTTTTACCCAATTGCAAATTTTGGACAAAATTGCCCTTATTTTTGTAGATGGAAAAATATTGACCGAAGATCATTTGACCGGCCGACGATCGCGTGCCGTTATTTTAAACACAAATGATTTTAAATCTCCTAATATCTTCGGAGGGAGACAGGGCTGAGAGCGTGGCCCTCGATGGTCCATATATCACTGTCCGGATTCACTCTAAAATGGCCTCAATTTCCGTTGAAATTACAAAGATTCCATTAGGGCCTAGAAAGCGAAAACCATGAGGCATTAACAACGTATATGATTGCAGCAATGCTTTACATTATTGGTTTATTACATGTCTAAATATTATTGTGTTTGCTCACATGTAATAGCCATTACATAGTAGCTTTGATTACAAGGTGGGTGACCCTCCATATGTTATAGTTATGTTATAGCTAGGTAGTAATTAAGCCTGTCAAATGGGTGGATCGGGTAAAAATTTGTCCAATCAAAATATACCCATTTAACTAGTTTTGACCCATTTCCATATAAAAAAATTTTAATGACCTATACCCTACCCGATCCATATTGCTAAAACACTTCCAAATTTAACTCAATCTAGGAAAGATTATATCCAAACTAAGATGAGAAAGCGGAGTGAGTGAGCGGGAAATTGAGTAAGGGTGAGAGAGATGAATTGAATTTAAATAAATTGTAAACTTATTTATGACCCATTTAATATCTTATACCAATTTATAACCTATTTAATGAATATAACTAACCTATTTATAATGCATTTATTGATATATATAAGTTAAGAAATGAGCTTATGATCCATTTTGACATGTCTAGTTGTAAAAGTGGTTCCATGAATACCTTCTCTTTTCGACCGCATTGTTGATTATCATCCGCATTGTTGAGTTGGATAACCTAATTTGCTAGCCAATCTGCACATGCATTTGCCTCTCTAGAATTATAGAGAATCTTGACCTGCTAAAAATATTTGAGCATACTTCTAATTTGATAAATGAGTCTCACCAAAATGAAGCAATGAAATTGATTTTTGAAATAGAGAAATGGTTACTTGCGAGTCCACCTTTACAGTAAGTTTGGTGATACCTAAAGAATTGTCAATTTGAGGCCTAAGTAAATGCTCCACAGTTGTGCTTTGAGCAAAGAGCACACTCTTACTATTTGTGCGAATCAAGCAATCCAATCGTCTAAGTCATCATGAATAAGTCCACCTTCTTGGTTCAAATTATATGGAAAATTTCAGGTCATGACATTACAATTTTATTTCATTACTTCAACCTAACGGGTTATGAGATACGTTTCTGGACTTATAGAGATCTTGTACATGAATCACCCAAACTACCAAAAAAACAAACACATGTTTTACCATTCGAGCTTCGGCTCAGCCCAGGAACATCAATTAACACTGCGAGCATTAGTAAAACTTTAAATACATACATAAGTGTTCAATTAACAAGTCCTTTTATTTATTTCACGAAAAATGAATAATTTAAAAAATATTTTTCTAAATAAGACATTTATATCGCTTAAAAAATTAGTTATGAAAAATATTTTTATTATCAATAATAATTTATATTTAAACATTTCATAAATGATTAAAACATCTTTCGTTTATTCATTTTTACAAGCAATCATTTTTAAGAAATATTTTTTGAATCATTTATTTTTCAAGAAATAAACCAAACTTTAAAGTCTTTTGTAGAAGTATCTATCAATTACTTATTATAGTAAATAACTTCTCTTATCGTGAACCGATACTTCTACAGTGACTTCTGTCTTTTTTCAACCTGTCAAATTTACTAATTTTTCGTCTGAAAAAGCAAGCACAATAAATAGATTCTCCATAACTTCTCATATAAGATAACTTTCGACACCATCAGTTGCCAAGCAAAAAGAAACCATCTTCTGTTAGTCTCCATGAACCAGCAAGTTTCCAAGCTATCTCAGAAATCTTCAATCTCTTCTTCGTTTTCTCCCTTTCTCCTTACATTCTTTTTGGCTTCCCTGCTGATTCTCTCACTGGGTGCTCTCGAGCCTCGGCATTCATTTCAAAGCCAACCTTATCTCAAAGCAATGCAGGAAGCATCTGCTTTACTCACTCATTCTTTACAATCTATATGCTTGCAAATTGAATTGCTCAATCGTTATTTCAAAGTATTTGTCCAGTAAAGGAGATGAAAAAACAGAATGCGTCCCACCTAACTATACACGTCAAGGTTTGCCAATTATGAACAGGTGATATCCCGCCTGAGAAAAGGCACTATTGAGAGAATAAATATTATTAGTAGCAGTTCAGAACAAATAATCCTCATCCGAGTCAGTATACCATTCTCCATCTTCATCGTCGTCATCATCATCAAAATCCCTGTCATCATCATACAAAATATTGTCTTCCTCCCACAGTGGACAAGAACAAGTAGGTTTTTTATCCTTCCACTCAGCACCACAATTGTAGCAAAACTCATAACCACATCTGCAAGGGTGAAATGCTAAGTGAGGTTTTTGGAGTGTGTAAAAAAAAACTGACAAAAGATATAGAAGATAAAAAGCAAACCACAAACTTAAATTATGTTTTTGGAGCATTATCCAAACAGTATGGACACTCAAAATTTCAGTGGCAATTAATCAGAAGCTAAACATTCCAACTCCAACACAAATCTTGGAGCAATAAATTACATTGAGGTTGATATATATATCAACAGGGAGCAAAACGAAAGTTTGAATAAAGCAGCCTGACCATTTCCAAATCACCCATAGTCAGATGTTTTGCCAATTTCAAGCACTAGGGAAATTGCATAAGCATTTACTGGTTGCTAGCAAAAAGAAAAGGATTCATTAGTGCTACCACATTGGCCTTTCTAATATCTGTAGGTACTGGCATGTCAAGCCTTAAGCCTATATCTACCTTCTCTGGCATAATCTAGCAACAGACCGTTGCAAACTTAGAATAATCTTAAGATGCATATTTCCCCCGCGACTACTATAAGCACTCTGTCAACAGCAGTTTCATTCCAACTCAAGTAAAGACCTTGACCACGGGACCCTTGTTCTTAATATGAAATTCTAATTCAGAGGGAGAGAGAGGGGGGGTTGTTCTCTTATCTTCAAGAAGGTCAAAGATCCACTCAAACTGGTTGACCGGTCAAACCGGGTCAACATGAGGTCTGACCGGCTCTTGACCATTCTGGTCACCGGAACATAGTCTGATTCTTCATTCAACAGGTTGAACCAGCCTGTGTGGTCCAGTTTTATAAGCATTGTCTTTGATATCCATAGTCCCTACTTCTACTACTTGCATGTAATAACAAAAGCATGAATACGACCACTGAAGCTCCAATCACATATATTAGCGGAAAACAGATTTCACCATTAAACGATAAACCTAAGGCATTAAACTATCGAGCAGCAAAGCTCGCCATTATGCATATCGACTAGAAGATACCCCAGGTAAAGATAAACCCAACCAGGCAGGTCACTCATGGGAATTAAGTACCTGCAAGTCATGTGGTAACAGCCTTCAGAAAGTTCGATCATGTGATTGCATTTGATGCATTGACGCCATAGATTCCTGGAAGCAAGAGACTTCAGCTTTACATCTTCAGCAGGAG
This sequence comes from Syzygium aqueum, assembly GCA_031216185.1. Lineage (NCBI taxonomy): Eukaryota > Viridiplantae > Streptophyta > Magnoliopsida > Myrtales > Myrtaceae > Syzygium > Syzygium aqueum. The sequence continues at coordinate 32,817,482 of CM062232.1, read as the reverse complement.
GATCAGGATGCAATTTTTTATAGGCCACGCATGTCAAACTACTATGCCAAGGAACCTTGCAATTGATACAGAAGAGTCTATGACATTTTATGCATTTCCTTGCTCCGGATCTTGCAACACCTAAAACGGAAGTGGTTGAGCATTCTGAAGCTTCAGTTTTTGACATCAATGCAGAGCACGTGGGATAAGGGCAATATATTTTCTCTGTAACAGGGATTGAGGCTTCCTTTAACCGCTGGGTCATCATCTCAATTAGTTTGGGTGTCAAAAATTTACTGCAGCTGCTGACACTAAGATCAGTTTTACATCCCTCGTGAGGACATCTTGGCACCATACCATGAAGCAACTTCACCTCTACATGCTGTCTCATGCAAGTAAAGCAATAGCGGTGCAAGCATCCATCAACTGCAAATATCTGACTAACATCAGTATCTTCTAAACAGATTACACAGGTCTCCTTTGGATTCTTGCTGGCAACACCGTCTGCACGCCTCACAATCTGGGAAGTTATCGCATCTCTTGCGAGTTTAAAGGCAAACTTGAACTCATTTCGTGCTACCAACAAGAAATTGCACTGATCAAATTTTCTTCTAAGAAGAATCACTTGCTCAACTAACACCGCAACCTTGCGTTGCTTCGGTGTCCATCTACGAGTAATCTACATTGTAACATCGACCACATTAGTGACTAGACTGTATACTTATGATGAATCGAACCAGGTACTAACGTAGGAGGTTACCATAATTATATCTGCTTAGATTCATGGAGGCACCTTCAGTCTTTGATAAATAAATAAATAGAGAGTGAATTATAAAGCACGAAGACAAAAAGAAACACTGAACATCAAAAGAGATACCATAAACCACACAAACAACCAAAGTGTCAATCAAAAAATTTATGTCCATAAGTATTCTGGTAAAGCCATATGATTTGAACCTTCATAATTGCAAAACAAAGACTAGAATAATTTGAAGTGTGGTCAGGAGTCAGGACAATGTACCATCTTTGCCATCTGCTACACCAATAGAAATAACTCACGTGTAAAGGTTTATTTATCTCTATCATATAATTAGATATTGCTTCAGCTAAAGAAGAAGTTGGGTGGAAGATTTCCCCAAGACGCGGTATAATTATAAGCCAGATAAACACTAATTACGCCTGGAAACATACCTTTAACCTCATCAAGTAACAATCAGATCCAACAAAGCCATGCAAATGGCGCAGCTACGTTTTCAAGATTGCGCTCATCTTGATCAACGTTTTGCATTTTCAATCGATCAACAGGAGAAGGTAGACCAATCCAGAACGATAAAGAAGTGAAGAATCTAACTTTGGAAATTCTCTATAAAGAAAACCAAAACAGGCACCTCCCTCGCACCGTGTGAAGATTGGACGGCGGCCAAAACATACAATTCAAGCAAGGAAATAAGTAATTGAATGGCGAGAAACGCAGAAACTAGAGACAGAGAAACTCACAAACTGGAAAAGCGGGAAGTAATCGCAGTAGAACACGATCCTCTTCAACTTCAACCCCAAGGCAGCATTAAGCCCTTCGACCAACGCCTTGGTCTCAACCACGACCTTGCTCTTGCTCGTACCGGGCCCGACCAATGGCTTCCTCACTTCGAATATCAAATTCCCCCTGAAATCACAAACGGCAACTCCGACCCCTGCGAAAACGGAATTGCATTTTTGCCCCTCGACCCTCTCGTCGCTCACCAAACCCTTGCAATACAATCTGAACACATCACCGTCGCCGCCGCCGCCGCGATCCTTGGAGGAGCCCTCGCCGAAAGGCCGCTCGAACTCATCTCCCCAGTCGTCCCAGTCATCGTCGGGGATGGTCGTGATCTCGGTGGCGACCTTCTGATCGTGGATCCGACGGTGGAGATCCTCCCTGACGAGCCTCGCCTCGGTCTCGCTCAGCTCGCGGTCCTTGAGCTCTCGCTGGAACTTGGAGAGCTCGTCGGACTGGAGGGAGGCGAAGGAGGGCGAGGCGACGTCGACGGGCGGGGATAGGCCTAGGGCTAGGGCTCGGGGCGGGGGAGCGGAGGAGGAGGAGGGGTGGAGAGAGAGGGAAGCGGCCAGGGCCTCCTCGAGCTGGAGGCGGTAAGCGAGGTCGAGGTCCGATTCTAGGGTTTGGGCGGCCATCAGCTCGCGGTGTTGCTCGGCGACGACGGAGCGGAGGTGGTGGTGGTCGTCGTCGGCGCCGTCGACGGAGAAGCGTGAGCCCATGTTATGGAGAAGAGGAGTGACAGTAGTGAGCGCGATCGGGTTGTGATCGGCGTGACGGCGGCGGAGACGCCAATCTAAATTGTCATCGGGGAAGTCAGATGCGATTTGTCTCTTTTGTCCCTAGGGAGACACTCTTTTGCTGTTGTGTCTCGAGGCTACTTACCTAGTCGGGATAAGATAAAGTTTATTGTATCCTATATTTGATTTCAATTCAAGATATGACAAAGCCGGCTATAAGAAGAAATAATCAGAATAAAGAATATCTCATGGGAGAGTGAGATAAAGGTAAATAGAATTTTTTATATCTATAGAATAAAATTTATTTTCTTCGAATAATACACTTCTTGAACTATTAAAATTACCCTCACAAAAAAAATTAAAATCTTAAATTTAATTATATAAAAATAATATTTGAATTCTAATATAAAAAATAAATATTTTTATATATAGTCGAATCACTTTCTATTCTATAATATATTTTTTCTATGTATAATTAGTGTCTATGTCTATTATATATTTTAGGTATATTAATATAGTTTATTATTTAATAAATCTTTTATTAGAGAATGATGGAAGGGAATAAAAAGAAATAAAAAAGAGAAGGAAAAAATAAGTAAATGAAAATGAAGTACAAGATCCTAAATTTTAAATCAACAAACTCAAACTTGAAAAGACCCTATAGTCTTCGTCTCCTTCTCCTTTATATCTTTAGTTCATGTTGAAAGTTCAAGACTCGACATTATTGTTTTTTATTCACGTCAAACGGCGAGAGAGTCGAAACTTTTCCTCGTCGACAGCTCTTTGGTTCACATCAAAAGTCCACGAAAGCAGCAAGAAAGTTGAAACTCATTCTCCTTCATAGTTTCGCCGTTCGCAATGAAATTTAACGAGAGTAACAAGAGAGTCAAAACAATAAACATTTCGGAATCATGAATGTCAACTATCATATTTTATCTCTTTACTAGATTTGGCATTCACCGGTAGATATACCTCTTCAGTGTTGCTGTAACCCCTTTACATTTATTGTTGTAGTCAATTCTGCGACTCTAAAATGTTGCAATGAGCTTTTGCCCTATTTAAGATTTAGATAGTACAATAATCATAGATTAATTGATAGAGGTTATCTTGTTTGTGCAAATATGATTTTATTAGCAATGAATCACAAGAGATTCTTACAATTTTTGTTTGTACATTTTTGGGTTCATTTATGCTGATATATCGTTTATACCAAATAATAGACATGATAGGATGTGAAAATATCCAACTTTATTATTGTGTTCACAAAACTGTGAATGAGATACAGTATAATTCCTTCATTTTATATCTTATCCTATCAATGTCTGAAATCTCTTAGAAGTGACAATTTTTTCCTCTCACAAGCAAATAAAAAATTAACTTGTTGCTCTTATTTGTATGAAATCGATGTTATTTATAATGATAAAGGTCAACTGAGCATTATATATATTCGCAAATTGTTCAATTAAATTCCTAAACTTTCATTCTATACGATTGAATTCTTGAATTATGTATTTATTTATATGAAATTGTTCATTCGTTATAAAAGAAACCACATTGGCTGACCCATCGATGGCACGGTCCACGCTCGTGCCGATCTATAATTATATACTGAGTTGATTAAAAATTAGAAAATTAAAAATTAAAAAAAAACAAAACAAAACCTAAGAGAGAAAAAGATAGAAGAAGAGGTAGAGCTAGTGGCAAGGGTAGGGAGCACTCGCGAGCCACCGTTAGGTGTGCAACCCCGGCTAGGGGCTAGAGGCCCCATTTGGTTTGGTTTTGCAAATGAGCTTGGGGGAAATGCAAATACATTAACTTAAAGCCCTTTGAGGAAATATAAATTGCGTTTGGTAAAATATCTTTTATAAAGCTACTTTGGTCCAAGTAGTGTTTGAATTTTTTTTTTTACAATGGGCTTTGGGTTTATTTTTTTATTAAAAAAAGTAGAGCAAACCCTTCATCAGAGCCAACGAAGGGCTATGGCCATTGGCGAGCCAAACCTAGCACCAATGGCTGTCGCTTGAGGTCATGCAACCCCCAACAAGGGTCGCACCACCCTAAGCGGCCCTCGTTGGGGTCGTGCAACCCTAGGCGACGATGCTTCAGGTCCTGTGACCCAGGCGGGCATCGTCGGTGTTGCGCGACCCAAGGTGACAAGGCCTGGGGCTGCGACGGCTAGGGGTGAGCAATTCCTAGTCCGATCTGGTTTCATTGGGATCAATACTAAATATTTTTTGTGAACCGGAAATCAATTGCTCCGTTTTTTCCTTTTTAGTTCTGATTTGATCCCATAAAGCCATGGAAAAAATTAGAAAAATATATAATATATGAAAAAATTGAACAATTGGTTTCAATGTGATCAATTTTAAATATTTTTCATATATGTTAAATATTATATATATGAAAAAATTAGAAAATATATATTTATTGATCCGGTTTGATCCAATTCTCACCTTAGAATCAGGAACTGAACCTTCTGGAAACCAGTCCTACTTTTAGGAACTGGGAACTGGACCAATATTCCTGAGAACTGGACCAAACCAGTCGATCTGGTCTGGTCTTGATTTGAGCGGTCCATCTTGCTCACCCCTAGTGATGGTCGCCTAGGATCACGTGGTCGCCTAGGCTGTAATCCCTGGAAATTTCATAATGATATGTATGTGAAGTTGGAAGCTTTTCGTATTCAAAAATGATACTTAGATAATAAAGCTAAGTATTATTGAAGTTAATATTCGTGCAGACACGTAGAAATCGTTGTTGGACCGTAAATTGCGAGGCGCGGATTCGGGAGCATAATCGTTCTGAGCTCGACGTGTATAAAATTTTAAACGTTGTTGTATACGTTAATAGTAGTGTGATATTAATTAATTTACCATTATTGGGTAATATTATTGATTAATTTTTTGTTAAGTGGTGTTAACCATTTTTTTTTAATATTTCTGATTGGTGTTATAAAAGGAAGGGGGGAGATATTCTGTTTTCTTCTTAATTCCTCACCGAAATATCTCTTTAGACCCTCATTCTCACGTAGCCTATGAAGGATGAAACATGCCACTTATCCTCTTAAACCAAGCTTTTAGTTTGACACCTAGCCTAAGCAATCATTTTTCTTTGCCATTACTCATACCGAATGAGCCCCTGATTTCTTACACGTGGCTGTGATGGAAAGAGAAGGCGCCACCTATGAGTACAATGTATTTATCCACCTCAACGTCTACTCCTCTATCTCATTTTTATTTGGGGAAATACCGAAGGGAATTTTTACCCCTTAAATATTTGCAAAATTCCGAAATTGAAAAAATTTAAAAAATTTCATAAAAAATTTTCGGAAAAATAAAAAGAAACAGATTTAGGGAAAGTAAAAAATTTTAATAAATTTTACCCCAGAAAAATATAAAAAAATTCACATAATGGCTTAGAATACCTATGGATATCCACTTTGAGTGAAATTTAAATTTTTGAGGTGCCAAGTGGTATTTTTGAAGATTCCTTAGTTTAGGGATTAAAAGGGGTTTTAAACCCTTAAAAAAGATTATACAAACCAATAAACCATGCTTATTGGTTTTTTTCACTTATAACTTGTACTTATAGTTAAATAAAAGATATAGATTTGAATGCAAAAAATTGGGAATAGAAATTTTGTGCAGTTATCAAACGCATTTCTGTTTTTTTCCTATTCCAGAAATAGAAATTTTGTGCAGTTACCAAACGCATTATTTTACTCAGAAACTCTTTCAAGAAATAGAAATAGAAAAAACTATTTCTGAAAAAAAATTGTTCCCAGAAATAAAAACGTTACCAAACGCACCCTTATTCTGTGACCTCTGGTCAGAATGGAGCAATTGCCTGAGTGAAACAAATATATTAGGGTAAAACTGCTATCCGTGAAAGCCATGATGTTGACAGTGCAGTAAAAAGTAACACCATGATTTTGCATTTGGCTGTCCCAATTGAGAGTTGAGTTTGTGGTTACCAAGTCATGGCCAAACCTCTTTAGCTGTTCATAGATGCATTTTAAATAACAAAGTCGAAGAAAGATTGTCGTCTCTTAAAACCTTGTTTTTTTGGTGCTAGCATAGTTGTTCAAGGATTTCATGCAAAAATTTGTCAAAAACGTATAGAAGCAAAAGCAAGAATTTTGCAAATCCTGTGCAAGAGATCTGAAATCATCCTTTTGAAGATGCAGTGAGCCGCATGGTAATTGTGCAGCACTTCCTAAGTTTAATATTGTTGCCTAAACTCCCGTCTCAAGCAGTAATCCATTGCAAAGATACCATTGATTTCTGCGGAATAGGACAGTAAAGATGCACAGTTCCTCTGCTTGTTGTTTTAATGATTAGTATATAAGTGTGTTTAATTTTAAATTATGTTACTTCCTTTCGTAAGCACACATAAGCAAATCAGGAAGAAATGGGAAGACGTTACATAAGTATATTAACCTACTGAGTTCATTGAGAAGTGATCAAGTGATGGATCCAGCATCATACTTACTCTCATGCTCTCTTACCTTTCGCTTGTGTACACCAGCAAAATAATATCTTCAAACATATGTTGCGTTTGATAACTTTCCTGGATATCGTCATCTGTATTTAATTGATAGATTCTGTCAAATTACTTCTCTTGAGTTATAAGTTAGCCTTCCATCCCAATATTGAACCTTCTACAGTTTTTTGGGATGTTCTCTAGTGGGGGTTTGCTTGACTTGAGGCTAGCTGGTGAACGTTATTGTCACGATGACGATTGGGACAAATTGAGAAACAAGCAAAACAACATGGAAGACCTGGATTTGTCCAGATATTGTTTCTCTTCAGCTTATGTGGTGGCTCTTCTGCATGACGGTCTTGGAATTCCTTTTGATGATAAAAGGTATGGTTGCTCTATACTTCCGAACTGGACTGCTCATGAATTCTTATTTCTGTCTACCATGGAGTAGAAAAACCTTTCATTTCAAAACTGGAACTTGATCTCGAGGGTCAACAACTAAGATGTAAAGTATTAAGGATGTGCTATCTGTTAGTACTTCGTTTGCAGATTGTGTGTTAGCCTGCGCTCTCATTGTCAATCCAAGTTCAACAAGTGCTTCCCACCGTTGTGATAGTTTCTCCTTGTTGGCCTTTACTTGGGATTCATGTTTCTTGATGTTCCTTGCTGAAGATCATATCTCTGATAAGATATTTTCTGTTGGTTCCTCTTTCTCCATTACATGTGACAGGGTTGGGTGGGATTTTTCTCTTTATCTATATGGTCCTTTCTTGTAGAAGTTGGCCACAATAGAAGTTTGTGTACAACAGTACATATGTACATGTGCAATTTATGAGTTCCTCGTGTAAAGTGTTTGATATTCCAGCTTGAATTTAATTTATCACAGGGTTCATTCTGCAAATAGAACTGGAAGCATTCGATTTGACTGGACTCTCGGAGCTTATGTTGTCCTGACAATGCAGGACGCTGTTACATATGAATCCGATAACTTCGGGGAAATTGTTGGAAATGAGTCGGTCACATACTTTTGATTATTTGCTGTACTTTTGATAGTTGTACTTGCTGCATTTCTAGTTTCGCAATGGCAAAAACCACAGTTAAAGACAGTATATGATCTAGAGAAGGGGCACTATATAGTAACACGCTTGCCTAGGTAATTAGTTAGTCATTTTTATTTCTCAATTCTGTACATTCTTATGGAGGGATTGATCAAGAGAAGACATAAGCAGAGCAGGGCGCAGCATCCAGCAATGCATCGGAAATTGCTACCGGGGACAAAACAGAGAGCTTGTCCAAAGTCCGAACAAAGCAAAGAAGTATCAGGATCTGCACTCATTTATTGGTGTCAGCCCGATTTTGCGATTATGAATGAGTACATATAAAAGTTTTTGCTTGGTTCCTTCCTTGCACTCCTCTTTCTCTCTAAATACCATTCCATCGATATCTCATCCGTATTTAGGCTAATCTCATATTGGAGTTTTATCAGGTTTTGGTTCATGTCAGTCGTTGGTAGTTGGCTACGACTACAACCAATGGCCAGAGGTCGATCTATCACTGTCAGTAGCTATGAGCTTTTTAAGTGGTATTACTTTATTGGTGGTAAATCCTTCCAATCTGACTATACTAACAAAGATTGACCAAATCATTTTCTGTTATTTATTACCACTCGTTTTTTTTTTTGGTCAGAATCTATTACCATTATTTTTTTGGTCGGTTTCAGAATCTATTACCACTTCAAAAGCCATAAATTGCTGTATCTAATCAAACCCTAAAGCTGGGAAACGCTAAATGCTGGCGATGGGATACTAGATTGTGTAAAGCTTCCTTTGTGCAAGCCCGGTAAGATGTTAAGCACGATAGCCTTCCAATAATTATGTCCTTTGTTTTTTTGAAAAGTAATCAACACCCATCATTGTCTCGATCACCGTTGTCCCAAAATCGAGCCAAAAACCGACGAAAATCGGTCTAAAGCCCGCTGGTCACGCACTGTTCACCTTGTGCGGCCGACTTCAAAAATTCATATTGCTCAAACCGTAGGTCCAAATCACGATTTGTAAAATCCCACGGCTCCATAATACCGTAAAATACCAATTCTACAAAAATTCCCTGCTCAACGATTCAAAAATCAGATTTCGCAGCGAAATATGGGCCGAAGGCTGCCGGACATGCACTGTTCACTTAGCTCGGAAAATTTCAAAAATTTGTTTCGGGCAAACGGTAAGTCCAAATCAAGATCCGTAATGTTTCACGGCTCCATGACACCCTAAACTACCAATTTCACAAAAATGTGCAGTTCAACGACTCAAAAATCAGACTTTGCGGCGAAATATGGCCTGAAGGCTGCCGGACGTGTACTGTTCCCTTCGCACGTAAAACTTCAAAAATTCGTTTCGGGCAAACAGCAAGTCCAAATCAAGATCCGTAAAATCCCACGGTTCCATGACACCCTAATATTCTAATTCTACAAAAATTCGCAGTTCAACGACTCAAAAATCAAATTTCCCAAAATCGATCCTATCAATTCTATTTATATACGCAATTCAACGACTCAAAAATCTGACTTCGCCGCTTAAATAACACATAACTCCGAAATATGAGCCCTAACCAAAAATTTTTTTCTGATTGGACGAATGAGAGGCGCGAGCACTTAATTGACGTTGCGTTACGAAGCCGAATCGGCTAGCCAAGGGAGCTCTCGATGTCCCCTTTTTAACTGATCGTCCACTGTAGCTTCTTTTGATTTTATGACCCTTTTAAAAAAAATCCCAAATATTACAATTACAACCTTTGTTCATGTGACCTTATTCAAAACTAAGATTTCAACTATGCCAGAGATTAGGCGAGTCGATGCTTTAACTTGTGGAAACATACCTTATTACAAACATTAAAGTACATTTTTTATCCAGCTGGTCATTTTGTTAAGTCCCAACGGAGAATTTCCCATCTTCCACTCCAGAAGTGGACCTTAATTCAAAACACAATCGTTTTTTGGGTCAATTTTTTGAATAGACAAGATTAACACACGGTGCTTGCCTGTTTTAAGCAACATAACGCTTTTTACCTGAAGTATGCCGAACAATATCAGCTTTGCTTTTTCTTATGCAAGATAAACCCCTACATGGTCATTGAACACCACGAATTGTGATAATTTTCGACTGTGGTCACGACAAATAAAACTTCTATAGGTAATGCATCCTTCTACAACACTAACATGCGCCGGTTTCCAATGCTGCCACTCTCTCTTTTCTAGAAGAGAAACTTCATTCATGCAAATTGATAATGCGCACATATGGATCTAACGAAGTGAGTAAGGATGAATAAGAGAAAAACAGCCACACCCAAGTTTTCAAATTAAGTGCAACACTAAAAGAATGAAATCCATGGTAATAATTGGAAAGACAAGGATCTAAATATAACTTTGAAAATCATCGGACTTCGTCTTTCTACCATATAAAACATTAAATTCCAGAACAAACAGAAACAAGGCTACATATTGGATATTTTCCGAAGGCTTAAGAAGGCAATGACCTTATATATCAAGAACAACTTTGCCCATTTTATGAACTGGCTAAAACTTGAGAAGAATGGTAAAGGATAAGACAAAAAAAGAAGATTACGTGTGCAATCCACAAGCTTTGAATTCCATTAATTGTAGCGGCAGATCGAAGACAAAAAAATGCCAACAAGGGATATCAGAGCCCAAAAAATCTTTCTTTAGAATGCCCATAACTGCAAAAAATGAAATAACATAGTGAATACTCAGAAGAAGAATGAATTTCTGCATATGGGTAAAGCTCTTAGTAAGTTTGATAAGATCATAACTTGCATAAAACTAAATCTTTACTACTCTAACAATCCTTTTCTAATGTGTATCGAAGCAATGCCCCCAGTTAATCACTACAGCACATCAAATGAATATCGAACTTGGTTCCTGCTGGATTTGAAGCCCAACTAACAAAATTGGAAATATAAAAATATTTCTTCAAAGTAACGGCCAAGGAAATACAAAGGAAGATCTTTTCATATAAAAGGCACATATGCAAATCCCAAGTCACACTGAAGTCATACTACAATAGTTATCATATCAGAGAAGGATGCAAAAAATATTTTATTCAGTGAAGGGACTTATTACGAGGGTTCCTCCCGACTATTTATGTTGCGACTGTGCATTGTCCATGCTTTCAAAAGGGGGTTCGGATTCATTCATCCCAAGATGCTGAAAAGAGTTTGATGACCCCTGTATAAGAGAATAACAAATATATTTACATTTTACTAAACAATATGCCTAGATCAATATGTTTCAAATAATCCCGCATCAACAAAAGGCAAGTTGTACCTGGCTCAAAATGGTTCCATGGAATTGATTATGGTACTCCAACATCTATTCAGAAGAAATCATTAATAAATATTACAATAGTAATAAAAGGTTCAAATAAGACTAGATTCTAAAATGATTTCATAATAATTACTTGACTAGTGAATGGGGAAAATTCACTCCTTGGCGGCATGACGTACAGTGATTGCATCTACATAAAATAAATTACCTCATTAGTGTAAAGAGGCACAGTAACTTGAATAACATACAAACAAATTAATTGATCACAAAACTATTAAATACCTGACTAGGGACTGCGCAAAATCCACTCATAATCCTCGATGGCATGATGAATGGTGGCTGCTGCATTCATATAAAAAAAATGACCAATCAATAAAACATAAATACAAATTGAGGACAAAGAGCAATATACCTAATTATGAAAATTTAGATTTACAGTAGGACCACCAATGTTGCTAGGATAAAAGACACTTTGAAATTGATTTGAATTACATGAACAATATGGGAAATGAGCTTCATTGGGTGTCGCTTGGACAACCAACTCTACATTACAAAGTAATAAATATGTTAATTGGTATCATGTAACATAAGCAGAAAATTTAACTAATTATATTAACTAGAATAATATGTCACTCACCTCGACTTGCTATTTGCGTTGGGGGAGTTCCTTTCTTAGATTTTTTCTTTTTTTTTCTCACTTGAGCTTTTAAGCCTTCCATAACTTATTCCCTTTCGTTTCCTTCGAATGGGGTCCGCTACCGAAATATCGCACAAAGCCTCATTATCCTCATCATCACCAGCATCATCATTCACAACCATACTTGATTTGTACGATGAAATTTCAGCCTTTGCTTTAACCATGTGCTTTCTCAATATTCTCATAGTATGTACATCTTCGGCTCCCATACTCATCAATTCAATAGATTCATGCATTAACGTGGAAAATCGATTAAATTTAGATGGACCCGGTGACATTTGATGTGATTCATCATTCACAATCCCTTCTTTGGCATCTTTAGTCCATCTTTTCAAAATATAGGAAGATGGAATGACCGTAACCATCGACATGTTCACATTCAACACGCGTAAGGCATGGCGACACAACCACCCTTTTGATTCAAATAATTTGCATTCACAAGAAACCGAAAAGTCTGCAGGGTCAAATCTAACAACATATTCACCTTGACTCCCAATCCCCATACACTTGAGAGTATATAAAGAAACCGATCCATCAAATGTAGTACTTGAAATATGTTTAGATAGACTATGCAAAAAAAGGTGCACATATCATGTTATATTTGTTGGTACGGTATGTGGTATCAAATACTAGCACATCACCAAAACAGTTGTAATCAAATTTGGACAAACTATCTCTCCAAAATAAATTGGTCAATCTACCATCTTGATCTACTTGAACAGCATAGAAAAACATTGGGTTGTGCATTTGCATGCAATGAAAATGGTTCAAAAGACTTTGACAATCTCCGCCACTAATAACCTTGGATCTTTTTGTTTGCAAAAAATTTTGACAATCACGCAGGATGAAACCTAAGTTTTTGCTTCCTCCAGCTTCGTTTGCTAAAAACTTATATGCTGAAGTCCCCCCAATGCCCCCTTTAATCATGTCAACCAAAACACCCTTGCACGTGTCAGATATCATTCTTCCGCATCTAATCAAATGCTTTTGATCTTCCGTTACAAATGCATGATTATGCTCAGAAACATAGTCCATGACTTCATAGATACCATCATCAACCTTAAATTTGATATGAGCAAGACACCCACGTCTAACTTCAAATCTGTCATATTTCTTTTCTTGATCGGATGACCTAACCGAATGTCCCTCACAATTACACAAAAAAGTACGCCGGGTTATTTCCCCTTTTCTATTTTTAACAGTATTACCCTTTCTCACTCCAAATCCTTTGCCGATTGCATAAGCCACATACTTATGATATGCTTCAAGTTCATTTGAGAAAACCATCCCTATTACAAACTCAAAATCTTTTTCCATATCACGCATCACATGTGCAAGATGGGAAGTTTCATACTCCAACCAAATGAACAAAAAATAAGTCAAGAAAAATAACATCTCATCCTTTACTTAAGAAAGCATATTATGTTTTATGAGTAAAGAATTACCTCTGAGTTAGCCATTTGATATCTTTACAAGTGCAAAATAACTGAGATGACGAGAGACTATAAAATTCCCTCCTAATGAAATGCAAAACAAACATTTTTAGAACACAATCACTCACACAAACATTTTTAGAGCACAATCAAACACAATCAGTAGAATATACAAGCAGAGATTTATTTAGGGACCCAATGTAATTACTAAACTCCACGTCATCATCAATAATGAATGGGAAAAATCATCTCAATGGGGTTTAACTGTTATTGGGTTTTATCTCTTACTTACTGCCAAACAGAAAAAATCATCTCAATGGGGTATCATGGACTTATGTCTTTCCCTCATTGGTTAGATAGTTTCATGTCTAGAGAAAAAAAGATTCAAAGAAAGTTCATATCTTGTGCATTAATCCATTGTGTCTAAATGAAGTATCCAGACAAGCTATTAAAAAACCAGCAAATCAATCGCCATGTGTACCACAGAATGCCACATCCTATACATAATTTTCAAGATCAACTATACTTTTACGGACATTGTTGTCATTCCAAAATCCCTAACATTCACATATCACATTGACTCCAAATGAGACAAAAAACTAATTCCGTGAAGACGAAACAAACCAACCATCCTTTCAACAAAATAAGATGTCTATTACCTGTCTGCCAGCACACATGCAGAAGAAGTAGCAAGCACGGTTTGTCCATAAACTTGAGGAAGAATCAACATCCTCACCCTTGACATGCTTGGCAATCTTGTAATCTGCCACTAGCACTTTTCCACCTCCACCACGGACTTCCAATGCCAATTTTCAGTACTATAAAGTATAAAATCAACCCCATGATAACCTTGAGAAAAAGAATTATTTCACTAGAAATACTAAATTATGCAAGGAATACAATTTACTCCTATGAATATTGCGAAAAATCAAAATGAAATCTACTACCACCAGCATAAAGTTAGATATGATGGACAAATGATACTAACATTGTGCGGTGTGACAAAAGTACCAACATGGTGCATTAGTAACTCCACACAGTTAACCACACTCAATACCAAAGCCTTTACAATTTTCAAAATTGTTGCCACCACATATAGTCAAATTGATAGCACCATCGTCCCAGATTTGTCCCATTCATCCCACATTTGATCTACCTTTAACAACTGAGATAAAAAATGAGCATCCTTGAAGAAGCATGCACCATCTCCCTCATTTCTTCTCTCTGTGTTATTTTTCTCCAATTAGTTTCCCGTTTGAGCAATCTCTAAGACATAAATCAAAGATGAAAGATTCCTGAACATGGATTTACTCTCCCATCTCTCCACTGTCACTTTCTGTACACCTATCCATTTGTGGTATGGTCAATGAGATCAGGAAACCAATTCCAAGTCCTCTCCAAGGACCAAGGAATATGCTTGAGTTAGTCACTTTTCCATAATAACTTTCAGTCAGCTGAAAATGGCAGAATTAGTCACTTTTCAATGTCAATGAGATCAGTATAAGCACCCTAGATTTTGCTGTTCCTATCTAAACCATTATATTACTTCCATGACAAATTAGAGTACCAACTTAAGCTGATAAGTACTTACTTCCATGACACTATTATATATTGCAATCTCCAATTAAAAGGAGAATTTGGAAATACAATTGCTCGGTTTTAGAATTTTTTTTTTCGATAAATACTTTCTAAATTCAATCTGCTCTACCATCCAACAAATGTCAAAGACCATGTAAGTTGAGAAAACAAACTCACCTCATGCTCTGGAATATAAACAACGATTGGCTGCTTGCATAATTTTGAAATTACCTGTAATGAATTTATGATTGGAACTGGTCAGTAGCTCAAGAAGAAATAAAGTGAGTTCTGCTAGCAAATGAAATTGTCAAAATGTAGAGAATAAGAAGACACCACCAGCTCCAATTAGCGCTAGAGAAACCTAGAAGAATTTACAGAAACAAAAGACTACTACGTTTGTCCCTAGATGATCCGTCATACTGCTCGATTTGAAACCATAGTCAACTCTTAATTCTACCCAAGAGATAAGGAAGAAAAGAAGCCAACCCCTATTATTTCTATCTTTACCAAGGGCTTAATTTAAACCACGATTGATCTAGTCCCAGAAAATCAAGAGAACTTCCATAAATTTACACTAGCAAAGGGAAGTGCATCACCAACCTGTATGCTATTTATTAGTTCTTGAGGATGTTCAACCCTCAAACCTACCTGCAAGACACGATATAAGGAAAACCGACAGTTAATAGTTTCATTTATACTGCCGGTATCCATACAATTCGAATGATCTTACTATGCATACAGATCAAGTTGCCAAACACGGCATTTCCAAGATGCCAAACATTTTAGTAACCGGACTATATATTTGAGAGGATCAAGGGTCGCAAGTTGAAACAAGGTTGAAGTAGCGATCAAGATCACAATGCAAGAATATAACATTTCATAATTGTGGCTATAAAGAAGATGAGAGGATAATATTAGCATAACAGCTGAGAAATTCATTGCCAAATTGCTTCTTTTGCACTTTCATGCAAAAAATCAAATTCTCCTGTTAATACCTCCCGATTCAAGGAACTCCACGAAGCAGCACACACTCAAACGAACTAGAAAGCTTACGGTATGTGTCGATCGGACTCATGTGTACTTCGACTTGTTGGCGGGCATGGGGCTTCGGCCAGCGCCGCGATTGTCGCACTTGCACACCTCAACCCCACCATCACCACCACCAGCGCCAGCTTCGAGAGCTGAGCAAAGCCATTTCTCTGGACAGAGAGAGAGGGGTAGAGGACGATCTTCACATTAGGGCAAAAACGAGGAGAATAAGTTCAAGTCATATAAAACCCTAACCTGAGAATGGGGCTTCGGAGGCAACTCAGAGAGCGAGTCGGAGCCCAAGATCGCCAAACGGGCTTCGGGAGGCAACGGCGGAGGCGCGATTTGTCATAGAGAGCCAAGCGGTGCCGTTTCTTGGGACAGAGAGAGAGGGCAGAGAACGAATCGCCAATGGGGGCTTCGGAGGCGACGACGTAGGCGGAGGCGGCCGCGTGGTCGGGATCTGAGCCACCGACGGGCTCCGGGAGGCGACGGCGAAGGCAAGTGGTAGAGGCGGAGTCGCGGTTCACAAAAAGAGTGGCGCTTCGCGGAGGAGAGAGAGAGAGAGAGAGCAGATGGGTTTTCTGGAAGGGAAGGCAGAGGCAACCGACGTGCGCGGCGGGTTCACGATCAAAGGAGGTGAAGTCGCGGAGGAAGGAAGAGGAGGTCGCGAGCGGGAGGAATTTTGAGCGGGACGAGCGAGGGAGAGAGAAACCGGGGGGAAAAGCGTATATTTGAGCAGTAGAAGAGGCGAGATGACGGAGGGTTAACGGAGGAAGGAAGAAAGAAGGGAAAGAGTTTGATTTTTTAATAAATCTGATTTGTGGGCCCGCTTGCCACGTGTCACGCAGCCAATGGAGTTGTGTATTGCTGACGTGGAGTATTCCACTCGGCCAATATTTTCTCCTCTACTGCACGTCTACGTCCCATTCTGCTCCTCTGCTTGCAGAAAAAATGTGAAAGGGAAAGAGGTGGATTGGGCCAAGCCAAAGAAGAGGGGCTGGGGCGGCCCACACGAGAAAAGAAAAAAAAGGACATGAGACTGGGTCGGATTCATCCGGTCCACTCGAACTGGGTCGGACTAGCCCGAATTTTTTGAATTTTTTTTGTGACAAAAAAAATATGTCTAATAAACCTGATTACTACCAATGCACCTAATGTCTATATGCTATGCAATTTAATGAAAATCTTTTTGTTTAGGGATTAAAAAAATTAACTCCTAATTTTCTATATAATTAACCTAAAATGGATAGGCAAAAATTATGTATCAATACAAGGACATGCCAGACACTGGTGGGAGGCATCCAAGGAAATTGTATTTCCAACTGGCACCAGTGGAACTTGGAGCGTTTTTGTCAAGGAATTTTTCGGGAAGTATTTCTCGAATTGTGCCCGAGATAAGAAGGTGATGTAGTTTATGCAACTAAAACAAAATGATTTGACTATGGATCAATATAAAGCCAAGTTTGCAGAAATTTCAAGATTTGCCCCTAGGTTGATTGAAGACAAGGAAGACAAAGCCAAGATATTTTGGGATGGCTTGAGACCAAATATCAAAAGTAAGCTAGTACCCTTGAATCTGAAAGATTATAATGAGTTGTATGAACGCGCAAAACTTGTGGAAAAAGATTTGGCGGAGTTAGTAGAAACAACACTAGCTTTCCAGGCACGACCAAATCGTCGAACTTTCCAACCTAATTTTCATCATGACAGGAGGCCCATACAAATTGGAAAGCAGCCATTTGTTCCAAATAAAAGGAATAATGTTGGAGGTTTTGGATTCACACGGAACAATCCACCAGCGATGCATATGTAGTCTCCTAATAATGTCTATCGCACTTGTGGTAAGCAACATGGTGATACGCCATGCTCAGCTTTAAGGGAGTGTTATTGGTGTGGATAGAGAGGTCACATATAAAGAGAATGTCCTGTAATAAAGCAACAACGTATCACACCTGTACAATAACTGCAACAATTATCACAAAACAAGACCTCGCAACATGGAAATTTCTAGAGGCTACCGGCTCAAGGTCGAGTTTATGCAATCCCACAGGAGGAAGCTGAAGCCTCCAAGACAGTTACATCAGGTATTATTTCCATGTGCAACAAGAACACTTACGAATTATTTGATACGGGTGCCACACATTCATTCATATCTACACGATTCATGAAACTGATTAGAATGAGTCCTAGATCACTTGAAATATCTCTTTGTGTTTCAACACCGCTAAGAGATACAATTATGTCCACGTTGATACGTAAAGACCGTAAGATCACTATAAGTGGACATGATCAAATAGTAGATTTGATCATGCTGGCTTTGTACGACTTCGACATTATTCTGGGAATGGATTGGCTTCGTAAGCAATGAGCTAACGTGGACTGCTATCGAAAGACAATCCAGTTCAATCCCCCTAATTGTCCTAGCTTTGAATTCTTCGAAAATGGAGCAAATCCTTCTATGCCGCTCATCTCTACACTCAAGGCACATTGTCTTCTTGACAACGGTAGTCAAGAATACTTGGCATTTATAGCAAATCAGTCAAAGGGAGAAGTGAAGCTTGAAGAAATCCCCATAGTTCAAGAATTTCCTAACATATTCCCGGAAGAATTACCAGGATTACCACCAGAGGGTGAAATCGAATTTGTCATTAAGCTAGCCCTTGGAATAGATCCTATTTTCAAAGCCCCCTATTGGATGGTGTTAACGGAGCTAAAGGAATTAAAAGTGCAGTTGCAAGAATTACTTGACAAAGGTTTTATTTGACCTAGTGCATCACCTTGGGGTGCACTGGTATTATTTGCAAAGAAGAAAAATGAGTCAATACGCCTTTGCATTGATTATTGACAATTGAATCAAGTCACAATTAAGAATAAGTATCCGCTGCCTAGGATCAATGACTTATTTGATCAGTTGCAAGGGGCGTCGGTATTCTCCAAGATTGATTTAAGGTCGGGATATCATCAATTACGGATTAAGAAAGAAGATATTCGTAAGATGGCTTTTCGAACTTGATATGGACATTACAAGCTGTTAGTTATGCCTTTTGGTTTTAAATAATGCATCAGCATCCTTTATGGATTTAATGAATAGAGTGTTTAATTCGTTTTTGGATCAATTCGTGATAGCGTTCATTGATGATATCCTTATATACTCAAGGGAATGAGAGGAGCATGAGCAACATTTGAGACAAGTATTTCAAACACTTCGCAAACATAAGCTATATGCGAAGTTTAACAAGTGTGAATTATGGCTGGATCGCGTAGTATTTTTAAGTCATGTAGTAACTGGTGAGGGAATATTTATGGAACCATCAAAGGTTGAGTCGGTAATAAATTGGCCAAGATCGACAATGATAACTGAGATTCGGAGTTTCTTGGATCTAGCTGGACATTATCGAAGATTTGTCGAAGGATTTTCTCGTATTGCAGCTCCATTAACTTAATTAACAAGGAAAGAAGTGAAGTTTGAATGGTTAGAAAAATGTGAGCAAAGTTTTGAAGAACTTAAAAGAAGATTGACTACAGCTCCTATATTGATGATGCCGGCAAGATCTGGAGATTTTATAATTTATAATGACGCATCTCATAAGGGACTTGGTTGTGTTTTGATGCAACATGGAAGGGTGGTTGCTTATGCATCAATACAGTTGAAGACGAATGAGTTGAATTATCTGACCCATGACTTAGAACTTGTCGCAATTGTATTCGCTCTGAAGATATGGAGACATTACTTATATGGAGAGAAATTCGAAATCTATACATACCACAAGTGTCTAAAATGCCTGTTCTCCCAAAAAGAATTGAATACGAAGCGACGTTGGATAGAATTGTTAAAGGATTATGATTGCGAGATTTTGAATCATCCCGTAAAGGTAAATAAAGTTGCGGATGCCCTTAGCCAAAAGTCTATCCAAATGGTTGCTCAGACGATGGTCAAGGAATGGACATTACTTGAAGCAGCTCCAGATTCTAAATTTATATTTTACATGAGTAGTCTTTCAAATGTAATAGCTACTCTTAGAATTGAACCTTGAGATGATACAAAGAATCAAGACCCTACAACAAACAGATCTTGAAATTTCAAAAGTCCGGGAGGAGACCTTAGAAGGAAAAAGGCCAGATTTTTAGGTATCAGAAGATGGAGTTCTAAAATCTCATGGACAACTTTGCATGCCTAATGACATTGACTGAAGGAATGAAAGTTTGTCAGAAGCACATCGAGGTAATTACAATGTGCATCTAGGAAGCACGAAAATGCATCAGAACCTCCAATAGCATTATTGGTAGAATGGAATGAAGGTTGATATTGCTAAACATGTCTCGAGATATTTAACATGTCAACAGGTGAAAGCATAATATTGTAAGCCGGGTGGAATGTTGAAACCGTTAGAAATACCTGAGTGGAAATGGGAGCATGTGACGATGGACTTTGTCCAAGGTTTGCCAAGGACATCAAAAAGCCATAATTCCATCTGGGTGATAGTGGATCGTTTGACTAAGTCTGCTTATTTCCTTGCAGTGCGAGTAGACTATACATTGGAGAAGTATGCGGAGCTGTATGTCTAACAAATAATTCGATTGCATGGAGTACCTATAACTATCACGTCAAATTGAGATCCAAGGTTCGCTGCAAACTTTTGGCGAAGTCTCTAAACTACATTAGGAACTAAACTCCAATATAGTATTATTGCATTTCATCTCCAAACATATGGTTAATCAAAAAGAACTATCCAGACATCGGAGGATATGCTGTCAGCTTGCATAATTGACTTTAAAGGTAGTTGGGATGAACACTTATATTTGGTAGAATTCGTTTACAATAATAGTTTTCAGCAGAGTATTGACATGGCTCCTTTCGAAGTATTGTATGGAAGAGCATGTAGAACTCCTATATGTTGGAGTGAAGTCGACGAAAGGAAATTAATGAGACCGAAGTTAGTATGAATCACTTCAAATGCTGTAAAAGTGATTCGGGATCAACTTAAAACTGCCCAAAGTCGACAAAAAAGTTATACGGATAAACGTCGAAGACCATTGGAATTCAACGTTGGTGACCCTGTATTCTTGAAAGTATCACCGATGAAAGGAGTATCGCGATTTGGAAAGAAAGGCAAGCAAAGTCCAAGGTTTATAGAGCCTTTTGAAATTCTTGAGAAGATTGGTGACTTGGCCTATCGATTGGCATTGCCACTCAAACTCTTCAATGTTCATAATGTTTTTTATGTGTCTATGTTGAGGAAATATGAACCAAACTCTACTCATGTATTGGATTTTGAGACGATCGAGGTAGACAAAAGAATTACTGCTGTGGAGAAACTAGTACAGATCTTGGATCGAAGGAAACAAGTTCTGAGAAATAAGACCATTCTGTTGGTCAAGGTTTTGTGACAATATTATGATATGGAAGAAGCAACGTGGGAGAAGAGGATATGAGACGCAAATATCCACATCTCTTTGAGTGATCATGTACTTTTGAATTTCGAGGATGAAATTTCTTAAGGGGAAAGAGTTGTAACATCTAGAAATTTCGTGATAATATGTATGTGACGTTGGAAGCTTTTCATATTCGAAAAATGATACTTAGATAATAAAGCTAAGTATTATTTAAGTTAGTATTTGTGCATACGCGTAAAAATCGTTGTTGGACCTTAAATTGCGAGGTGCGGATTCAGAAACATAATCGTTCCGAGCTCGACATGTTTAAAATTTTAAACATTGTTGTGTACGTTAATAGTAGTGCTTTATTAATTAATTTACCATTAGTGGGTAATATTATTGGTTAATTTTTTGTTAAGTGGTGTTAACCATTTTTTTAATATTTCTAATTGGTGTTATAAAAGGAAGGGGGGGAGATATTCTGTTTTCTTCTTAATTCCTCACCAAAACATCTCTTCAGACACTCATTCTCACGCGGCCTATGAAGGATGAAACATGCCACTTATCCTCTTAAACCAAGCTTTTAGTTTGACACTTAGCCTAAGCAATCATTTTTCTTTGCCATTACTCCTACCAAATGAGCCCCTGATTTCTTACACGTGGCTATGATGGAAAGAGAAGGCGCCACCTGTGAGTACAATGTATTTATCCACCTCAACGTCTATTTCTCTATCTCATATTTATTTGGGTAAACACCAAAAGGAATTTTTACCCCAAACCGTAACTCCCTTCACTTTCTGCTTTTACCATCACCCAATCCAAAATCTAGGGGAGAGCTTTAACTTTTGGGTGTTCAAATTCTGCACAAGGTAAGTGAAAACTTTAAATTTAAGCTAAGTAAATCTACTTGATACTTTTTAACTTGATTGTTTGAGAAATGCTATTATGATGTATGATAATAATGAGGATATGGTGATGGTTGAATCTATTTTTGCTGGTTCTGTACATGTTCAAATGGGTGAGATTTGTTTCCTTAAAGTGTGGTTAAAATCGGCAAGTGAAACAGTTAAATTTGAATGTGTAAATATTATCTTTGAGATGATTATTGAATTCTTCTTACTGGTTTCATGTATGTTTAAAAGGTAAAAAATCGTTTTACTCAAAGTGGTGTATATTAGGTGAGTATAAGTGATGATTCTATTTACTTCTGAAATGAACAAAATTTAATCTCAAATTCTGATTCTGTTTACTTTTGATATGAACAAATTTTAATCTCAAATTTTGGTTATGTATACTTTTAAAGTTGCTCAGACTTTACTACTCAAACTTTATGTTCGAACTTTACCACACAGACTTTACTTTTGAAACTGCTTAAACTTTACGGTCAAAATTTGATTCTGTCTATTTTTAAAACTGAACAGAACTTACTTTTAAAGTTGGGATATATATTTTGAACCGAGTAGACTTTATTTTCAAAGTCTAGATGTATATATTTTAAAACTCGAATAGACGTTACTTTCAAAGTCTAGATAAATGTATTTTCTAAACCGAGGAAGTTTTATCTCAAAATTTGGATATGTGTACTTTTTGAATTTGAGTAAACTTTAGTCTTTTGAATCTGAATCTGTATTGCTTCATACTTATTATCTCGAATGATGCATTTCAGGGCTTTAAAGGATATGTGATGTAAAAAGAAGGTGAATATATATATGCATGCAAATATTTAGTTGTCATGGCTTGTATGAAAATAATATAAATTCCGTCGCTCATAAAGTGGAGTGCGATGATACCCCGTGTATCGAGATGCTTTGGGGAGTGTTTCGGGATACCTCGGGAGTTAAGATGCCTCGGAGGGTCTACCGAAATGCCCCGTTGGTCAGATGTCCCGAGAGTGTTCGGGAGGATGAAGCAATGAACCTAAAGCATAAGTATGAATGTTTTACATCATATGCTTGTGTCTGAGTAAAAGTATTGTCAAATATGACATTACTCAAATTTTGCGGCATATTCATACAGAAAAGGTATAACATGCATTCAAGTTATATGCATGCATGTTGGTTATGTCAGATGAAGTGGTAAGCTGATTTTTCTAACTTAAAACTAGAGATTCATTTATTGGGTCTCGGCTCATCTCATTATTTTTCAGACTTGTAGGATGGATGTTCCTCATTCCCTACATTTTGAAGTTCCCGTATATCATGAAACTGTCTATGAAAATGTGTCTGTGCTTGAGTTTGCAGCAGTATATACTAAGTGTAGCTCTACTGTCTGGGTTGACGTGGGATTGGTGGAATGGGTTCCTTACCTTTTCGTTGCATGGTTCTTTAACCTTGATGGCAAGTTAGTTAACCCGTTAAGGGGCTTGACTTAGACGATGGTGATCTCGCATTGGAAGGCGAAATTATCGATCCATGACTTTCTCAGATTTTTTATTAGACAAACTTTTGGAGTAGAAGTCTAGTATGGAGATAGGACTCTCGACCTACCCAGATTTTTGTTTTTTGTACTTGTATGATGTTTGATTTAGGTTTGTAAATCTGACAAGGGTTGTTAATAAGAAGCAAAAGTATTTTGACTAAACTTGTGAAATATTCATGTTTAATACTTGTTAAGACTTTGACTTTGACTGGCAAAATTATTAATAATATTAATTGGCACGTGTTGCACTTGACATTCTAGGGCGTCACATGGGCAGCCTTGGGCCTAAGGTCGCGCAACCTAGGCAACTGTCACCGGGGTCATGTGAACTTGCCGGCCCTTTGTCGTCTCGATCTGGCCTCATTAGCTCTGGTCGGTCACATTCGCGCGAAGAAGATGAATAGTTACATCAAGGGATAAAATCGGAAAACTAAAGAATTAGTGAGGATAGTTTGGAAAAAAAATTGGTTTCGGCATTTGACAAACCAACTTTGGGCTGTCAGCCTTCCCAATGCTGGCTTGCACTTGAAAGCCCATCAGGAAGACTTGCCAAACACCCTAGCATTTCTCCATGGGACTTTCAATCTTCAAAGCCACTTGGAAAGTTGAACCAAATGAGGCTAGAGTGCATGGCATCCTCATGGCTTTTAAAAATACTTAAAAAACAAAATGAAAGATTAAAATAACATAAGATGATTAGTCAAAAATTTAAAATAAGCAAATTTTAATAAGAGTTAATACCACAAAAAAAACCCCCAAAATGATACACCTATGACAAATTTATCTCAAACTAATTTTTTTTACCATAAAAAATCCCAAACCGGTACATTTGTGACAAATTTACCATTTGTCAGTCTTCGTTAAATTTTTCCGTCAAATTGCTGAGTTAGATGACACGTTGCAATTGACGGATATATCAAGTAAGGGTTTTACCTCTTTGTTTGTCACATGTTTACTAATTTGTGATTTTTCGTGATATTAATACAATTTAACGCAGAGTAAATTTATCCCAAGTGTACCTATTTGGGATTTTTTGTGGTAAAAAAATAATTTTGATTAAATTTGTCACAGGTGTACTAGTTTGAAGTTATTTGTCGCAGATGTATAAATTTGAAGTTTTTCATGGTATTAACCCTTTTAATAAAGGAGAAGAATGGATCGCTTTAGTCATGCGGATCCAATCTCGAGGTTCTGTATTATCTATTACTTTTAGGTTTTTTAATTTCACATCAGCAATTTCGTCCATAATTTTGATAGAATGGCCATGTTAATGGACAAATATAGCTTATGAACTTAATTGGATGAAAAAAAAATTAGAGACCAAATTGAAGAAATTGAAATATTCAAGTACCTCAAGTGCCTTTTCTCCCATTTATTATTTTTTTATGTTGTAGCTTTTGAAATAAACATTTAAAAATAGAAAAAACTTACAAATAGTAAGACTTTTATAACGTTTATATTATCTAAGAACTATTTTTCTCCCAAACAGAATAACGATCACAGTGAGTGTGCATCCTCATAGTAAGTTTTAGTTAAGTATACACATGTCAAGACGTGAATCTTGCACAAGAGAAACATTTTTTTCACTGACGGTGTTTCTTACCAAATTTCTAAATATTGAACTTTGAAATATTGAGCCACACGTGTGGAATATTGTTGGGCAAGGGCTGATGGTTTCAATTTTGATTTTTCATATCCGAAGTTGGCGCAGAACCTGTCTTATTTAATAAATCGAGTAACAACTTTCGAAAAAATGTATTTCTTAGCAGGAGAAATTCTGGCAAGACATCTTTTTGGCACGCCTGATAGGACCAGTGTGACTGATTCGAGGAAATACGACGGTGCGTACAAGGAATCAACTTGATCCTGACAATGTTAGCGATAACAGCTAGTCACCATACCCTAGTAATAACAAAGTGGGATATTCTGAGACATTGACTGCACAGTCGGTGGCAACACAAGAACAAAGTGAAGATGTTGACATCCAAAGACAACTCACCGATGAACAGAGAATCCACGTGAGGCCAAATCCTATGATGTTCGCCACCATGAGGAGGATTCTTAACGAATACTGGAAGAAAACAACAAACCACGTGATGAAGTACCTCATCAACATGATCAAACCCATGATCATCAACACCTTCCATGAAGTCATGCACATGCCAGGAACGTCAGTCCATTCATTTTAGATTACAGGTGAATCCTACCAATCCTCCACCTTCTGGGATTCTGCAAAGATCAGTGAGACGATACTTGTCAATGGAAGTAATTTGCCTAATACTATGGCTTTCGGGTACGTTCCTCAAACTCTTAATCAATTAAATAGCGGAAATAATTTAGGCTAAGTAATCCCACCACCAGTGAGGATTTTACAAAGGCCTAAAAAGCACTTCTATTCTGAACCTAGAGGGTAGGAAGGTCAAGTCTATCGACCTATCTACCCTGAACCTAGGGAGTGGGAAATGTGTCGACTTGTGAATCATGATCAAGAGGCTAAACTCATATTACAACAATTAGGTATCGATAGAGGAGTGGTCTAGTCAATGTATAGGAAGCTACATCATGATTGGGTTAACACTATACCTTACTCAATAAAATTTGATATTCTTGACTTCATTGTTTTCGTTGGTGAAGAGGGATAAGAACACTAGGAGTGCTATAACTTTCGTACAGCGCTCACTTGAGTGCCGTAACTTTTTTTCGCTCACTTAAGTATCACATCAGAGTAAAATCGATCATTTGAGTGCCATTTCCGGCAAATCATCTTACGTGGATTTTTTTATTAATTTTCCATTCAACATGGATTTTTTTAATGTTTTATTATTTTTTTTGAATTTGTCTTGTTATTTATCTTTATCTTTTTATTTTTATTTTCCATTTTTTTTCAAGGCTAGCGAGGGTTGTTGGTGACCCTCGCCGAAGGCCTTGCCTCGGCCAAACTAGGCGAGGGCCACCTCGCCATCGGCTGGTATGGCCGCGAAGGCCCTTGGTGAGGCCATTGCGGCCTCGCCGGCCGTGGGTGAGGCGGCGAAGTCTCTTACCAGATCTGTCGAGGCTGCCTCACTCGTGGCCGCAAAAGCCTTTGACAATAGAGGTGTGCAAAAGAACCGAAAATTGCTCGAAACCGGACCGGACCGAACCGGCCGATTTTAGGCGGTTCTAAGGGACGCTGGTCCAATTCCCAGTTCAAACTTTTTGAAATTGGTGGTTTTTAGTCTAGTTCCAAGTTCTAGGGGAAACCCAACTAGACCGGACCGATACTATTCAAAATTTTAATTTTATTTCTATAAAAAGTCCAAACTTAAACATTTGATCTCTAATTATCGTGCAAGGCTTAGGTTTTATGCACAATCCCTCTTATGGTCTCTTAGTTTCCATTCGATGTAGGACTTTTGGTGTGCAATGTGTATAGCTTTTCTTTATTGTGTGTCTAGTCTTTCATGTGTACGCCTTCGATATGGAACTCTTGACTTGTCTTTGTTGTTGTGTATCCATGCGAATGCCAAGAGTTTTACATTGAATGGCTATGCAAAGAACGTAAGAGGAGTTGTTAATAAAATCCAAGCCAAGCCCTTCTAATGTGCAGTATTCTTTTTGCAGCAAGTTGGCCACGACAAAGGGTGTCACTTTTAGTTCTTTTGTTGGTAAATAGCAAAAGGTTTCATTGGACCACTCGGAACCAAACGGGATCATTGGTTCGGTTCGATTCCTGGTCCTAAAAATTGAAAATCGGTCTTATCAGTTCGGTTCCCGGTTTAACTCAAGAATTGGACTAGACTAGGAATCAACTACCCCAACTTGGCGAGGCCATTGCGACCTCACCGGCCGCGGGTGAGGATTGGTCCAGTTCGATTCTTGGTCTTGGAAATTGGGACCCAGTCCGATTCTCGGTTTTACTCAAGAACCGGACTTGACTGGGAATCGATCACCCCTATTTAGCGAGGCCATTGCGACCTCGCCAGCCGCGGGTGAGGTAGCGAGGGCCCTTGCTAGATTTGGCGAGGCTACCTCACTCGCCACCGCAAAGGCCCTTGGCAAGGCCATTGTGGGCTACCCGATAGTTGGTGAGGCGACGAAGGCTCACGCCAGATATGGTGAGGCTGCCTCACCCGCGGCCTCAAAAGCTCTCGCCAGATCTAGCAAGGCCGCCTCACCCATGGCCGCCCAAATCTAGTGACAACCTTCGTGGCTGAGGGCAAGGCGGCCCTTGCCCAATTGAGGCGAGGCCTTTGCAGCCGATGAGGGTCGTCGGTGACCCTCACCGGCATTGAAAAAAATAAAGATTCGAAAAATTAAAAAAAAATAAAAAATTATCCACGTCAGCTCCGATGTAGCGACGTAGGACAACCTGCGTCCACGTCGGATTTTCCGGCGAGGCAAATCGCTAATGGCACTCAAATAATCAATTTTTCAAATTTGGTGTACTCAAGTGAACGAAAAAAAAAGTTATAGCACTTGAGTAAACACCATACAAAGTTATGGCACTTTTAATGTTCTTATCCCTCGGTGAAAATGACCAGTTGACTGTCGAACACATTGGTTGATTTATCAAAAATTGTTTTTGCTTGGCATACGGATTTATCTTATAATTCAATACATACTTGGGCTGAGATAGAAAGACAATTCCATTTTTAATTTTATCGAATGATACCTAAAGTATCGATTACTAATTTGGCCAAAATGTATCAATATGATAATGAATCAATCGATTGGTTTGTTGCTTGAATTAAGAGGGTTGGGAATAGATGCCTTACTTCGCTCAAGGAGAAAGAATTCACAAATTTGACTTTCGGTGGACTGAAATTCAATTTTAGAGAAAAATTCGAATGTCAAAATTTTGCCAATTTATTACAATTGGCATTGTGAGTGTCTAAGTATGAACAATTACTTAAGGACGGAGATAGAGGACCACGTGAAGACTCTACACATTATGTGCATTTTTTTGGAAAAGTATGAACAAAATGATGAATTTGAGCAAGATTAAATTTGGCAATAAAAAATCAAATTTGCCGATGACAATAGAGCACATGATGACTCTTGGTTATCCAATTTAAAATAATCGAATGATTGATAAATCATTCAATATGAAAATGGTTTTACATTCTTCTTTTGTCTAATCTAAATGACGGATGTTCACCATAGGCAAACACAAGATCTTTGAGTACAATGAAAGGAGCGAGAGTTGAATGCTCATCCCCTTTCTCATCTCATTTCCTCGACAATATTATGATACAAAGAATAGCAAAAATTAAGACTCCAAAGGAAGGATCATTTATTATTATTTTCTCATTTGGGTTAATATCATGAAAAATCCCAAACTGGTACATTTGTGACAAATTTATCTCAAACTATTTTTTTTATCACAAAAAACCTTAAACTGGTACACGTGTGATAATTTTACCCCGAACTATTTTTTTTACCATAAAAAATCTTATACTGGTATACTTGTGACAATTTTGCTCCCGAATTAATTTTTTGGCCACCAAAAATCCCAAACCGGTATACCTATGACAATTTTACCCTCTGTTAGTTTTCGTTAAATTTTACTATCAAATTGCGAAATTTAATGACACGTGGTAATTGACATGTGTACCGGTTTTGGGTTTTACCCCTCTGTTTGTCACCAGTTTATCAATTTGTGATTTTTTGTGATATTAATATAATTTAACGGACACTAACAGAGGGTAAATTTGTCACAAATGTACTAGTTTTGGATTTTTAGTGGTCAAAAAATTAGTTTGGCGGTAAAATTACACTACAAAAAAACATGTAATTTGCGACGGAAAAAAAACCGTCGCTAATTCCGTCGCAAATTTGAGACGGAAAAAAGTTCGTCGCAAATTTCCGATGGAAAAAAAAACCATCGCCAAATCTACGACGGAAAATAAATTCCTCGCAAATTTGCGACGGATTTTGCGACGAAAACGAATTCGTCGCAAATTTGTAGTTTATCGTCCCGTGATATTCCAACCCAATCGTTAATTTTTCTCTCTCTCTCGCTCTCTTTCGCTTTTCTCTCTCTTTCATGTGTCTGAAATCGCTTTTCTCGGTCTCTCCATGCACGCACATATTAATCTCGGTGAAATTTTTTTACCGGTAAGTATCATAGTTAACTTTGTGACTATTCATCGTTGGATTGTAACTTTTTTTTTATTTTATATATTTTTGTTTGTTTTTTTTTCGTATCTTCATCACCGGTTTAACGACCAGCGACCGGTGATACTTTGCTGGCCTTTGAATGAGCCCGAATGGCCACACCGGTTTGCGACGGAAATAGTTTCCATCACAAATTTGTGACGAATAAATGAAAATTCCGTCGCAAATTTGCAAAGGAATTAACGTTCCATCGCAAATTTGCAACGGAATAAAGGTTCCATCGCAAATTTGTGACGGAAATTGGGTTTCTGTCACAAATTTTCCGTCACAAATTTGCGACGGAATTAAGGTTCCGTCACAAATAATTCCGTCGCAAATTTGCGACGGATGAATTTAGTTTCCGTCGCGAATTTGTAACGGAATTACGTTTCTGTCGCAAATTTGCTAGGGATGAATTCCGTTTCCGTTGCACATTTGCGACGGAAATCTATTTCCATCGCAATGTCGACCTCACCACCGCCCAGATCGGAGCGACGGTGAGGTCGAACTCGCCAGCCGCAGCCGGTCGCCGGACCAGCGACCGGCTAAACATAATGGGGAAAAAAGAGAAAAAAAAATTGGAAAAAATTCAAATAGAATTAAAAATTATTAAAAAATGATTATTAAGTGATTATTTTTTTAGGTATGTGTCTAATTGAAGGTCTCGCAATCTAAGTGGACATTGCAATTCTTATCAAATTGACTACTTTCTTCTACCAAGATTTCAATCAAATATTTGGGTAAGTCTTCTTTACATGATAATTTTTTCAATTTTTGCAATTTCATATTAATTGTTGCGTGAATAACAAAATTATATTTTTCATAATTTTATGATTTTAATTAAGAACAATAGATATGATTTTTTAAATATTTTACGAGAATTTTTTATTTTAATACGGACACAATGCAAAGAGAAAGAGGTTGGATATATAATAAGAACTTACCTGGACGTCGAGAATTGATAAATGAGTTTCGTACTGGGTTGGAACTATTTTTAGACTTTGCTAGTAATAAATATGAGTTCATGGATGGAAATAAGTTAAGGTGTCCGTGTAAAAAATATTGTAATGGTAAATTTCTTGTGTGTGATAAAGTTAGAGAACACCTTAGTAGATTTGGGTTTACTCCGAACTATTATAATTGGACTTCCCATGGTGAACCATTTATATTTGATGAAGGATATGGAAGAAGTGATCAATTTTCAATTAAGGAACATTATGGCTATTATAAGCAATTGAACCCATACGAGAAGATGGTGATTAATGCAGCTAGTCAAAATTTTGTTTCAGAATCGAATCATGCAAGTACTAATTTTACTCCTATACGTGAACAAGTGGGTACTAGCCATGCTTCACAATTAGAAGATATAGGAGTAACGGGTTTTGATGAGAATGTCTATAATGAAACTTTTCAATCTAATCAGTTCTAAAATGTGTTGAAAGCAGCAGATGAACCTTTATGGGTAGGTTGTGAGGACCACACTAAGTTATCGGTGACAGCCAGACTGTTAAATATCAAGGCAAAGCATAATGTGTCTGCGGATTGCTTTAACTCTTTTGTTGAAGTAATGCAGGAATCAATGCCTCGTGATAACATCATGCCAATTGATTTTTATGATATGAAAAAGCTAGTGGATAACTTAGGTCTTCCGGTTGTGAGGATTGATGTATATAGTAGGGGTTATATGTTATATTGGAGAGATGATGAAAATGCAGAATTTTGCAAATTCTGTAGCCAACCTAGGTACAAGATTAACAGGAGGCCGGGTCGTAATCAGAAACGTAGACCATACAAGCAAATGTTTTATCTACCCTTAATCTCCAGATTGCAAACGTTTTATACGTCTAAAGCCACTGCTGAACACATGACTTGGCATGCAAATCATGAAACAGAAGAGGGTCTAATGTGTCATCCTTTAGATGCGAAGGCATGGCAACATTTTGATAGAACATACCTTGAGTTTGCGATGGAGTCTCGAAACATCAGGTTAGGTCTCTGTGCCAATGGATTTACTTTATTTGGGAAAACAGGAAAAAGTTATTCATGTTGGCCAGTTATCTTAACGTCGTACAATCTTCCACCTAGTATGTGCATGAAGACACCTTATATGTTTTTGACATTGATCGTGATAGGGCCGCAAAATCCGAAAAAGTTGATAGATGTTTATATGCAACCATTGATTGAGGAGTTACAACGGCTATGAGTTGAAGGTGTCCCTACGTATAACGTTTCTACCGATCAAACATTTGTAATGAAGGCTACCCTTCTTTGGACGATAAATGACTTTCCAGCTTACGGAATGTTATCTGGATGGAGTATAGCTGGGATCTTAGGATGTCCGATATGTTTGGAGAGGTCAAAGTCATTTAAATTAAAACATGGAAAGAAGCCCAGCTATTTTGACCGTCACAGACAATTTTTACCACAAAGTCATCCTTTTAGAAGGAATAAAAAAGAGTTCATCAATAATAGGACCGAAAGAACACGCCCACCGTTGAGGTTGACAAGTGATCAAATTTGGGAGCGTGTGCAGGACTTTGCAACTATTGTTGAGAACCCGCACGACACAATTTTTGCATATGGAAGTACATATAAGTGGACAAAACGCAATATATTTTGGGATCTACTATATTGAAAGGCCCATCTTATTCATCATAATCTTGACGTCATGCACACAGAAAAAAATGTTTTCGACAATATCATAAATACTGTGATAGATGCCGCCGGAAAAACAAAAGACAACTAGAATGCAAGAAAAGATATAAGAGATATTTGTGATCAGCCAATACTAGATGTGGATGCAAGCAGCAGGGGACCAAAATCAAAAGCGGTTTATACATTAGATAAGGAGCAGAGGCGAGTTATTTGTCAATGGTTGAAATCTGTGCGGTTTCCTGATGGATATGCTTTGAACCTCGGGAGATGTGTTGATTTGAATAAATGCAAGTTGATAGGTTTGAAGAATCATAATTGTCACATCTTGATGGAAAGACTAATTCCAATAGTTTTCAAGGAAGTTCTACCGAATTTTGTATGGGGCGTCATTACAGAGTTAAGTAATTTCCTGCATGATATTTGCTCGACAGTGTTAAAAGCATCGCATATGGAAAAACTAGAGAGAGATATTCCAATTATTCTTTGCAACTTAGAAAGGATATTTCCTCCAGCATTTTTTGATTCGATGGAGCATCTCTTAGTTCACTTGCCTTATGAGGCCAAAGTTGCAGGTCCCATCCAATTTCGATGGATGTATCCATTTGAAAGGTAATTTTTTTTTAAATACAGTTCAAATTACTTTATTATATATTATGTTCCGATAAGCTTCTTTCTATTTCAACTAGATTCTTATATCATTTGAAGAAAAAAGCGAAGAATAAGGCACGTGTTAAAGCTTCAATTTGTAATGCATATATTGTGAAAAAAGTGACAATATTTGCATCAGACTATTTTGAGCCGCACGTGCAGTGCAAGAGGCGGAGAGCAGGCAGAAATGATGAGGGCCCTATTGATCCCAATTGCAAAGCATTCTCTATTGTCAATTATTTGGGTTAACCAAGCGGCGCATGTCAATTTTGTTACTTATTAGGTGAAGAATTTCATGCAACCTACACTTATATTTTACTGAACTACCCAAAAGTCGAGCCATACTTCAAGTAAGTGTAAATTTGCAAATATATATTTTGTGTGTCAAATATTTGCTAATATTTAAATGGTTTTTAATATTAGGATTTTCCAAACTTCAATGTATGGACTACAACCAAATGAGTTTGACCGTTTGTGCGATGATCAATTTGCAGCATGGTTCAAGACATATGTAAGTTGTCTATTGACCAAAATCAAGTTATTAAAATTTTATACATCATTTAGTAAAATATATATTATTGACTTTACATGTGTAACCTTAGGTTCACAGTAATCATGATGAACTTGGAGAGCAAGGATTGCTATATCATTTGTCATGGGGTCCACAATTAAAAGTTCGAAGTTGGCTAGCATATTTCATAAATGGATATAATTTTCACACTCAAGAATATGGAATAGGAAAATCCATAATGAATAGTGGTGTATCTGTTCGGTCATTCAACGGTGGCAGTACAGAAAATGATTTTTATGGCTTGTTAGATGAAATCATAGAGATAGAGTACCCTGGACCATTAATGATGCGGGTTATATTATTTAAGTGCACGTGGTTCTACCCTGTCAAAGGAACGAAGGTGCATACGAAGTTCAATTTGGTTGAAATAAATCACAAGAAAATGTATATGAAATATGAACCATTTGTCTTGGCACAACAAGCAATTTAAGTATGTTATGCATCATATCCTAGTTTGAAACGTGACAAAACTGATTGGTGGGCTGTATGTAAAATTAAAGTACGATGGAAAATCGAGGAACACCGAAAGGATAGAGCCTACCAACAAGAGGAAGTGTGTAACACGGTTGAAATTGAGAAATATAACATTCCAACTTTACGAGATCCATGTGGAGCAATGATAGATGTGGATCCAACTGAAATTTGCGAATTAAATGTATAAGAATATTCAGAATCTGATTTTGAGATAGATGATGAAGATGAAAATTAAGACCAAGACGAGGACGAAGACGAAGATTAAAATTTTTGTCACAAAACACTACCGATGTGTAATTATTAATACGACAAGTGCTATTTTGGTTGTTATCATTATTGTTCTTGTTATTATTGTTATTGTCAATTATTCTTATTAATTTAATTGATCGTCCGAAATTTTGTCACTAAATGACGACAAGTCAAATATTATTCGTGCAATGACATTTGCGATATTCTATTTTCCATTGCAAAATTTGAGATGCAAAATTTTGGACTGAAAAAAAAAGACGTCGCAAATTCTGGACCCAAATAAATGAAATGCAAAATTTTTGACTGAAAAAAAGACGTCACAACTTTAAAATGATCATTTAGTATGTGCATATTTACAACAGACGTTCTGTTGTCCGTCGCAGATTTGCGACGAACTAAAGACGTCCATCGCAAATTTGCGACGGACAACAGAACATCCGTCGCGAATTTGCGACGGATCGCTTTAGTTCGTCGCGAATTTGCGACGGACCACTATAGTCCGTCGCAAATTTGCGAGGGAATTTTTTCCATTCGAAATTTGCAACGGACTATCTAATCTGTCGCAAATTTGCGACGGATTTTTTTTTCCGTCGAAAATTTGCGACAGATTTTTTTTTCCGTAACAAATTTGCGACGGATTAGATAGTCCGTCGCAAATTTCGAACGGAAAAATTCTGCGACAGACTATAATGATCCGTCACAAATTTGCGATGGATTAGATAGTCCGTCGCAAATTTGGAACGGAAAAAATTCTGCAACGAACTATAATGATCCGTCGCAAATTTGCAAGGGAATTTTTTCCGTTCCAAATTTGCGACGAATTTTTGTTTCCATCGCAAATTTTTTGTCGGTTGAAAATTTGTGATGGAACACAAAGGTCCATTACAAATTTACGACGAACAAACGCTTATTCCTTCGCAAATTTGCGACGGACAGTGGTGTTCCGTCGCAAATGCCCTACCTATGTCTACTTCTTCTTCCTCCTCCTTCCTCGACGCCGTGGCCGTGTACTAGATCTGGGAAGCTCGTCCGTTGCCGTTGCCGTCGCTGCCTAGCCTCGTAGCCGCCCCGCAACTCCCCCCGCCCGTCGCCGATCGCCCCATAGCCCCCCCACCGTCGCCGGTCACCTCGCAGCCCCCCGCCAATCGCTGGTCGCCTCGCAGCCTCCCCTCCGAGGCCGGTCGCCTCGTAGCCTCCCCCTATCCCCTTCCTCCCCCTCCCCGCCCGTCACGCTGTCGCCCGAGCGCTTCTCCGACCCGCCTCGCCGCCCCGACTAGCGGACTAAGGCCATCGCTGCCCAGCTTCGCTGCTCTCGCCCGCCCGCCAGCACTCGCCTGACGCCGTCAGCTCGCAGCTGCCCCCCAGCCGTTGCCGCCCACCAGCCGGCCGAGGCTCTCGCCGAAGTAGCTCCCCCGCCCATTGCCACCCTCTCTAGAGGACTGCCACCCAGCCGCCGCCAACATCGTCGTCACTGTCGCCGCCGCCGTCGACATGCCGCCTCCGGTCGCCGACACCGCCGCCCGACACCGTTGCCGCCGAGCTCCACCGTCGTTCACCCAGCCGTGGCCGAGCACATGGCCAACTAGCCACTATTTGGGCCCACGCCCACGCCGAGTCCGCCACTATCCAATTGGCCAGTTTTAGTTGTCATTGAACTAAGTAAGCAACTCCCTAAACCCTACTTAGTATAATTAGGTAATTAGTCGGACTTATTTAGGGATTATTTAGTGTCTAATTCGTTGGCTAAGTTACAGGTCGAATTGAACAATTATATAAAAATTCATGAAAAATTAAGGAAAATTAAAAAAAAAACGTTATATTTTGTGTCAAATATGAAATTTGGTGCTAAATTTTAACCAAAATTTCATAATATCACAAAATGGCAAAAAATAACTGTGACCACCCATTTTGAGTGAAATTTAGATTTTTTTAGGTTCCCAAAAAAATAATAATAAATTAAAAATTTTCATAACTTTATAAAATGGCTTAGCCACCCATTGTGAGGGAAAATTTTATTTTTTTAGGTGCAAAAACAAATTATAAAATTTCAAAAATTCACAGAATTGCATAGAAAGCATGTGGCCATCAACTTTCAGTGAAATTTAAATTTTTTTAGGTGGCAAAAAAAAATTACAACTTAAAAATTTTCAAAACTTCACTAAATGGCTTATAATACCTGTGGCCACCCACTTTTAGTTATATTTAATTTTTTCAACATGCCCTAAAAATTATAAAAATACAAAAAATAAAATTTTTTTGAAACTTTACATAATAGTTTAGAATACCTATGGCCACCCAATTTTAGTGAATTAAAATTTTTTTATTTCCTCAAAAAAATTTTATAACAAAAAATAATAATTTTAAAATTTTAAAATTTAAAATTTTAAAAATTTCAAAATTTTAAAATTTTAAAAATTTCAAAACTTTACGGAATGTCTTAAAATATCGGTGGCCACCCACTTTTAGTGAAATTTTATTTTTTTAGGTCCCTATAAAAATTTAACAATAATAACAATTTTTCTCTTACAAAACTTTATAGAATGACTTAGATTACCTGTGGCCACCCACTTTCAGTGAAATTTTAATTTTTGTACGTGGTTAAAACAAATTTCTTGGGCAAAAAAATCAACAAATCAAACAAATTTCTTCTTCACAAGTCAATTTTTGTTTGATATCAAAATGAGTGTGATTCATTGTATATTTGTTCGTAGGACATTGTACGTCATAAACACTCAACATTGGCTCATTTCAAGGAAACATTTTCTCGGTCTTCCATCAAAATGGTAAGCTTCGTCATGTACATCATTATGTATCCGTAATATGTGTCAATATTTTTTTACATATTTGCCTAACCTTTCTACTTGTCAGTATAAACGTGGAGGTCACATGCATAGAAGACCAGCCTCTTTCTTGTCCTCGTCCCTGTCCCTTTCCTCTTCCCCTGTCCCATCATCTAACCCTCAATTACAATAAGATCCGTCACAATATGGATACGTTGGCCCTTTCTCCAACATTCAAGAACATGTTACGAGACTTGGCCACATGTGAACTGAATCTCGTCCAGTTCCATCTCCTTTAGCTCCCTCTCCTTCCGTTCCACCTCATTATTCAGCGGAACAATCGAATAATGATGGAAATACAAGTCAAGAAGATAACCGATTCTTCATATGCCCATTTGGAGATTCGTAAGTACTTCATTTTTATTTTAGTATATGTAATATTTAGGGCTTTCGATATTGTTGTCAACTGAATTATCGATGTTACACAATATCCGTATGATTGCAGATTCACATATGCTCCGTTTGTTGTGAGGGAAATGAATAAAATAGTAAAAAACTTTTGGATGGGACAGTATATTACTTACAAAAGTGTTCCACAAGAAATGAAAGAATTATGGTGGAATGAGTTCAATGTAAGTTTTACATATTTTATTTTCTAACCAACTAAGTTTGGTGTAGTATATTGATGGTCAAGAATGATGTAAAGGAATCAGAACAACTCTGTAATTTTTGATACCTAAAGGACTAGATATTTTTCTCGAGATGAAATTTACAAAATCTATCTATATTTGTCTGGTGTATGGTTATGGAAATGTGATCATCATAATAACTTTCAATTTTTGTTTTTATTGATTGCAACGGAAGTTCAGGTGGAAGGAAGCGAAAGACAATGAAGTGAGAAGAATTTTCCATAAGAAAATAAGTGATTTTATGCAAAATGTAATGAATAAAGCGAAGATCAAGCAAGTGAAGCCATCTTTCATTACAGCTGACAATTAGGCGGCAATTAACAGATTTTGGGAATCTAAACGGAGTCGGCAACTCAGTGAGCAGAATAAAAAGAATCGATCTTCTAGTTCTAGTGATGGGTCAGCCACATATGCTGGGGGCTCTATCAACATTGGGGAGCATCACAAATGACTGGTAAGTCTGTTAAATAAGTTATAAGTTAATTTAATTTAATTACTCATGTTTATATTTTGTAGGCATAAGAATTGGGGACGGAACCGACATTTGCAGCTACATTTGAACGCACATTTCAAAAGAAAGATAAGACATGGACTGGCGATCGAGCAAAAGCTATTAAGGTATGTAAGGTTATACTTTGGGTTATATGGAAACTATAATGAAAATCGTGAATGCTTTCAATATTTATGGTAGATATATACATAGTGATTTTATTTTCATCTATACTATTAATGTAGGAAAAATATGATGAACTTTTAATGAGCAATGCTAGTGGTAGTGATGATTGTGCTGCGTCTGAGTCATCAGTTGATAATATGGCATTATGGATGGAGGCAACGGATGGGGTGAAAAAAGGGAAAATATTTGGGATGGGATCGTTGTCAAGGATGTACATGCCGAATCATCCTGGAAGTTCATCATTCAATGCGACCGGTCGAAGGAGGTCACGACATGACGAGCAATTGACCCAAGAAGTGAATCATCTGAAAAATGTACTTATTCAGAAGGACGAACAAATAAATGACTTGCCTTACCAAAAAAAAAACAAATAAATGACTTGCAACAACAAATGGAACTTGTTATGCGACACCTTAACCTCAATCGCTATGAGGTTCCTCCTATACCTCCAGCCAATCCAATAGGTGATGGGCACAATGATGACCAACACAATGATGCTGAGATTACTGATGATGATGATTTTCTCCATCCTTTCTAGTTAAAATTCTCAGAATCGGGGGTAAGCTTGCTTCATAATCTTGGTTTTTCATAAGTTTACTCATATTCATATGTAAGAACATTAATGTTCGTCCTGAAACATTTTTTTGTTAACCCTCTTATTATTTTATACCTAGTTCCATATCCATGCATAAACGTTTTTTTTATATTATGGACTGATTTATATATCGACATTTCACCAGGTGTCGATAAAAGTGACTACTTTTGGTGTCCTGCCATCGTACCAAAGCTGCGTCTTCTTGTGTCTAGTTTGTCGAATTTTGTTTTTCAAGCAGAATCTATGGTTATCCCGCCTTTTAGTTCATGTTTTGAATGTATTGTAAGATTGGATATCAAATAGCATCATGTCAGACTCTGCAACTTTGCATATATCATTATTTTTTGCGGACTAGCATCTTTCCTTCAGTTATTTGTTTCAATTATATATCATTGTGGTTGGTTTGTTCGTTTTCTGTTTCTGAAGCAGGAATCTATGGTTGTCTTGTGTCCTTTGTTTACATTGAATGTATTACATGATGTTCGATATGATGTTCGCAAAATGCATACCTATTGATATGGACAAGAATTTATGGTCGAAATGATGTAAAAATAGCGACGAATATTTTAAGACGAATTTTGCGATCATTACAGTTCGTGGCTAATTTGCGATGAATACATTTTGCGAGGAAATTCGCGACGAATTTTGAGACGAAATTTTCGACGAAATTTGCGACAGATAGTGTTCATCGCAAATTTGCAACGAATTATTTGTGACGGATTGTATTCGTGGCTAATTTGCGACGAATTTATTTCCGTTGCAATTTTGCGACAAACTTTTAAATTTTCGGTCGCAAAATTTTGCGACGACCTAGTAGCGACAGAATTTTTTCCGTCGCAAAATTCGTCGCAAATTTGATTTGCGACGGATTTTTCCAAATTTTTCGACGCAAATTTCGTCGCTAATCAATGTTTTTTTTAGTGTTGTCACGGGTGTACCAGTATAGGGTTTTTTATGGTCAAAGAAATAGTTCGGAGTAAAATTCTCACAAGTATACCAGTTTGAGGTTTTTGGTAGTCAAAAAATTAGTTCGGGATAAATTTGTCATAAATGTACCAGTTTGGAATTTTTTGTGGTAAAAAAAAGTTCAAAGTAAAATTGTCATAAGTGTACTAGTTTAAAGTTTTTCGTGGTATTAACCCTTCTCATTAATGTGGTGAAAAGTGGGTTGAATATGTACGAGCCAAGATGCGGGGGGCGAAAACAAGTGCGAATAGGGCAATACCACGAGCCAGTAACTTGAATTTGACCATCGAACAACTTCGAGAAAGATAGTTCAACATGGTAAACACTAAACGCTCTTTTTATGAAGTTATTTAATTTGGTCACACATCTCTCTAGATTATATCGTGCATGATTAGCATTTGGTTCAATAACTAAGGATAATGTTGCTTGGTTTTGATGGTTTCCCCCAACCAATAATATTATTGTGTAGTTTAGGGGTTATTTGGTAACCTGTTAAACAGAACCCGATTCTATTCTTTTGTTTCCCACAACCAAAAAAGAATAGAAATTCGTTTAGTAAATTTTTTGTTTCCGGGCATAAATTTATTCACAGAATCAGTTTTGATACAGAATTAAGAATCAACAAGGAACAAGAATCAGAAATGGAAATGAATTTTTTTTTCCTTCTTGTTCTTCTTGGTTGGTCTTCTTTATTTTTCCTGGCCTGTGGCCGGTTGTTGGTCGCCGGCCATCGACGATCGACCACAGGCTAGGGTCGGCGAGGGCGGTCCTCACCCAAGCTGCTCACCAAATCTGGTAAAGGTGGCGACGAGGGTCCAGCCCTCGCCGGCCCTGGCCTATGACAGGTCCCTGGCGCCAGCGACCTGGCCATGGGCCAAGAAAGGGGAAGACAAAAAAAAAAAGGAAAAAAAAGAGAAATAAATATTAAAAAATTCAAAATATCATTAATAAAAAGAAATTATGTACAGTTAACAAACGCATTTATATTCTTTTTCTATTCCAGGGATAGAAATTTTGGACAGTTACCAAATGCCTTCAAATGCTTAGAAATTATTTCTAGGAATGGAATTAAAAAAAATCATTTTGAGCAAAAGTTATTTTCGGGAACAGAATGATTACCAAATACACCCTTAGTGAAATTTGTTTTCGATCTATTATTATCGAGGGTTAATATCACAAAAAATTCTAAATCGGTACACATGTGACAAATTTACTCAAAACTAATTTTTTAATCATAGAAAACCCAAAATCGGTACACTTGTAATCATTTTACCCAAACTAATTTTTTGACCATAAAAAACTCAAAATCGGTATACTTATGACAAATTTACCCTCCATTAAATTGAATTAATATCACAAAAAATCACAATCTGATAAACCCTTAAAACCTAAATCGGTACATCCATCAATTGCCATGTGTCATTCAACTCGGAAATTTAAAGGTAAAATTTAACGAAAACTAATGAAGGGTAAAATTGTCACAAGTGTATCGGTTTGAGACTTTTGATAGTCAAAAAATTAGTTTGTGATAAATTTATAACGGATGTACCGGTTTGGGGTTTTCCATGATATTAACCTTATTATATCAATACCCAAATTTTCTCTTTCCTTTTTAATTCTATTTTGGGCCTCTGTTTTTATTCAACTATTTTGGGCCTTAAACGATGACCATTGAACGCGTTCTGCTGCGAACAGCATCCAAATCCACTGGGCCCTGTCCCCTTAATCAGATATCAAAACATTCAAAAAATTCACATTATTCCCAAATCTCAAGGCACATAAAAATGCACTAAGACTACTTTTACCGACAAAAAGAAAAAGGGTTCAGGAGATTGAAACATCAACATCATCGATTGCCCTCCTTTCAAAAAGAGAATATATTCCTCAATTGGCTAAAATAAAATCTCTACGACTCTCCGATTATATTTGATCCCCATATTTACAGTAACAAGCAAATCTTGATTGCCCTGTTATCCCAAAATTCATATTTATAGATGACCCATTTCATTTTATTTCATTACTAGAGACATGGTAATCACTGGCAAAACAAAAAGTGATCGATGTTTATGCACTTAATTTGTCAATCTCGAACGCATTAGACTCTTACGTTGTCATTTTGAATTTTTCTTTCAGGAAAGAGATGTCGACCGGAAAAAACCGGTAACTTTCATTGGATTAACATAGGGACATCAAATTCAAGATGATGTGTGTCGATTGGAATGGCCACGAGGACGACCCAACTGGTGGCTGTCGTGACAAAAACGGGACATTAGTCATGCACATGCAAAAATCCTGCTCTTCGCTACCATCCCAGCAAGAACTACTTTGCCTTGGATCTATTAGGCAAATTCAAGCCTGCTCCCATGTGCAATCCCCCCCAAAGTCGACAACGACAAAGCCCTCCTCTCCAGTCTCGATTAGATAGTTACTAAACATACTCGTTCCATTCGAACACGGAATCTACCGCATGATCGCACATTGACCCCCGACTTTTCCAACCGGATAAAAAAAACCGGAAGTTGCCCGGCACTTGCACATCCGCCGCTAACTCCAAGGAACGCTCGCCAAAAAAGTCGAAAATAACCGCGACAGTACCGATGAAAATCGCGACAGCATGCGGGAAACTCCCGCCCGTCGTGAAGAACGTTCCTCCCGTGCTTTTGACCTTGGAGAAAATCTCGTCTCGACATGCATTCCCATCTTTCACTTCGCGAAGAAAGTTACCTTTTTTTCTCATAATACGGTCAAGTTCAATCGAAGTGGGTCGAGTTCAATTTCGTGTCCGAGTGTCTTTTCTCTTTAACGGTTCTAGGCCGAGCTAAATTTTCTGCCTAGGGCTTGTTATTGACCGTTCTTGACTATTCTTATACCGTCATGTTAGGTAGCTGCGTGTGGAATTTTGAGGAACGTATTTTTATCCCAATTAACGACTTCAGTTCCGCCTTAGCCTGCTTAATCTAAATTAGCAATGATCACAACCGTTTGACGAGGAAGGCATGCGATTGAGATTTGCGATGGCGGAAAGAGTTGGCCGAAAGAGTCGGCTCGATCTGACAAGAAATCGCACCCAACTTGGGTGATCTTATCGTGTAGAGAAGTCGTGGGTTCGTCAGAGGAGAAATGCGAATTTTCCCAAGTTGAAAAAAATTAAGGATAGACGGTCAAGAAATTGGAGAAAATGGAGCAAATTTCTAACCCACTAAAGTTCATCTCTTCCCACGAGCTGACTCGGTTGAAATGTGGGGCGGTGCTTTCTAGATGCGCACGACCAAAAGCATAGAAAAGTCTAAACACATGCAACATGGTTGTGCCCAAAGAAGTACAAAACTAAGGATGCCAATCACAGTTGGCTCCTTTCCTTTTCTTTTTTTTTTTCCCTTTTTTTCCCAAGTAAATTCATTACTAACCGATGAATCGAGCAAATAAATGTTCAATTCGCACACCATGCATTCTATGTTCAAGTTCGGATATCTCCGGCTCAAAGTGATTCTAGAGGAAATATCGGTCGTTCGTGAATGGTATGCATAGACAAGACGATTCGATGTGTATTCATAAGGGCATAAAAATCGAGAATTTCTTTTTTGAACGAGAGAGCTAGACAAGTAGAATATCAACTATTTAGAAATTTATTAGAAAAAGTTTTAAATTTATTATATTTTTGTTAATTGAGTCATAAACATTTTCATATTTTGTCAATTGAGTCAATCTGGTCAATTTTTGCCAGAACTCGCTAACGTGGACGCCAACCGT
The DNA here is from genome assembly GCA_031216185.1 of Syzygium aqueum. Taxonomy (NCBI): domain Eukaryota; kingdom Viridiplantae; phylum Streptophyta; class Magnoliopsida; order Myrtales; family Myrtaceae; genus Syzygium; species Syzygium aqueum. The sequence goes on along the minus strand of CM062232.1, from coordinate 32,773,689 downwards.
CCTACATGGTATGACCAAGACTGACGTGAATAATTTTTAATAATATCTTTTTCAAGTTTTTTTTCTTCTCTTCTCTTTTCGTTCTTTACTTTTTTCTTTTTATTTTCCTTTTCTCTTTTTTTCTTTTTCCCTTTTTCTCTCCGTTGGCCACCTCCGGCTAGGCCACCGCCAAGCGGCGGCCTTAGGTGTGGGCCACCCTCGCCAAGGGCCGGCGATGAAAGAAGGAAAAAAAACAAGAAGATTACATCAACTGTCTATATAAATGGAGCTACATCATTTTTTCCACGTCGAGATCGCGATGAAAGATACGAAAAGGAAAAATAGAATCTTTTTGGCTTTGCCGTGGCGGCTTTTCTTGGTCCGTAATACATGGTTCCCGCCCATATGGCACGCGTGGATGGTTGATGTTTAGGTATGGAAATTTTAGCATACGAAGTTACGCGGTGTCTCGCTGGTCGGCCATTCAACATATACTAGTGTTCCAAATTCACCATAATAAGATAGAATTAGATATTTCCCCGCACATTGTGCGGATTGTCATACGACGATATAATTAAAATGGAGCATGGAACAATTTCATAAAAAAATACGAGATTGTTTTAACGTAATGTCAGCTGTATAAGGTACGCAGAGAACTAAATTGTTACAGCACGAAACAACATAATGTAAAATATGATTTGTCGTAAAATTATACCATCTCTAAAAATGCATATACACCATAAAAACAGAATTTGTCTGATAACTAATAGGGGGAACACCTTAAATTACGTTATTATGCTAAAGTGAACACTATTTCTTAGATACAAATGAATTACAATTCTGTTAATTTCGCGAAAAACATGACGATTCTGAAAAATGTTTTCGAGGAAGTCGTTTTTCAAAAAAATGACAAAATTTTTCCGATGTTTTGCTGAGACTTGAAAATGAGCTGGAAAATATTTTCTGTTGTTTGATAGTGAAATAGACATACACTATTCGGACGCTAGTGGTTTGCACATGGCTAGCCAAGGAACCCAGTAAGGGCACCGAGGTCTCAAGCTCGAATCCCCCATTCCCGGGCATTGGTCTTGGATCCCTTGAAACCAAGCCTGAGAACTCGGTGCCCATGCCCAGCTCCCTAGCGCCCGGGCTTCAGTAGGACCTAGTGCTTGGGATACAAACCACGGCACCCAAGCTTGAATCAATTGAGGCCGGGCCCCAAACCCGACGCCTGAGACCCAGTTCCGTGCGCTCAATCTCTAGTCCATCAAGGTCAAGCCTAAGTCCATTGAGGTTAGGCCCTAGTCACCAATGCCCGGCCCCAAGCCCGACATCAATGGATTGGGGTGCGAGCACAAGGAACTTAGGCACGGGCTCAAAAGTCGAGGACGCTGGGGTATGAGGCCGGGCCTCCATATTACTGAGCTTAGCATCTTGGGCACTGTCGCGACCTAAATTTTCTCAAGCTAATGGATTATTAAGTCTAAGGTTAACTCGGGTTCTCCCAAACCCTACCAATTCGCAACTTATAATTTAAATTATTAACATGCAAATGTTTTTATGCTTGGAGTCGCCACTAATCTATTTGTGGTAGGTCGATTAGAAACCTAAATAAAATATAGGGAGATATGTTTTATTTCTACGAACCAGAAATTCTAAGCTCAGGGACTTGGTTACGCTAAATCTAGTCTAACGTCCTTTCGGTATCTTTTCTTTTCAAAAAATATTTTGGCAAACAGTTTGGATTCATTTTAACTTAGTTACTAGCATGTAAGGTGATCATACGGGTGCGCAAACCACCAAAGTAACACCCAATAATCAAAACATTAAATAAATTGCAAGATTGGGAGAATTACTTACCTCGAAGTAACGTAAGTATCTGCATTGTTAGCTAGAAAATCACATTAACAATCCTAATATGATTTCTAATTAACAAGCAGTTCACTGAATATTTTTTGGATTTTCACTTATTTAAATGAAAACTAACCTATATATAATGACATGCAAAAATTGACATGCGATTAATGCAGCCTAACATGCAAACTATATGTCATGCGACGACGTGACCTATTTCTAATGACGGGCAAATGATTTATTTTTCCAAATGAAATTCGGAATTAAAAATGCCAATTATCTAAACATGCAATTTTAAACTAAAGAAATTAACCTATTCTAAAGCAATCTTTTTGGTATTTTTTTTATCGAAATTCGAAATTAAAATCAACCAAAAATGAACTGTCAAGGTTAGAATAATATCTAATTAAATTAGGAAACAAATTACTCTAATTCCTAATTTAAATTAGAAATTATCTTATCTTTCTAGCAAATCTCGATTGTCCTATTCTATTAAAAAAAAGTCATCTAGATATATTCTAAACATGCAACATTATCTTCTAAGAAATCAATTCAAATTGCATCTGATCTTTTTGGCTTTTCTTTTAAAGAAACAAAATCAAATAAGAGATAAACACCACCATCAAATCAATATCCACACAATCCGCAAAATTTTTCTTATCAAATTTAAATGAGGCAAAGAAATCAAACTAACGGTCATATCTATAGGGTTATAGATATTGACGGAAAGCGATTGTTCAAATTTGGAAAGCAAATAACATCTATTATCGTATCCAAGTGATTATGGATAAGTTAAAGATTTTCCGTATCGCTGTGTATCGTACCTTAGGGATAAGGTCGGATAGTCGTCCAGATACATTGCCAAATTAGGAATGATTCCTAATTTTTGGTATTTTTAAATATTGCGGATATCACAAAATTACCCTAAGATATCTAGCTATCCACCAAAATATTCATGAAATATTCAAACATCCGAAAATTAGAAAATTAAATATTTAAAAGAAATATTCGGATGATCTTACCTAATTGCGAAATATTTCCAAATTTGGATTGCGGATCGAGACGGTGACCGACGGCGGATGGACTGAGGCTTGGCGGTATGGTCGTGGGCTCCTCAGTGTGATTTACGTGGCCAAGGCTGGCGGTTTAGCTTGAAGTGTGTTGATAATGATGCCCGCTCAGTGAATCCAAGTCAACAATCGGACCTTTCTTTGAAACTTCATTGAATTTGGCTTTGTGATTCACCCAACCAACCTATTGGACTTGTCACCACTTAAGTGGCGAATAGCTTTCTTCGAATTAAGCACTACGCCAAGGGTCGTGAAGGGCAGCTGGATAGGGTGCTCGTGGAAATCATGAGAAATTGTTGACTGCTCCGGAAACCTGTAAGAAAATTTACAACAAGGCAAAGAACCAATCAAAATGCAGTTGAGGACTGGCTTTGTATGGCGAAATTGCTAGACCTCTCGAAAACATTGGTTTTCTGACCAACACAGCGAGTGACTCGGATCAGGAAACCAGCAAAACAGCAGATCGTCTTAGGGTGGTGCCACGCGGGATTGGCGACGATGAGGAGCGGTGAAGACGATGCGGTCACAAGGCGACATGACGGTGGGGCGGGCACGTGCACGAGCGACTCTCTCCATTACTCTTGTTCTTGCTCACGTGTGTCTTGTACTCTCAAGAATTGTGTTCTTGAAAATTATGAGAGCTCCCCCCTCCTCCTTTTATATACTTTTTTCACCAATAAATCTTTGGACGCATGCATATTTTCTTTCCTCTTTCTTTTCAATCAAATATTCCTTTTGTTGACTAAAATCTTGCTCTCAACTATTTATTCCCTCAAATAGTTGATCTCACAAATATCACGGGAATTATGCCGATTGCTTTGTTTGTGACAAAAAAATCTTGATAGTATCAAGCTTTATTATTTCAAATATTCATCAAATTTTTCTCACTCGATACACATGATTTTAGCCACTGCGAGATTAGTCCAGTTAAGCTCAAAACCATTCACTTGAGTCCATTCGCCGCCAGTCCAATGGAAATGTAATTATATTAGCCTAATTACTAATGTAAATGCTTCTAATCTATATGCAATGCAATATTTTTTTAGGGACTAATCTTATTAGTTCCTAATTTTTTATGCAATAAATTCTCAATAGTTAGCCAAATTTTAGGTGTCAACAGGCACAAATACCAGTGTCCCAAACCCTACCTCGATGGACCTGGGCACGGAGGCCAGGGCCTTGTGTGTGCCCTAGATGGCCCAGGCCCATGTGCTGGGGACTTGGCCTCACTACCTAGAGTCCGAGAATGAGCGTTAGGATCTTGTGCCCAAGCGTAGATTTTCTCGTGCAAGCACCAATGTCTAATTATATTTTGAAAAATAATTTATGATCTTTTAAAGAGGAACTTATTTTCTCAAATTTAAATTTTGATAAAAAAAATATTTTTCGTTGACTCATTTATCTAAGCGATTCAAATACCGAAAATTGAGAAAAACAATTCTCGCGAAATAAAGGAGTCCCACTTTTCTGGTTTTATTATGACGAGGAGGGTCCAATCGTAGCAATGTACAATCCTAGGCGGCACACTCAGTGGTAATAGTTAATGTTAAGAATGATGGTGATGCATACTGGTTTTGCGTTTATTTTAATAGTGTGGCAGTCCCTCTCTTTCCACATCGATAGCCAACTTTAGATCTTTTTAATATTAACTGCATTTTCACTTTGAAAATGCCCCGAGAATTCGTTGACAATAGCAATCCTTCAATCACGATAGCGAGGACGACACTGGCCGATAACAACATTTGAAAAAAAACAAGCATTCGTCTTTGATGAAATCGCATCACACTTCTACACCATAAAGTAGAAACTTTTCTCCTTAATCATGGATCACTTCGATGTGTAGTACTTGTTTCACTCAACACCCTCACACGTACACCTCAACAATACTTCGCTCCTCCATGAGCTGAAACTTTTCCTTTTGAAGATGGCCTTCTTCGGGTTGGAATCGTGTATTAAGTAACCGCTATGTCGCAAAGTATTTACTTTCATAAGTAACTAAATAAGTGCATACATGTCGTGGTCATCAAGGGATGTGATGAAAGAAGATGACTAGATATTTCTTATGGGTATTGTAATATTCAATTTTTTACCCGTTTAAAGCAGGATTCCTAGGTAGTTAAGCTGAAGCACTAGATAAACTTGAGCTAGGCAACATCGAAGTCTGTGGGCAAAGACGAAAAGTCGATCGTTCTGGAGTCCAAAATAACGACTTGCCGTTTCATACTCGCTAATATTTTAAGTGTGATCGCTTATTGATGCTAAAGACTTTCGCAATATGACAATCGAAGTGCATGCATGATTGTTACCGGCTGCGATCAACTTTGGAATGCGCCGGATCTGATTTGATGCGTTTTGAGCTTGAGTTTTGAGTGCCAAGGTAAAAATGTGTGAGATTAAATTTGAGTAGTTTTATAATAATTTGAATATTTAGAGCGAACAGCTTACTAAATTTTACGCGATATGTTTATCCTAGTGTTTTATTCGATAACATCAAGGTCAAAAGTTCGACCTAAGTACATCAAATGCTCGCGTAACATAACTCGACGCTCTCATCTTGTTCCATCCCAACAGATTTATAGTCAACTCGCGTCTTAACTGACTTATAAATTTGGAGCGACAAGGCTCAAAATTGATACATGCATTTAGGCTCTATTTATTTTGCGGAAAATGAATAAATTGAAAAACATTTTCCTAAAATGAATTGCTTGACTCGCTTAACATATTTAGTTAATTATCGGCAACAATTTATGTGCAAACATTTGTGTGGGCAATAAAAGAAAATTTCGTTTATTCATTTTTGTAAATAATACAAGCAATCACTTTTAGGAAAATGTTTTTCAAATTATTTATTTTCTGCGAAACAAACTAAGTAGTAAGATAGACTTTTTCGCCATGGGACACCGCGTCTTACGAGACAATTGGCACTCACCAAAAACCTAACAAGTTAAAAACGGTGTACTTTTCTTGTTGTTTCAGCTGCTTTACCAGTTAACACATCCACCATGAAAATGAGAAAAGATCAGGTGGACAATGCAGATATATCTTCCTTTTTAACTCGTGAAGCCACGGGGGACATCGAGAGTCGAGACAGAAAGCTAAGGCTGCGTTTGGGATTGGCTTTAGAAAGCCACTTTGGGCACCTAAAGCCCTTTAGGCTAAAATTTGGTATTTGGCAAATTTTTTTTGAAACCCCATTGAGTCAAAGTTGGCATTGTGAAGGCTGAAAGCCCAAGGCGGATCCTAGGCTGCCTTGGGCTTTCAGCTTTCTTAGTAAGCAATAGTACCCAGGTAAGTAAAAAAAATTTCTTTCGAAACTACCCTCATTTATTTTTTGATTTTCCGATTTTGCCCTCATCCGACGTCTAGCACTATTCATCTTCCCCGTTCAACCAAATCGGAGGCTGACGATAGTAACTGAGGGGTCCGACCACTGCCGCTTGGGGGTCGGCCGACCTCCGGCAACTGCCTCCTGGGGGTCGCCCAACCCCAGCAACCACCTCCTAGGGTCGCCCGACCTCAGGCGGTACCTAGGACGCGCGACCTAGGCGTCGCCTGAGGTCGGGAGACCCTAGGCGGCAGTCGCCGGAGGTCGGCCAACCCCCAAGGGGCGTTGGCCGGCCCCGGGCAACCCAGGCAATGCCTAGGTCCCGCGACCTCAGGCCACCTCGCCAGAGGTCGCACGACCCAGGCAAGCGTCGGCCTGGGTCGCGCGACCTAGGCGAGGCGGCCTGAGGGTTGCGAGACCCTCAGGCGGCAGTGCAGCCTCGCCTGAGGTCGCCCTGGCGGTGCCGCCTTGCCTGAGGTCGAGCGACCTCAGGCGAGGCTGGCCGATGGCCAGATCTGGCTAGATCTGGCCGCCGGAGATTGGCCGGCGGCCGTTTTGGCCCACCGACAGTGGCGGTCCTTTTTTGCTGATTTTTTTTATAAATAATTAGCAAATGTCCTTTGCAAAATAAATTTTTACCAAACGGTATTTAGATCAAAGTTGCTTTCAAACATGATTTTAAAATATACATTAACAAACACTACTTGCATTTCAAAAAACACTTTTAACTCAAAGTCCCTTGCATTTTCCCAAAAACTTTCTCCCAAAGTGTTCCCAAATACAGCCTAAGTAGATTTGCCTTTCTTGTGCACAACCTGCATTTTCAAAAGCAGCGTGTCTCAGTTCCCATCAGTATGTCTCTACATTGTAAGAATCTAGAATTCGTTTCATGCGCAGATACCACTTTCTCGTGTGCTACCTGCCTGCACTAAAGGCTTTAAAGGCTTCTCAAACTAATACCACTGAGGCCAGGGTGCGAACCAGTCGCCCTTCTACCCACTACTTGGCACACGGTCTGCATTGACTTGTTATCTGTAACTTCCATTTACATGATCGACCATAGGCTCGACAGAATATTCAAATCAAGAGCTTTCCTTTGTTGGATTTGAATCTCATCCCCTGATAAAGCCTTCTGTTTTTGAATTGTGTCTTCGTCTCTGATAATACCTCACTGCCGCGTTTATAATGTATCAGCAGTTATCCTAGAGATATCTACTATAGGTCTGCTAATTCCCCCACTAGGGTAAATGTTGCTATCGACGACCCTAGTGACTACCGAGTTGCCACCTGCGGTCTAATCACCAACTGATGCTTGGAAAATTCAGCACGAAAGTTGAAGTCAAAGGGACATGGTTTGTTACATATTCTCTCGTAATTTGACGATTCCAGGTCTTAGGTTGCTACAGTGGCTACGTGGATAACGTTGGCCAGCAACTCTCATTAAACAAATGTTGATCTCTCCCAAATAAAGCAAAACCAATGAATTTTTTGGATTCAACAGCAATTAAAAGTGGATACATATATCTTTACCAAAAAAAAAAAAAGTGGATACATATATCCTTACCAAAAAAAAAAAAAAGTGGATACATATATCCTTACCAAAAAAAAAAAAAAGTGGATACATATATCCTTACCAAAAAAAAAAAAAGAGGATACATATAGATAGACAGCATCCTCTTCTTCAAAGCATATTCTGCACATGAACTTCCCAATCAGGAGGCATTGTACACGGCCTTGTTTGACTGCTTTCGCAGCAGCCATAGGCACACAGATTGGAACTTAGCGAAAAATTCATGGCTTGAGATTGCTGGGATCAAATCCCTGAAAAGAAGCGTTGATTTTAGTTTCGTGTTCGAAATAATCTTAGGAAATCATTGTCATAGAGATCGCACGATCTTTAAGATTGTAACATGAATGAGAAGCTTTCACATTTATGCAATACTGTAACGTACTTACCACCTAACCTGGGCTAACTAGAAGTGTGCGTGGACATTAGTGTGCGTGGACATTCTTCAGTAGTGAGCCGATCAAGATCACCATAACGTCAGCAAGTTGCTTTCTCATGGGAAAGGGTAAGTTTTGCGGGAAAATTACCAAAAAATTTTTTAACCTATTGCAATTGTGTTAATTCAGTCCATGCTTTCAATTTTCGTCAGCTGACATTGACGTGAACGCCAGCCGTCCGACCAACGCTGATATGGTAATTTTTTTAATTATTTTTTAATTTTCTTTTTCTTCCTTCTTTTCTTTTTTTTCCCCACAATGGCCGACGAGGGTCGTAGCCCTCACCCAGCCTCGCCCAGATCTGGGAAAGGCTAGCCTTGCCATGGCCTTGTTGGCCATGGGCAAATTCAACCTTGCCTGTAGCTGGCGAGGCCATGGTCGCCCTCACCCACAGTCGGCGAGGCCCTAGCGACGCGGGCGAAGGCAACCATGGCCTCACCAGCCACTATGGGAAAAAAAAGGAAATAAGGAAGAAAAGAAAAAGGAAATTATTAAAAATTGCCTCATTAGTGTTAGCTCGATAGCCATCGTCAGCCGGTATCTACATCAGCACCAGCGGACCGAAATTGGCCGGATAGACTGAATTGGCATAATTGCAAGAGGTTTAAGACTGAATTGATATAATTACAAAAGGTTTAGGACTAAATTGATATAATTAGGACTTTTTTGGTAATTTTTCCTGAGTTTTGCAAGAATTCGGTTGATGTATATTGCACATGAACGGTCGCACACCATATGAGAGTCACACGACCGAACTGATGATAGTGAATAATTATTCCATCTGTAATAAATTAAAGGCAAAGTCAAATTAATCCTTTTTGCCATCTTAACAGAGATAGGGCGGGCGCACTACTTCAGTCTTAGCATAGGATCCACAAGAGCAGAACAGGAGAAACCGCATGCATGGGGCATACACTCAACCAATAAACCTAACCTTATCAGAGGCAAAGCAATAATTTAGTTGCTGGTGGTTCACCAGCAAACCAATCCATTGTCTTGTCCAAAGCCCGATATGATGTCTCTATTGAAAAACCGAAGGAAGACCTCCTCATTAAGCAACAAAATTTAAATAATGTTTCTTTTGGGTAAGGATAATTTAAATAATGTTAATATCAACGTAAATAGACATTTCAATAATACCCTATTGTCATATCCATGACATAAAGTTAGATATGTTAGTGCAGTTAATTCTTCTACTTATGTTATTTATAGAGCGACTGATCAGGCATTAAAATGTGCTAACATGGAATATTTTCGAGAACGTCGCGCAAACTCATCTAAACGTGCCACTGATCGATAACGAATGTTAGATACGCGCTTCTATTCTCGAACGACCCGTCGACCTTATATTTCCATACGAGAATACAATATACATAACTCGAGTCTTCCAATGCACATCTGAGAATCATGTGAACATGGCATCAACAAGTTCGACGCTAGGCCGCTAAGGCTTACCAAGAGTACCGAAAACTCATGACTAAAGTAAACACATGAAAATGACAGTGTACTGTGTGTCCATAGTGGGAGTGGTGGATGATAACGGTTGACTTTTTGGGGAGATTTAAAAAGGGGGTTCGATAGAGGAGGATAAGCTTCCGGACGTACCAAACAACGGGTCAAAGAGAATCAGTGTGTTCCCTTCCAAGCACAGACATATAATGGCATGTTGGGCGTTGTTGGGTGCGAGATTATTGAGATATTCTTCTCACTCGCTTGAGGGAATAAAACTGGTTACCGACAGTGGACAATTTGCCCTTGCCCTTGACTTGTCACCTCTCCCCCAAAGAACAATCGAACTCCTCTCGTGACGTGCACGTGTTTCGATAACCCCGATAAGTTAAACAAACAGTTCTAAAAGAAACTATCCGATCATGGAGTTGATGTGATTTTGACATACCAGTCTTCCTCGACCCATCGGAGTAAAACTTCTCACTGGACATTCTAACACGGTATCGGAGCCTCCCTGTGTGTTTTTACCCGTTCCTCCGAAACGCGTTTTAAGATAGACAGCCGATCGGAAGCAATCATTCACCATTTTGGTTGCGTCGCTTTTAGAGAGGGGAGCACTTCATCACCGCACGTGACATGTGCGAGCGACCATCATGTGTGATGGTGGGGTTCCTTTTGACGATTGCCCCCGACGGAAGAACGCTGTGTCCCCCTCGTCATCTCCATCGTGGAAAAAGGAACCCAGTTTCTTTCTCCTTGCAAATGTTGCTCAACTTCTTCTTTTTTACGACCGTAATTCAACAAGGAAGGTAGCAACTTTCCCGCGACAGCGACAGTTAAAAACGCGTCGTGTTGGGAAAATCGAGTAACGAAACGACAATCCGAGGCGGACCATAGCAACAACAATTTAAAACGGCAGTTGTGTTTTCCCCTAGATAACAAGACTTTCGTCCTCAGAACACCAACTAAAGATATATAATAATAGTTCATTATTTTTCGCTAATATCTATGTTTTTGGAGATATATTATGCGTTTGGGATAATCGCATCATTCGTTGTCTAGGGCGCGATTCGTGAGCAATCGTGCTTAGTTTTACTTAATTTAGTGATATTTTATATAACGAAGAGACGTGTTACGTTCATTTCTAGATAAGCATGACTAGTGAGAGAAGTATTAATAGAATTTGAAAGAGCGTGCGATATATAAGTTTGTTCATGCATTTGATGTCCTTGTGTGCCTTTTCTTAATTCCGCATAGGTGCTTTACATGCTTTCAAGTGTTAATCGCTAGAGAATATGAAATTACACGAGAGAGAGAGAGAGAGAGAGAGAGAGAGAGAGAGAGAAAAGAAAGGATTGCACTACGGATCTTGATTGCAAAATGTGTTGACTATACTGGCTAGTAATGATATGGTCAAAAGGTGATTAGACAAGAGAATTCGCCATGATAATACATCAAATTTAACTTTAAGTAATCATCATAGTGGTAGGTCACCAGAAAGTGGCTAAAGATTCAATAATTAGAATTTCCCCTCTCCAATATTACATCGATACATCTATATCAGAAGGAAAAGGACCCCTATCTGCTTTGTCAAAGCCTTTTAACAAAGTGACCAATATGATCCTAACTAACTTCCTCCTCTCCCCTCTCGATTCTTCTGTTCATACCTTTACCTATAGACTAATACCTGTAGTACACTTAGTACACCACTATACCTATTGAGGAATAGCTCCAAATTTGCTTTATTGGCCTCTCCTTCTCTTCTTGAGCTATGTTTTAGCCGCGAGTTAGGAGAATTTCAGAGGAAACATTCTCAAAGTTGTAGGAGTTAAAAAGACTAGCCACATCTTATAACTGTTGAAAACCCCCCCAAAAAGAGTGGATCCAATCATGTCCAGAGGGTCTCCCACATGGGCCCCATGACGTTGGCCTCGTCCAGGAATGGGCTTGTGTTGTTGTTGTTGGTCTGGTAGATGGTTGGACTGGCGACGATTAGATTGTCGACGAACTGTTGCGCCGGCGGCTGCGATGCGGACTGAGCCATTTCCATGCACAGCAAAGCCACCAGGTTGGTTTGCTGGTGCTGCATGGTGAGGATCTCGGCTTGGGCCTTGGCCAGCTGAGCCTGGAGCTCACTCACTTGTTTCTGGAGCTGGCAGATCGCGCCTGCGCAGCCGTAGACGGGGTCTCTGATCCTCGCCCCGGCCTCGTACACCATGCTACTCACCGCATCGGCTCGCTGTGATTCTGGAAGGTCCTGATAAAAGATCAAGATTGATCAGTCTTGACATGAACAATACACACACAAAAAAAGAAGAGTCCCAAGGCGTAATACCATTGGTGATTATTATACTTGAGAGATAAACGTATGCTAAAAATTCGTTTAAATCATTGTCGACATTCGTACACTGTCATGTAGTGATCTTTGACGCGGTCAATATACCGGAATTACTCGGGCAAATTCGCAAAAGCGCCATTGCATGGCCTTTTCAACTCCTTTGTTTTTTACATGCATAGATAATGACTCGGTACATCTTCCCGAAGTCTATTCAAATGTGGTTGAATGTGTAGGGCCCCCAGCAGATTGAACGGTACACGGATCTTCCTGAATCACGCATCTCTAACTACCATCTAGCGTCGTGTAGGTGAGGTTAAGTTTTTGGACGACAAATTTCCATCTTCTGTAGCCACCAGAACTCGCCCACTTTCCTCGGACGTTTTCCCCGTAAAAGAAACGGTGAAAATAGCGCACCATCATCATGGCTTTGTCGGGCGGTTGACCAACCGATGTGATAACCAAGGGGCAATGCAGAAATTTCGCCCCGATATACCAGAAATGGCTCGAGCGCCTTTCACATGTTGGACACTCGAGAAAAACAATATTCTGAAGGAGGCACTGTGAGCGATGCAAGTCCCCACCCACATGTGCATCGACTGGTCACGTTCTTTGCTTTCCGATTGCCTCACGGAAGCTAAGTCTACATATCTAAATTGCCTGTCATCTATTTATGTGAAGATAATTCCGCACACAGGAATCGGTAAGAGTTTATCTTCAAAAAAACGATTTGGTTATAATCAAACGAAGGAGCTCGTGGTCGATAACGTGTCGAAAGCGTTAATATCTAAACCTCTCGATGTCTAAGCTCCACATTTTTATGCGATCTCCGATGTCTAGCATACACAACTTGAATCCAATCAAAGAAAAGAAAATGTTGTTGCTTCCACGATATCAAGGAAGCTATGGTACCGTACCTGCAAGAGCTTGATGATGTTGCTTGCGCCGAAGACGCGGTGAGCAATAGTGAACTTGGCGGGCTCGGTGGGAGGGAAATAGGGTGCCAGCACGCATTTCTCGACAGCGCACCTTCTCCTCAGGATCTTGCAGGCCGCGCAAGGGCTTATAATGACCGGTGTCGGAGGTGGAGGAGGGGGAGGGGGAGGAGAAGACGACGAAGTAGGCGAGAGAGACTGCGGAGAAGAGGTGGTCGGGGAGCTCGTGTTGGTGTTTCCATTCGTAACACTCGCATCCGATACCTCCATATCTTGCGCAGCCATCAGTTTGGTTCAGACACAGACACTACAACGTAGTAAGCACTAAGAGAGAGAGAGATTTGAGAGGAAGAGATGAAGAGAGAGAGAGAGAGAGAGAGAGAGAGAGAGAGAGAGAGAGAGAGAGAGAGATGTCCCAGTGGGGTTGGTTTAGTTCTTGAGCAGATGAGAGAGCGTGCATATATAGAGGGCTTCGGACGCTGGACGAAGACGACGTCATGTTCAGTCATACAGTTCCAGTTACGCAAGAGTGTAGACCAATTCCTCTATTTCACTTTCTTTTTAGGCCACGAAAATATATTAGTCATTAGATCCAACCATGTGGCTGCTGCCATTATATCCCAATTCCTTTTCACTCGAAAGTCCTCGTGGATCTATTTTTACGTATTAAATTTAAACACGCATAAAAATTGTTATTATTTTAAACAATCGATTGATTTATGAAATTACAATTACCCAATTGACCGTGATGAATGTGAGCGCCACATAAAAATTCTTATTTTTATTTTATTGTTTCCAAAAGTCCGCTTGAAGAGTTAGACGCTTGTGTAGAAAATGAAGAAAAATTCACTAGGTTTGAAAACTAAGCCGAGGTGTTTTCCAGAAAATAACGTGCTTTTCCGGAAGAGGCAAAGAAGTGGGCCAAAGGTCATAAGGAAAATGCGTGTGGTAAAGTAGAGAATGATACGATGCCAATTCCCCGGTGCGGACTTCTAAACAAACATAAAAAAGAAAAAGGGTTAATACCACAAAAAACTCTAAACTCTATAACAATTTTACCTCAGGTTATTTTTTTGATCATGAAAAATCTCAAACCGATACACCTATGACAAATATACCCTAAATTAATATTTTGACCACTAAAAATCCTAAATTGGTACATTTGTGATAAATTTACCCTTCGTTACTTTCCATTAAATTGAATTAATATCATAAAAAAATCATAAACTGGTATACCTGTGACAAATGGAGAGTAAAACATAAAATCGGTACATCAGTTAACTGTCACATGTCATTTAATAAAGCAATTTGAGAGTAAAATATAACCGAAATAAACTGAGGGTAAATTTGTCACAAGTGTACTAGTTTGGGGGTTTTTGTAGTTAAAAAATTAGTTTGGGGTAAAATTGTCACAGGTATACCAGTTTGGGGTTTTTTGTGATATTAACCCAAAAAAAAAAGACCAAGGCTTCGGGTCTAATCATGCATGATTTTTTTTGCGCCGAAAGAAATTATCCAACGAACTTAGCATGCATATTGGATAAATACGAAACAACGAATTTGACGAGACTCTCGTGAAACCTATACGAGACTTGACATTTTTTGTGATGCAAATTTATTTTAGTATTAAGTTCATTAAGTGATTGCTTAGCGTATAGATAGAAGAATTACTTTTTTTTTGGTCGGAAGATAGAAGAATTACGTGACTCGGCAAATTTTCATTATTTTACTCATTAGTTTATCAGCAATGCTATGGCTAAACTTTTTATAACACATAGATATATAAACATGTGGACTCCATGTACGAGACGATTGTTCACATACTATATATTGGCTTGAACCTATATGGTCTAATTATGATGTCATAATGTCTTACTATATTTAGTCACAGGTACGATTGGTTAGACCTAAGTATTTCTTCGCTGGACAACGATTGTCGCACAGACCATCACCATTTGCTTTTCTTCCCGCGTGTCATGTTTTTCGTACTTCCTGCTTCCATTTTCCAACATTTCATTCGGTCCTCGTGCAAATTTCCAATGGAACCCGCCCATCACGACCGGTACGATCGAGAACTTTCTTACAGGAAATGAAAGATGATGACCAAAGCACTCTCACTCCTAAAACTTGTCAACGCTCCCCCAATTTTCTTGGATTACAACTGACAAGTACGACAAAAATTTTTGGAGAAAACGAGAGAAACCCCAGTTGGAAAAAAGAGGAGAGGAAAGAAAGTGACAATATCTATTGTTCAATCTTGACAAATTGGCATCATGGACTTGACAGTGGAACAGTGTTTCACTTGGCGGTCTCTCTTGGAGTCCCTCCATCTCGGATGCATTCTTGGAGATTTAGGCACATGTCTTCCATCCCTTCAAGTCATCCTCTGTTGTAACCAGTCTTAATCACGTATATTCATAATCGTATGCACTAAGTTATGTCAATTTATCGGCCTAAATTGAGACTTGCATCATTGAAGACGAAAAGTGTCGAATGGTTCATAGTTGAATTGAAATGCGATCCAACGTGCAAAATGTTTTGAACTTAGATGCTCCATTCTTGTCGTAATCACTTACGGGCAATCAAATTAATTTTCTTAATCGATTGAAAGGAAATACTTGCTGTAATGGGCAATATGGTGACCCTTGCAAATCAGGACAAGATGGGCTATCAAACACCGGCCAAGAAGGTACCTTAAGGTCAATAAAACTCCATTCTTTTGGCTTGGGGCGGCTCACTTCAACGAAGAGATTTGTGAAGATTGTAAGTCATCCAAATATAGAATTGCTGCATCACGAAGACGTGGGACAAATCGCCTTTCGAAATAATGAATCGATATTTATCGTAAAAGGAATTCAATGTTGTTCATCGTAACTTTTTGCATATACGGTCCAAGTGCCCGGTCAAGATTATGTTATGAATGATAGGCTCGTTTGATATTTTATTGGCGCACTCGAGACGCTAGCTATGGACTCTGCAAAACTATAGTGAATGACTGTGTCAACACTAGGGAAGACAGCAATGTGAATGGTCTCCTTGCGATCCTCCCAACTGGAGTAAACAGCTGCACTGCAAGCCAAATTCAATCAAAATCATAGCAAAGGGCTTCCCCCTTCAATGCTGCTTCATCCCAACCATTCACAGTCTCATGCATGCATGCCCCCATGAAAGAAGCAATCCGCTCCATCCTCCTTCAGACAGGACACTGTCAAAACCCACGAACGTTAAGGTTAAGCCCCCACGGATCCAGAGCAGAGTCATACATCGCCCGATGAGAACAAGCACCATCCATGCTTGCTTGCACGTACGAGACACATGATTGTCTCCACACTAACCACCACCTGTGTCCATCATGTCCCAACCACTCGAGAAAAAGGAAAATGCTCAGTTGGGCACACTTCGTTTGACTTCATAGCAGCAGTTCCAATCAAAACTAAACTTACCTGATTCATGCACTGATCTAATCATGGGCGAGAGGGTTGGGATCTTCAACATTCAAATGGCCCTCGACATTTTGTCGAGTACAAAATACTTAAATAATTTTACGAGCGATTCGAATGTACTTATCGATCAGTTTGTTGTATGCCTTCCTTCCATCGCTGCGATCTTTCAGTCCATTAAGAAAATAAGATTAGTTTTCTTCTTAAACTACTTGATAAGTAGGCACAAAGAGAGAGAGAGAGAGAGAGAGAGAGAGAGAGAGAGAGAGAGAGAGAGAGAGAGATTATGAGGGTTTAAGGGAGAAGGTGAGGTTAAGGTTGGTGGAGAGCTGGTAACTCGTTGCGCACATGTAGTGAAAGAAACCTCTTTAGCAACTCCATCCACAGAAAGTAAATTGATTTGTGGATGAAATGATTTGCGGGTAAATATCAGTTAAGACTACTATCATCCGATCTCTTTAGTGATATTTCGGCATCATTACAAGATACCGTCTTAAAGTAATGTTATCATGACTTTATATCAATTGCATTACAACAAAACGATTTCATGTCATAACAGGACTATTTAAATTACAAGATCTTAAGAGAATACTGTACACCTAATAGTTAAATTTTTGTTGCTAATCCGTGCTCATCACAAGGATAAAGTGTATTTATTTCACTGAATATAAGTTAAGAATGATTGTGAATTTAGTTCAAAATTGAAATATCATTACTCGAGTGTAATACGGCATGTGTTTTATATGCATATAAGTCCACTCACTTTGAAATAACGACTGATTTTCGTCAAATTTGGTAAATGCATGGGAGGCAGAAATTTTATCGAAAATCAACTATATGCTTGCTTTTTATATAAAAGTACAGGTATTACAGTCGTAGCGAAACCCCGATTGGGCATATTATGTCACGTCAGCATGACTCCTGATCTAGTACCACAATACAAAAGTTTTTTTTTCTGTCAAATAGCAACAAAGGACCTTTTTCCTTCTCCACCCTCCAACAAAAAATGCAAGGGTGAAAAACATTCCGAGTCCATCCAAATGCGAAGGGTTCAATTTCATCTTTTCTTTTCCACTGCATTGAAACTTCCAATCCAAAGTGAACAAATTTCCCACTCCCACCCCTTAGAAAATTCCCAAACTCCAACTTCGCGGCGGAAGTAGTTAAGCTTGTACTCTTGCTCCCACTAACACCATCATCTCTCTCCGTCTCTTTTCCTCGTGTGGTACTAAGCGTGTGGACCCTTCCTTTTGAAAGGAATCCATCCACGATGGTGAGCCAGTCAACTTTTACTCGGTCGTTTACCCATTGTCCTCGTGAAATCGGATCGTCCAAAGGACCCGTTTTCACGTTCTATGCATGGAGAGAACCAATTCGCAATGTAAACACAAGAACCGCTCTTCGACTTCACCTTCCGGCCCATACATAGGAAAGACACGTTTCTCACGCAAAGGGCACCACCATCGCCAAAGTACAGCCTTTCGTCCGATCTGTTCGACGAGTTTTATTGAAGGTTAGAAACGTGTTTGACAGGCTTTCGGGCATATCATACCAGCATTGTCTTAGGAAATGATGTTGTGATTGAAATAACGTAATGACTCAGCTAATGCTCATTTTTAATCACAATAGTAGATTGAAATTCTGCGGGCGAGATTCACGGCATGAAAGAAAAAGAGAAAGTTCAGAAGGGAAAAAAACAATAAGGATTGATGAGCAATCGTGCGATAAAATAAGACTCGCCACGCTAGCTACGATTGTTATTATCCTAATACCATGTAAATATATATATTTAAACACGATAATATATAATTCAAGCAACGAAAACGAAAGCTGGTGGATCGGACACAGCGTGATGCTAACCCTAAGCTTTTCCCTTAAAAAACTAGTATGTAGGAAGAAAAACGAAGGAGGAATTTTCCACCATGTACTTGCTTTTGAAGACTAATATGACCAGACAATCAAAGGGGACTGTCTTGGACTTTTCAGTTTGTTCCTCAATTAAAGCGAAGTCTGCCGGAATGAAACGCCATGTCAATCGCATGGGATTTGGTCTGAACGCCCAGTTGAAACAACAGATGACCAATGTTTTCTGCAGAGATCAGCATAAACTAAAGATTAAGGATTATAAAAACAATTTGATGAACAGCGTCCTTCAATGAATGGCCTCGAGTTGTCGTCATTTTCTTCTAGATCTCTCTCTCTCTTTCGATCTCACCACACCTTCTGTTTTCCTAATTTTCCACTGTTTCATTTTCTTCTCTAAAACCCCACGCGGTTTTAGCCAAAGGGTCTCATGTCTCTCTCTTACAGTTTCCCACTAAAGAACTCTTGTAACAGTAGCAGGGAGGACGACAGCTAAGGATGAACGATTGGGAATCGAATGACTTGAAAGAATTTCATCTCGGAATTTTCTTAGCCGGTGACTAGGATGGATTAGCGTACACGGTGTCATGAGTGCACGAGAGACTGCAAAACCCCACGTGGTCAAGCCCCCTCCCTATTGTCAACGTCAAAGCTCCAGAAGCAGCAGCATGTCATCACGTTCAATAGCATGCCTGGTATAGGAATTTTGATTACCGACTCTTGTCTACTTCTTTAAGAGAGCCAGAATAGGAAGTGGTCCAACGGCCGACAATCATCATCTACATCGAAATTCCTCACAAGTTTGGTGCGTGTTTGAATGGGTTTTAACTCGTTGTGCCACCAGAGAAGTACATTGAAGTCGTCAAATGAACATTGGATCACAACTGGGGTAGTTGCTCTAACTCTAAATATAATGACATGATCATTTTCACGGAGGCCAAAAGCCTAAAAAGAGCATTCGAACAATCACTTTTGGAAAGCTATGTCTCTACTTATTGATTTAAGTCACGAGTTCTCTTTTTATCCTATGTAGCATTGGACGTCATGCTCGAGATTCTAGAAACGAACGGATCATTTGTTTTGTCATTAAGGTTCCATCCCAAACATCGACCTCTTGTATCCATGACAAGATACTAAGCTGTCATCATAACTTTCAAATGATCAAACTGAATAAGCATTTAGATTGTCGGGTCTTTGCGCTCGTGCCCTTTGGCCATAAGAAAAAGAATATACATTGCATGTGATGTAAAAGAATGGACGTGAAGTTCTTGAAGACAACCACGCGAGCAATTCCTAGAAGTGGCTCAAAATGCTGACCGAAAGAAGTTAAAAGAATAGATGGGTTGCATACCACACTATAGAGATTGGATTGATTGCGATATGGGAATTTGGGCCCGGGCATGGCAGGAAAAAGAATAATTAGGTTGATGTACTATTATCCATTTACTTTTATGGACTGGAAAGTAACAACGCTGGACATCATGGAAAGGCCAACGAGGGCCGATGTCCCTATTCGGGGCTTTTTCCCTCACAACGAGCCCAAAACGTTATAACCCGAGAGATCAGATTCGGCAGCCACAACCCGCAACGGATTATGCCCAGTTTGTCGTTATTAAAGTCTCGAGAACGACAATCGTTCCAGTAAACACTAAACAAGGGATGTTGAAGAAAATTAACGTTAAACTCGTATCAATTAGGGATAATCAATTCCTGATTCTATCCAGTTCTTCCTATGAACCGAGAACCAAATCACCTTGTTTTGGAGTGTCCTATCCAATCTAGTTCTCAGGTGGTCCAACGGAATTGATGAAGAGAGAGGAGTTTTTTTTTTTTTTTCGCAGATTGCATGTGCTCTCCAAAAAATCCTTATCCACCTCAACGAAACGCTTATATATGGGGAGAGACTAGGAGAGGGTGGATTCTGTTTATGTTCAATGTGCTTCGCTAACGCGCTCCTTTTTGCTTTACATTTTGGAGACGAGAGGGAAAGAGTGAGAGAGAGAGAGAGCCGGCTTTCCTTTTTAGTGGCAAGGGCTTTCCTTTTTTTGTGGCCTTTTACTCTCTCTAGGCTCAACTTTTTTCTCTTCTGAGTGGGCTATTATTCTTGCTGGGCTCGTTTGGGATTTGAGCTAATTAGGGACTTTCAATATCGGGCCTGTCCGGTGGTCCGGTTCCCACCCTGAAACCGGGAATCGGACCAGCTCCCCTAGGAATACCTTTTGGAGATGTGAGGGAAAGAGTGAGAGAGAGAGAGAGAGCCGGCTTTCTTTTTTAGTGGCATGGGCTTCCCTTTTTTTGTGGGCTTTTACTCTCTCTAAGCTCAACTTATTTCTCTTCCGAGTGGGCTATTATTCTTGCTAGGCTCATTTGGGCTTTGAGCTAATTAGGGACTTTCAATATTGGGCCTATCCAGCGGTCCGGTTCCCAATCTAGAATCGGGAATCGGACTGGCGCCCCTAGGAACCGGCCGGTCTAGTTCGAACGATTCCCAATTCGGATGATTTCCATTGCACACCTCTTTAATGTGCATATTCAACATATACCCTGCCGTATAGTACTGTGTACAATTGTGAAATTAGTGGGTCGAGTTGCATTTGGTCGAAAATGGTCCAACCCAATTTAACCTATTTATATGCTATATAAACTTAGTACCCATACTTGATCCGTACACATATTTATACCCAACCCATTTACTAAAATACTTTTATATCTAATTCAATCTATGAAAATCCATATCCACCCCGTTAACTCACTTCAAGCTCTTCACATGTATATGTTATTTGCATAAATTTGTGGTTTCAATTATAAAACGTTAAAGAACTGGTTTTCGACATTGAATAAAATTTTCAATTTTTGTATTGAAGAATAAGAGAAAGCTAGTATTTGGTAGTGAATTTCTAGAATTATAGTAACAGATAACGCGGAGGAATTGAAATTTTAATTAAATGGAATGCAAGATTTTGAAGAATATGATTTTATGCTGATTATGGATTGCAATGACAAAAACTAAGATTAGAATATTATATAAAAATAACAATGTCAAGTTTACTCATATTTATATTTAAGAACATTGACGTTCGTCCTGAAACGTTTTTTTTTAACCCTCTTACTTGTTTTTTTATACCTAGTTCCACATCCATGCATAAACGCTTCTTTTATATTATGGACTGATTGCACATCTTTATTTATGTATCCACATTTCATTAGGTGTTGACAAAATTGATTGCTTTTGGTGTCCTGCCATCGTACCAAAGCTGCGTCTTCTTGTGTCTGGTTTGTCGAATTTTGTTTTTCAAGCAGAATCTATGGTTGTCCCGCTTCCTAGTTCATGCTTTGAATATATTGTAAGATTGGATATCAAATAGCATCATGTCAAACTTTGTAACTTTGCATATATCATTATGTTTTGCGGACTAGCATCTTTCCTTTAGTTATTTGTTTCAATCATAAATCATTCTATCTGGTTTGTTCGTTTTCTGTTTCTGAAGGGAAATCTATAGTTGTCTCGTGTCCTTTGTTTACATTGAATGTATTACATGATGTTCGAAATGATGTTCGCAAAATGCATACCTATTGATATGGACAAGAATTTATAGCTGAAATGATGTAAAATTAGCGACGAATATTTACAGATGAATTTTGCGATCATTACAGTTTGTGGCTAATTTGCGATGAATACATTTTGTGACGAATTTGGTGATATATTTTGCGACGAATAACGTTCGTGACGAATTTGCGACGAATTATTTAGCGACGAAATTTCCGACGAATTTTGCGACGAAATTTACGAGGAATAAAGTTCGTGGCTATTTTGTGACAAATTATTTGCGACGGATAGTGTTCGTGGCTAATTTGCTACGAATTTATTTCCGTCGCAATTTTGCGACGAACTTTGAAATTTTCTGTCGCAAAATTTTGCGACGACCTAGTAGCGACGGAATTTTTTCTATCGCAAAATTCGTCGCAAATTCGATTTGCAACGGATTTTGCCAAATTTTTCATCGCAAAATTCTTCGCTAATCCGGTGTTTTTTTGTAGCGTAAGATTAGAATATTATATAAAAATAACAATGTCAAGTGCAACCAACGAAAAATACATACGAAACTTATAAGATTAATAAAATTAAAAAAAATAACGAGGGAAAAAAAGCCGTCTTGATATTTTTAATAAGACTGAAGTCGAGTCCATCTTACTGGCCCACTGAGGCTTCTCTAAATATGGAATAGTTCGAGGAAGCCATTATTTTCTCATGGAGGGTAAAGAGAGAATCACGAAGGTGGGTTGGATATGGATAAACTCATTTTGTGCCCATATATTTTGCGTTTTATCATTTTAAACACTTTTATAATTTACTTGCTGAACATACGCAGCTCATATAATAACTCAGCTCGTCAAATACGAGTTAAAAAAATTGGTTAATAATAGAAATACTATCGCGAGATATTAGGGCATTATTCCTTTTATATTTCCATTTCTTTAATCATGTCAAGTATAATAAATGAAGCAACTACGTTACGATATTCGTAAAGACAGTGATGTTTTTAGATTCTCCACCTCGTGGAAATCCACGGCCGGTCCGAGCCCGACCAACGGTTGTGCGTATCCCGCATCGAACCCAACGACACCGTGTCGGCACCGGCCTCGCTCTGTCTCTCGCCCACGCGTCTACCAGTCGCCTTCCTCTGTCCCCCGACCTCTCTCTTCGTATAAATTATATGTCCAATGAGATTTCTCGCTAGAAGAAGGGAAGGCGCGGACTTGGTGGGAGTCAAAAAGCGGAATCGTCCAAAGCTCCCAACTTTGACGGGTCTTTGCTTGGTCAGCCAAGAATGCGCATTGGGCTTTGGCTTGGATCGCAGTTTGAACGTGCGTTGCAATTTCCCAACACGCCATCTCGTCCCTTTTTCGCTGTCTTCTGATTGCCCAAGTTCATCTTCTTCTTCTTCTTCTTCTTCGTCTTCAAGAAACCTTCGTACGCTTCCATAGCCACCGCAACCACAGGCCTCTCTCTGGGTAACGAACTGCATTTGGAGAGCTTGGTCGGTGGGGTTTTAGTCTCGGGAGGCCTTTGCAAGATGGTGCAGCTCAAGGAATTGTATCCCGCTCTCTGTTTTTCTCCGGTGAAGTTTGAATTTTTTGACCATTCTCGTGCAGATATCTTTCTTCTCTTTCGAGTTTTCCCGGCTGCTGATATTGCTTGCAGGGAGTTCGAATGAATCCCCCATAGAACTGGAAAATAAGAGGCTTTCGGTCTTATTACTTTCATCGCTTATGTTCCTGTTGGGGTGTACCCTTTAAGTCCCTCAGTTGACCCAATGCCTGGGGTGCTTTAGTTTTCAGAGTACCCATTTGTTGATGAAATCACAAGCCATTCGTGCGGTACTTGTTGTATATCTGAACTGCCATATGAGTCCTATCCTTTTTTTGCGTTACTCCTTAACTTCTTGCCTTTACGCAATGAAGCCGAATTGTCATGCCAATGTCACTGGAAGAAGTAAGTTTGTTGCTCGTTTAATACTAATCTTGCCTTGTGGCTGCCCGATGTAACATGTTGTGATGGGTCACTTGATTGCAGTATCAGATAGCTCAGATGTATACGGTCACGAAGATGCAACTTCAGAGCAGAACAGATACCGAGGGGGTGGATATTTTGGAGAGTAGACTCTTTGAAGACGGCCAATTCGGAAAAGGTCATTACACTTCTAAAGTCTACCGCTTGCAGAGGTAAGGATAGGTTTAAAAGTTGCTGCATTGGTCCTTACCATTGCTTTTGTTTTCTCGTTGAATATTTGATTGCTCCATTAGTTAAGAATGCTGCTGCTTGGACGGAATGGTGAATAACTGGAGAATTGTAGCGTCCCCATATTTTCACTTTTGGTTTACATGATCTGACGGTGCCTTCTGCAAGTGGTAGTCGTACCTTAACATTCTGTTACAATGTAGCCATGTTTGGTATTGCTATTCCTCTTTCTTAAAATAGTCTCAGTTACTCTTTTCGGGTTAGGTTAAGAACATCCATTCCTAAAATGTTTATTGGGTAGAGAGAGGTTGTGATTGTTGTATGTAGATATAAATCCTTTATACGGTTGACAGCCACCTATAAAGTTCCGTGTTTCAATGTGGCTGTTCACTTTGTCTTTAGTCTTTTGCATTGTCATGATTATTGTAATCTGCGAATCCATCCTCACCACATCTTGTTACTTGGAATTTATCTGGTGCAGCGAAGCCCCTGGATAAGTACCATAGTTTAGTTCAAGGTTGTAGAGTATAAAAACTTCTTTCTTTTTGCTAATTTTACAATTAGGTAAGAGTGCTTAATTGCATTTCTTTTCCTTCTAAGCCCTTTATCTTGCTTCTTGGTGCCCTCTCTCTCCTCTCTCTCTCTCTCTCTCTCTCTCTCTCTCTCTCTCTCTCTCTCTCTCTCTCTCTCTGTGATTTTGTTGATCTTATCAACATCTCAAGCTCATCATGTTTTGCCACAGTAACAGTTTCCTTCCCTTATGCTTGTTTGTGCAGCAAAGTTCCCGCTTGGTTGACTACTTTTGCACCAGCGGATGCTCTAATCATCCAAGAGGAAGCTTGGAATGCTTACCCAAGATGTAAAACAGGTTTGCCATATCCTTGCAATGTCGTTTTTTCTTTGAATTTTGTTTCTTGAACAAGCGCTAATCCTTTTTTTGTGTGCTCATTGCAAATGGATGCGATCTCCTTCAGTACTCAAGGTAATAGTTATGCCCTAGCAGTTTGTAGCTTTTTTACTCTAAAACATATTTCTAGAACTGGATGCTTGCACTATATAGTGCAGTGAATTGGGCTTATTTTTGTCTGCATTTTGCAGTGTCCATACTTTACAAAGTTCAGTCTAACTATTGACACCATCCACAAGGCTGACAACGGGCAATCAGAAAATGTAAGTTCTTCAAGTCTGGGTCATTCTATTTGAGTCTCCTCGTATGTCACTTTCCTTTCAGAAGTAGAATGATGCCTTGCTCTTCTTAATCTCTCTGGCATGTACTAATATCAAATCTTGCAAAACTAGGTTCATGGCCTAAGTGAAGAACGACTAGCAACCCGGCAGGTGGAGACTATTGATATAGCTTCCGCTACGACAGATTATTGGAGTTATGCAATTGCAAGAAGTGATGTGGACTTCTCGAAATTCAAGTCAGTCAGGACTGGACGTGGTCCTCTTTCAGAAGGTTGGCAGGTCTGGATTCTCATACCACTTATATCTCCAATTTTAGCTTATATTTGAGCATACGGAAACTCTGTGGTCAGTTTGTTTGTGCTATTCATCATGGAAAGAAGCATGGTTATATGCACTCCCTTCTCATATGAGCAAACAAGAGTCTCCTTTTTTTCTAATATTTATGAAATTTTACTAGAAAAAAGGACACACCACCCTGTACAACCCATCTCAATCCACAAAACCCAAGCACCAATAGGTACAAACTCACACCTAGTCAAACTAATCCCGATTTGACCAAAAAAAGAAAAAAACTAATCCCAATGCCCACAGAAGAGGCTAATGGGCCCATTATCCAAACCTGAAACTAAACCCAAAGTTCCAATTGCAAAATAAACGAATGAATACTCTCATCTACTCAAATCCAAAGACAATGAACTAGAATCAGTAGAATTCTTGCTCTTCAGAACATCGGTCAAGCACCAGTAGAAAAACAACCATTCCTGGAGAACTACTCAACTTTCACCAGAGAAACTACTCAACATGAATGGACCAGTTCCTGCACAATGGTTTAAACTCATCAGAAACCAATTTCCTTCCAGTAGAGACAAAACCTTCAAATGCGCAACCTTTACAGAAAGCATAACAACGGCAGTGTCTCTGTGACTTAAGAGTGATTTTATCATGCAACACCCTATTCCTCTCCTTCCAAAGGTGGTAAGGAGTAGCATTTCAAACTCATGAGAACAACCTCCAACTCTTTCCTTTCATATTCTGAAGTGCCCAATTAAATTCAAGAGTCCAGTCACTTGCTGCTCTAGGATGTCCAAGTAAAAGCAGGGCATGCTCCCAAATCTGCTTTGAGAAGATACGGCTGAAGAATAGATGCAGCTTGAATTCTATATGCTGATTACACAAAATACAATTATCATCAATAGCACTCCTGATTTTCACCTATCAAATGTAGACAGCCTGTTTCGCATGATCAGTCATGAAATGAAGCTGAACTTTGACACATTTGTTTGAACCAAACCAACCTATGCCGTATAACTTTCCTGCCACTTTTACTCGAAAGTTTCCAAGCCTCTACGAAGCCAAAAGAACCATTAGAAGAACCAGTGTATACCACCCTATCAGAGGAGTTCACATCTGGTTGTAAGGTACTACACAAAGCTGATTGAATTTTTACAACAATCACATCAGTAACTCGGGAGATACTTTCGCCATTACCAGCAATATGCTTCATGTGAGGCTTCAAGAAATTTCTGAACTCAAGCAACTTCCTCTCTGCATGTGTGCTATCTGACTTTGCTGAAACTTGCCATAAAGAGGAGCCCTTCAGCAGGTTATTATTCAGCTAAGCAATCAATCCATAATGAGCCTGATTGAAGCAGTAAATGCAAAGGTCTTTTTAGTACACAGGCAGAATTTCACGGGGTTAAGTTCTTCAGACCCAAACTACCTTTATACTTAGGAAAACAAAGCTCAGACAACTTATGTTGCTGTTATTTTCCCATTTCTACCCTTCCATAAAAAAATGCAGGGCACCTCCATTCAATGGCCTTTATCGCCTTTTTTAGGCAAGATAAAAATCTGACACCAGCAATTCACCATGCAAGACACCACGGACTTTATCAATTGCAGCCTACCAGCAGAGCTAAGTTTCTTTGCGGCCCATGAGTCTCTTCTCTATTGACTTATCCTGTGTTTCAGGAGCTTGTTCTTTTTTTCCCTCATATTCACGTGCTTAGCCGCTTTCCCCCTCCTGTTCTTTTCTCAAAGTGATGTCCGTAACCGGTTGAATGATGTGAGCACGGAAGAACTTGTGTATAGCATGTTGTGTGGGTGCTGACTTGCGTGTTTCTTTACATGTAGTACCATGTATGCTTTACTGATCATAGTTGTGGGATTCTGATAATGTCTGCAGAGCAAGTGCAATCCAGTTATGACAGCATATAAATTGGTGACTATTGATGCACCGTATTGGGGTTTTGGTTACCGACTTGAACAAGCTATGCTCTCGGTAAATTAGCTTGCCATCTTCCCACAAAAAAGTTGTACTCAAATCTAGATTTCCTCGAAACTGATCCTTCCCCATTCTCTGTGTAGGGTGAAAGAGCTCTTTTTATAGAAAGTCATCGCAACTGTTTTAGCTGGATTGACGATTGGTTTGGAATGACCATTCAGAAAGTATGTGAACTTGAACGCTGTTTGCTACCTGAGGTATGGAGGTCCTGAAACTGTTACTCACCCGTAGAATTTTACTGTAATATTTGCATTCTATGGTTCTCTTGGTAGAACAGGGAATCCTTGTGAAGGATTGCTTCTAACATGTTTCTAGTTCACAGCCAGGGAAAGAAATCTTTCCTAGTTTTCCTTTTTGACCAATGATGAAGCAAACTAATAATTGTTGTTCGTTCGATGAAACAGAGAATTGCCAACTCGACTACACGGAAGAGCATCGAGGAGCATGAAATGAGATTTCCAATAAACAGTGAAGACATTCATAGCGAGAGGCCTCAGCTAAAATCGGACCAGCGACCCATTCCTGTGGAACAAGAATCTTAAGCTGTCGAGTGTGTTAGCCTGTTATTAGGTATATTGGTGATGTATTCAGCCCTGCAGATGCGAGGAAGGAGCATGGTTCATACATGCAGTGTCCAGATTAAATTCCTTGTGTGTGTGAAACCTCTATTCTTTCACTTAAAACTTTATAGGAAAATGTCTAAATTATTTCAAATACAAAATCCTCCGGTTGTTTTCTGAAAGCACGCAGAAAAACAACCGGGTTTATGACGGGTTTGAGATATAATCATGACCAAGAACTGTGTCGTCGCCATCGCATACTGAACAGAAACTTAATGGAAACATCTGAGAAGCGATGCCACTTGTACTGGAAATGTTCAATAAGAACGGGTAAACTTCAGCATTAACTGTTTACGTGCATCAGTGCCTGTTGGACCAGCCTCGTATGGACGGTGATTCATCCTTCGGACACCGTATGGGCTTAACCATGTTATATGGTCTCTCTCTCTGCTCCATAACATCTTCTCAGAACCCATTTCTCGCCCTTTTCCTTGCTGATAAAAGTTTTACGGATACAGTACTTTGGCACTCTTTCACGTGCTGACCGCCCAATGATTTATACTTTTTCTTCGTGGAAAACCTGGGTAGTTTCAGACGAAAACCAATTCATTCCTAGCTCATTTCGAAGTACAAAATTGAAACCTCAGTGACGAGCTTACCGCAAGACCGCCCGTGTACAGAAATCCAATCATCCTTGTAATACATATGTCATGAACCATAGTCATCACAGCAATAAGTCTAGACACTCATATACTGCTACATATCCATCATACAACTTCAATTTCCTGCCGCTACTTCTCCATGACATTGACGGAGTCATTTTGCTTCTATTCCAAAAAGAAAACTTGAGGAGCAATCAGGAAAAGAGGATTTGCCACTGGCACATCATGTACAACCAACCCATTTAAAGCTATTAAACAATACCAAGCAAACCAGTGAATTACATGATAAAATGACATAAGCGCTAGAACTGGAGCCTACTAGGCTGTGCCTTGGTCATCCGGGCTTCGCCATAGGGCTCATCGTTGTCGATGCGTTTGTTGTTCCTGTACGCCGCGCAACCAATCACGTAGGAGATCAGCAGGAGGATCAGTATGATGATGTTGATGACCGAGACCTTCCTCCAGCTGTGGCGGAGGCTGGCAAGCACCCCGGCTTTGCAAGAGCTGCACGAGTAACACAGCTGATCCTGGTCGTTGCTCCACAGGGAGCAGTCATTGTTGGTCCCTACTAGCCCGCCTCCCGGGTTCCAGTAGGTCTCGTTCACATAGGTGTAGCCACAGTCCGTTGGCGGTTTGCAGCATCCAGACTGCCCAAATCAAGTGGAAGAAAATTCATCACATTCTTCCATAAGTTAACGTGGAAACTACAATCTACCACAACAAAAGCCGCCGAAAATTGCTGTGTTAATTAGAGCAATCCGGAACCACATTTCTGCTAATATCAAAAGTCGTACAATTGACACATCATGAGATCTTGAAACTAAATGGGTTCCTGAACACATAAAACGTGCAATTACAGAGGCCGTCCTCGTGTAGGAAAAGAAAACATGACATAAAGCGAAACAACCCAGAATCATGTTTAAACATCACTAGCCTAATAAAGCAAAAAGTGACCAATAATTGAGACTACGACGGTGATGTTCAGTACGCTGGACACAAGGAGAATATGGCAAAGGCAAATGCTCGACCAAATCTCGGACGATTTCTACGAGCTTTATAGACGAAGGAAGGGATAATCGCTCATCCCTCCAACGTGAAATGTCGGGGGCTAGAAGCGAGTGGTCCCGGAAAAAGAGATTGCAAGATCATGTGAGGGTGCTAAATGAATCGTCAATTTTGGCTAAAGTTTTGTTTTTTACATGCGTCTTGGGGTTATGTAAGGATACCTTATGACGTACCCAAAATCCCGCCTTTGTTAACATTCAAGGAAAGCTACATTGTAAGCGACAAAACGTAAAAGACGGAGTAAAGTTCTCGACTTAAACAAGAAACCCACGTTCCGTGATGGAAAAAGGCAAATGGATAGAACTATTCGCCCGAGAGAAAAAGCCCCCCAAAAAGATTTTCAAAAAGAGATTCTCGTACCCTTTTTCGTGACAAGATATTCTCGCGCTTGCTTTGGTATTCGTAGAAGTGGTAAAAGATAAAGACCAGGAGATGCAGAGTTCTCTCCTGTTCCAGCCTCAGATATTAGGCAGCTAACGAGCAAAATGTGGAGAAAATTTTTTAAAAAAATCAAAAGCTAAACCCTTAGCAAATGAACGACAAAATTAGATGGTTTAATAATCAAGGAGAAAATTACCCTCGCGAGTTAGATAATTCTCCTCGTTTTCTCCGTAGTTCTTCTCATCTCTGGTGATAAATGGAGAAAAAACAAACTATGTTTTCGTTTCAAAGGCCGGTTTAACTGCTTTCGCATCGAATGCCAGACAACAAACCGGGGCTCTGCCCATTTCTAGGAGAAGACGTCGTCGTCGCCGTCGTCATCGACCCACGTTAACCACTCCACTTCCCCTGGTGCAGCGAGCCGCACCACCGCCCCACGTGGCCCCACTAAATACCATCCTTAAACTATTCATCAAAAAGACAACCCCTGATGTTGAATAATGGGGTCTCCCCCATTTTCAAAAATTTGATTGAATCTGTGCTGTTTCCAGCTTTGACCGACTGCTGTGCGCAGAGCCAGCAGTAACGCACAAGAAACCTCAAAGTTTCTTAGCGGGATCTATACCGTCCAGTTTGTCCTACACTTCAACGGACAAACAGAAAGAGGGGAAAATAACAAAAAAAAATGAAGCGCCAAATATTGAATAAAATATCGGGAAAATGTTAGATAAGAGCATTTACCAACTTGTGGAAATATAAAGGGACAGGTGTTCGTGTATTATATCCGGATAATTATTGCAGGAAAAAGAAAAAGGGTAGAGGCCCCCTCCTTTGCTTTGTCGCGTCCGCACTTCGACAACGAACCCCATGTTCATCCATTGATTAGCACCTTTCCCTTGTTTTACGGATAGTTAACTTGATTGATGAACTGTACTTATCGGGTAAATTAGGACGAAAGTTTTTCCTTTGCTCGTGTTTTGAAATGGGTTAGCAGGTGTCGTGCTCATACAACGACGAAGTGCAATCGAACTGTGGAACGTTTTGAAAGAGAGCTGGATGAAATCCGGGCAAAACCTAAAGAAAAGAGAGAGAGAAAATAAGGGTTTTAGTTTTTACCTGGATAGGGTTGAGCTTGCGGAGGTAAAACATGCTCTCGGTCTCGGGGATGCCGTTGACGGTGACGGCCATCTTCCTGCACGTCTTGGAGTCCTTTATGCAGGAGCTGATCTTGCCCCAGTAGGAGTCGCTGGTCACGCGCTCCTCCAGCCACCCGGAGTAGTCCTGCAGGTAGTAGTCGCGGTAGGCGCGGTTGGGGACAGGGTGGCCCGACCCCTTGTCGGTGACGGCGTAGGCGAAGATGATGAAGCCGATGAGGGCGGCGATGACGAAGAACATGCAGAAGAGGTAGAGCTGCATGAGCAAGGTGTTGCGGTAGCACGCCCCGGCGAACCCGGCGAGAGAGATCACCATGATGGCCACCCCGATCACGATGAGGGGCCACTGCAGGAACCTCATGCAGTCGGTCGAGTTGGCGCGGCTGCTCAGCCATATCCCGCCGCCGAGGATCGGGATCGAGAGGAGGAAGGTCAGGAAGTTGAGGAGGCCTATCAGGTGGTTGCTGGCTCTCATGGTGATCGATTTCCCCTTGGTCTTTTCCTTCCTCCTGATGATGATGGAGTGTGACGGGTTCTTGCTGGATGGATCGAAAGCCGTGAAGGGTCAGTGTGCGAGGGAGTGGTTCTTCATGTTGTTCATCGCAATGAAGGCAATTATATAGGGCTTAGGTAGCTTCGCTTGCAGGGTTTCTCATATTTATTATATAATGGGAAACGGGGCGTTTGAAATGGGATCTTTTCCGGGTAATGTTCATGACGGGATGATACTATAAGTCTTTTGGCCCCGATGTCGTATGGTTCATGTATCCTCCATTTCGTTTTATTTTATTATTACGGTCCGATTAACTGTTAATCAAGTATCGATCTTACCTAACGATAAAACGATCGGATATTTTATGTCTCGAAGAAGCGGAAGGGGATCTTTTCCGGGTAATGTTCATGATGGGATGATATTATAAATCTTTTGGCCCCGATGTCGTATGGTTCATGTATCCTCCATTTCGTTTTATTTTGTTATCGTGGTCCGACTAACTGTTAATCAAGTATCGGTCTTACCTAACGATAAAACGATCGGATATTTTATATCTCGAAGAAGTGGAGGGGGGTCTCTAGCTCGTCGTGTCGTGTCACGGATATTTATCTTATGAAGATATTTAGGATATTCCTTTTGAATTTTTATACCTATTTTGGTTATGCATATGTAATTTGATTTTTTTTTGGTTTTCGTAGACAATTTATCCATTGGAACCTATAAATAGGCTTTTCATGTACTTTTTCTATATACATAAATACACGTATATTCCTCAATTTTATTTTCCGCATTCTTAATCTCAACTTGTTGATTGGACCTGTATAATCTATCTTCAATCAAATTAACAAGAAAGAATTAAATTCGTGCGCT
The DNA here is from genome assembly GCA_031216185.1 of Syzygium aqueum. Taxonomy (NCBI): domain Eukaryota; kingdom Viridiplantae; phylum Streptophyta; class Magnoliopsida; order Myrtales; family Myrtaceae; genus Syzygium; species Syzygium aqueum. The sequence goes on along the minus strand of CM062232.1, from coordinate 32,741,038 downwards.
CTATCTACGGTCTAGATAATCGGCTAGCAATTATAAATTATTCGCGAATTGTAGTTCAGTGTGCAATGTCGTCCATGAACCTTTAAGTTTTAATTTATTTAATGTGATCCATAAATTTTTTGTATATGTTTAAATAAATTCATGAACTGTATGAAAATGTTCAATGTTGTCAAATAATTTCATATCATTCAAAAACTAGATTAAACATGTATAAAAAATTCACGGATCATATTGAACAAATTAAAGTTCAGGAACTACACTGTAGGTTGAGCAAAAATTTTCGAAATCATTCGTGCCATTTTCTCTACCACTATTTATTGCTTCGTAAAATGGAATTACCGGCAACTTTTTTTTTTTTTCCTTCCGTCCCAACGAAGGAAAACAAAAGCAAACGGAAAGGAAGAGACTGAGCTCTCGCGCGCCACTTTGCCGACACGCGTCCGTCCTTAAAATCGTCCGAAAAATGACAGGACTGCCCTCGACTTGGACGGCGTGGTTACGGAAAGTGGCAAGACGTAATTTCCCATATAATTATCTTCATATTTTTTTAAATTTATTTCTCTGACTTTTTCTCTGTTTTTTTTTAGTAAACTTGGCTGCTTCCTCTTCTTGACTCCGAAGTCGCCGTGGTCCAGCGAAGTTCATCACCAGATGGACCGTGGAACACGATGGCTGACACCCGATAGTTACAACGGGCCGTGCATATAATTTAAGGACAGCATTTAATATACAAGTACTAACTCATTAAATCCGATCACACTCAACTAACCAACACGGCCTCATATCTTAGTGTGAACAGGATATGCGAATGTCCATGTGAACGTGATTTGACCAATGCAGAATATCGATGTAGACAAAATTTAACTACTATGGGTACCCATTTTGGAAGATTTAAATCACATTATGTTACGACGCTATTCGACGATTGCATCAGTTGAATTGGATCAGATTCGATATCGAAAGGGCTTGATTAGAATATCCGTAAAAGTAAGTTGACTTGATTAAGAAACAGGGGTAACCAAATTTAATTTCAAAAAGTAGGAAAGGGTATGGGTTACGAAAAGTAAAAAAAATAAAATAGTATCTTAGAGTGTATTCTTCCTTAATCATCGGTTCTTTTACTCCTCCTAAGTCGGCACCGTCATTACTTGCGGCCGCAAAGTTATTTTTTTATTATTATTTTGCTTTTGCCAAGGGACAACTAGTATATGCGAATTACCCGTTTTGCCCCTCGAACGTTTGAAACCATGGGAAGTTTGTTTTATTTTTTTTTGCTAGAAAAAACCATGGGAAGTTACCCCTAGAGTTTTCGCGTCTTGCAATTTGCCCGTTCACGTTTTTTTTTTTTTTTTTATAATTTGGTTTGACGTTGGCATCGACCAAGCTTGGAGCTCCGATCGCGGGACGAATTTTGCTAGGCAAATCTGCCACAAAAAAATGTATGCCTGTGGAAATTGAAGATAGAAACAATCGGGTTTTGAAATCGAAAAAATTATGAATTGTAAAAGAGATATATTTCGAAAGATTATTGGAAAAGGCGGTTTTCAATAGCGAGAAAGAGAGGGAGATAAACGAGCCGAGGCAGTGGCTCAGCGAAGACAGCATCAATGGCTGTAGCGTTTGCGTTGGCAAGGTCCTAATGGTGGCTCGATCGCGCTTTTCACATGCCCCCAACGGCACTATTGTCATTTTGCCTTGGACGACGCTACCGTGGTCATTTTTTTTTTCTCTTCGTTTTTATTACAGATCGGTATTTTTACAATTTATTCATTTTGATCACGTTCGGGTCTAAATATAATTTTATAACGAAATTATCCTTCATAGCTAGTTAAGGCTAGTCATTTGGTTGGAGCTCCCAGCAAAATTTGGGAGTAGTCCACTTTCATAGTATATAGTTAAATTTTAGAATGTCGAGGGACAAATTATGAATATAAAATCGCCCCTCACGAAAAATACGCAATATCATATCTTTCCAAAAAAAGCATCTAATTGTCGTCGCGAAGAGAGATCGTGCGAACGCCTCATTTCTTTCGAGAGAGAAACAATTATAAGCGCGCTTGCTGAGCTCGTAAGCAAGGATTTAACCGACTTTTTGGAGCTGAGAATCACTAAAAAGCTTTGCCGGTTCAAAAAGGGTGGATCGTAGGCATGTCGATTACGAACGATGTCGCGACATCCATGCGCTCGAGATCACGTCATATGAACCGTGCGATGCACACATGAAAATACCTCTTCGTATTCTAATCAAGCCTATTGCCATTGTTAAGGGGGCTAAGAAGACTCCCAAAAAAGGGGAAAAAAAAATTGCGTTCCATGGTCAAATTCGCTTCCATAAACTCTTTACTATTCTCATCGCACGTTGTAACGTGACATGTAAACAAACGGGGGGACTTTCCTTCTGCTTTTCCTTTTTGTTTTTCTGAGTTTTGCTCAAACCATCCTTTCGATCCGCAATTGGGGTTGCGAGAGATGCAAGCAAACCATGGCAATTGGTCAACTGGGGATTTCAATATGCACGCGGACCTCTCGCCCTCGTTCAGTGGAGGATTTGAAGGGCAACTTTTCCAAATTTTTGATGATGAGATTCTACAGGTTGTTTTCTGCACAAATTCGAGGATGCTTCTTGAAAAAAAAAGCATCATGTTGACAACCAGATAAGGCGGCTTTGGTCGGCTGCTTTGGAGAATGACAGGATGGATTGTCCTTAGCGATGTCTAACCATACTAGTTTGTCTTATTTTATGAAAAATCAATTATTAACATAATATTTTTCTCGAATTGTTCGCTTGTATTGCTTATATTAGTGCATGATCAAAAAGTATTCCGTCATCAACTATGATGCTCAGGCATAGATTAACAAACAGTTTTCGTAAAAAAAACATATTCCTAATCGCTGATTTCTGCCGAAACAAACACATCAAGGACAAAATATTTCTTTCATTTTTCAACGCATTGATTACACAAAATCACAGGAAAGATGGTGGATTGGAACGACGGATTTTCTTTATCAAGATCTCGGGAACTCGTTTCAACGAAACCCTATTAAAACCACGTCTTATTCAATATAGCATGTTTTTCGCATGACTATCAATTTCGAGTCTCGTGATATTTCTGATCGGTCCATCTCCATTTTCAAAGGATACACGGATAAATCGTTCTGTCGTATTATTTAATGTCCCTGACTCTAACTTGTCAGAATACACCAGGTAACATTGAATTGAAGGGCAATGGCTGTGAAAACCGGCAAACCAAATATTGATCGCCCACGGAAGACTACTAAGCGGAGGAGAACGTCCCTATCCATTTATCGAACCGGTAAAAGTCACAATCCCAAAAAATCACCGCGTTGTTTCTTCCTCGATCGTGCCTAGAAAATTCTGGTCGATTTAAGTATTCTATTTACACACGTATCGGGAGCGCAAGTAAACCCCGAGCCAACCCGACCGGAACCAAATATTTCACGTCGGACATCTGTAAATTGTAATTGGAAAAGTTGATGTCCCACGAACATCATTTAGATACTGAAAAAATTAGCGCCGGTGAATTTTCGCAATTAGCGAGATCGCAGTATTCGTTTAGATAACTGCAAATGCCAATTTGTATACGTATATCATTTGTATGTGCAGATTGTGTAGGTGTGCATAGTCATTCGCAAGGTGATCATTTGGGCCAAGCCACAAAAAAAGATCATTTGGGCCGAACAGAGCCCAAAGAGAATCAGAAGATCACTTGGGCCGTGCAGAGCCCAAATAGACTAGCAGGTCATCTGGGCCGTGCTGAGCCCAATCCCGAACAGCGGAAAAACGGCGCGTTTCGGTTCTCTTTGCGCAGCATCGATTTCATCTTCTTCGCTCTTTTAGGTCTCAGCTCCTCCGTCTTCGTCCGCCCTTCCCTCTCTCTCGGTCTCTCTCTCGCCGGCGGAGCGTACGATCACCGGCCTAACCGAGCTCTGCTAAGCGGCGGCGTCGTACGAAGGTGAGCTTCTCTGTCTGTCTGTCTGTCTCTCTCTCCAGATGTGACTCGAGTTCGTCGTTTCGGTAATGGATCATCCGACATCGATGAGCGTGTCCGCGCCAGCGTTTATCGCGCTCGTTTTTTGCGATGTTCTGTTCCGCGGCTACATGAAATTTTGTACGTCGGTCGATTCGACTGCGTGCGGTTGGAAAAATTGGAATCCCTCCTTCGACAGATTCCTCAGTGAACAGTAGTTGCGCGGCGACATTCGATCGTGCGTTGTTCGTCGCGTGAGCGGGTGAATCGGCACTGTGCTTCGGTAATGTGATGCGTGGGTGGGTTTGTTGAGGCTCCGTAGGTGATTGCGAGGTCTAAGTGGAAAGTGTGATTCTGGCTGTGGTCGTGGGGGGGTTGGCTCTATTACTCAAGGGTGGTAGTGTTGCATTTTAGTCGCCGTGGAAATTGCTAGTAGCTAGACTCAGTGTCCTTCAAATGCCGATGGATGCTAAGCGAAATGCCGGGGAAAAAAAGAAGTTGCATAGATAGAGGCTGTATTTTTTCGGGTATGTGTTGAGATATTTTTCTGTATCGAATAATGATGCTAGTGGCAAAAATGAAAGAAATTTTAACTTCTAATATTGAAGCTTTTTTGCATAGGCTGCTTGAAGAGTAGGATAGATTGATTGTTAGTTCTACGAATCTATCATTTGCCCCAATTGCAGGATGCTTCCCTCGTTCATACCAAGCTCCCCATTTTGATCATGCATTTGTTTCTAGTGAGAACATTTATGCGTTGTTCTTTATCCCGATGAACTTGGAAGGCAAAGGTGGTTTGACTTTTCTCTTTTCATGGTTGAACTCTGTAGTCTATGGTCGAATTTTTGCCTGAAGGGAGAAGATATTCCTTTTTGCTATTTCTTGTTTTATTTAGCTTGAGAGGCCTTGGTCTACAGAAATGCTGGTCATCATTCTGTTTTTGACAACCCTTATAAGCAAAAGGTTGTTTAAATAATGCAAATATATAAGAAGTATTTCCAATGTCCCAGTCCTCTTCAGGCATCATATTGTCTTTCATGAATAAGAATGATATTGGATCTCTGTACCGAATTGTGATAGTATCTTGCAAAAAACTAGCTATAGGAAGTTCTTTCTCGTAATCAGACATTATTCAGAAAGAGAATCTCTCTCACTCTCACTCTCACACAGACATATGTGCACGCGCATCCACAAATATCTTCAAGTCTTTTTGGAAAGTAACAGTTTATGAGGCAACGTTTTACTCACTAAAATGAAAATCACTCTGGCAATTACAAAATATCTCAGTGCTCATCACTCACAAGACTTGTGAATCAGCAAAACGAAAGGAAATGAGTACCTTCATGGCAAATAGTGAATAATTTATGTTTTCACAGCCTCTTGAGTTTGTTCAACCAATTGGACTTCATATTTACTCTCTTCTCCAATTCCTCAAAGTCTTGTGGAGGATGTGCTACATGTTTTTTATACTAAGAAGATATGCTATCCTGAAGCTGTGTGGACAGGTTTTCAGCCTCTGAGAGACTTATTTCTTTTCATTCATTTTTGTACAGAAGAAAGTGTACAGAACTAGACCTGCAAGAGGGCCGGCCCTTACTAGTTTTGGGAGTTGTGAAATGTCAACTGGCCCTGGACTTGATTCTCTCGTAGACCGTATGTCTCTTGACTTATCTTCTCAGGTTCTTGCTTGATTTTCTTTAACTGTCAATTGGGAGGAGACGAAAACCTAAACCATATGAGTAGGAGTCTAACAGGGACATTGAGATCGGGCTTAGGATAATGACCCTTGAGCTCGGTCTCAGTTTTCGATCAACATATGAAAGGGGGCTTCCACTCCTATTATCATATGGTAATTTGAACAGTTTTGCAGCATATGGTGATGTTTCTATTATATGCGCAAAGACTATGCAAGAAAAGGAATAAATGTGTTGAATATCAACTGTCTAGTATATGATCGTACAGGTACATGTGGCACTTTTCTGTTCATTTCCAGCAGTGAACTTGCATTAGTCATACTTGTCTTTGCTCGTTAGATGACTTCAGAGGATGTTGACTCGAGCCCTGTTGAAATGAGAAAGCTAAATGCCTAAAAGTGACTTGGGAATATCTGTTCTACTTACGAACATTGTACTCACTTTCTCAAGGTTTGCTCCTTGCTTTGCTCTTATATCAGTTAATTTTTTGTATGCAGAAACAATATCGGTCATTACAAATGATGGGCGTAACATTGTGGTATGTTACACAGCTACCACTTCTATTTTTGTCGTTGTGGAGTTGAGAATAATTACAATATTTTGAATCTCTTTAGGGGGTCTTAAAGGGCTATGACCAGGCAACAAATATCATTCTCGATGAATCTCATGAACGTGTTTACTCCACAAAGGTTTGTCTACATTCCCTATTTCCCCTCTTTCAGCTTTTGATATTTCGGAAGACTTAAGGCTTCACATGAATAACATTCTGGTTTACTGCAGGAAGGCGTGCAGCAACTTGTGCTTGGCCTCTACATAATTAGGGGTGATAACATGTAATGACATACTCCATCTCAGTTCAACCTCTTTTTTGGTTTCTTAAAGTAACAGCAGAAAGAAAAATGCAGGGTTCAACTTGGTTCACCGTCATTTGTGTCCCTTCTGCCTTTGACTATACTCGAGCTCCGTGATTTCTTTGAAGTAAACTCTGTTTGTGTATATATTTTCATAGTTCTTTTCTATGTCCTGTGTTTGCAGAAGCGTTGTCGGAGAACTAGATGAGGAGCTTGATTCAAATCTGGATTTGTCCAAGCTGAGAGCTCACCCCCTTAAGCCTGTAATTCATTGATCATGTACCATATAGATGTGCTACAGTAGCGTTCATGCACTTTATTAGCCGTAATCATATACATATAGGTCGGTTAATGATGTTTGTGGAGAACTTATAACTGTTTGTTCGTAAAATGTTGCTGATGGCTTAATTAAAGGGCAATCTCTATACAGCATTGCCGTTGTGGAAATGAAAGGCAATCGTTCTGTTTGTGAAGAATTATGCTAGACTTGATCAGATTTTAGAGGATGCGACGTTTGGTGGATTAAAGAATGAAGTTGGTTGGTTTTAGATTTTACCAACTTTGAGACCTCGGATTGAGCAATTGAAAGTCCCAATGACCGACAGTTATATCGAAAATGGTGGATTGGCTTCGCCGGCTGCACCGACCTATCATCAACCTATCACCAATCTTGAAACTCCTCGCATTTCTAAGGCCAGTGTAGCTTGAGAAGCTGGTGATGTCTCGCTTCAGGCTGCAAGGTCAACGATGAATTGTAGGTACGACTCAACAAGCCCTACATAGGAGGCTCACTGCTCACAGCACGAGCGACACGAGCCTAACGTCAAAAAGTGTGCTTCATGAACTTAGTTAGATCATTTTGACCAAAAAAATGAAAAAGAACTTTGTTAGATTGAACCGCACGGATTACCATGGAGACCAAACAAATTTGTGCCCGGATCTTTTGAACTCGATACAAATTGAAAAGTCGGCTTTGATGGAATTTTTATTTGAACCTAATTTGCCATGGATTGGGCGATCTCCACAATTGATGCAAGATATAAGTTTGTCCACCATTTTTCAGTCGGACTATATCCAGTTTATCTCATTGTTAACGGAAAAGCAACTGGATTATTTTTTTCAATCCTACGGATCTGGCATTTAAGTGTCAATTATTTTTATGTATCGCTTGCTTTTGATGCACCTCAAGTGTGCATAGAGGTTAAGTTCCTATCCATTGAAAATACTTAGAAATTTTTTCGATAAGTTAGCTTTATAACGTGTTGGGACAAATTCTCATTGAATTTGGACATGAGCCGTCGATTTGGAATTAGAGCTGCATTATGTTACATTATCTAATAAATCAATTTAGTAAATTTTTTTGGCCAAAAATTTACAAATTTTGCGATCCCGCCTCCTGAAGTTGACCGTACTGCCTTTGAAATCCCCTCCTAGCTAGCTAGCTCCTCTTGTCACTTTCAGCACGACAAAGGAGCGACCCTTCAATGGTTTTCTCCAACCACTATGGGCTTAATTCCCTAAAAAACCCTCAACTTTAGATTAAGTCCCAAATCTACCCCAAACTTTTTTTTGTCTCAGAAAAAACCCCAAACTTTAAGTTAAGTCCCAAATCTGCCCCGAACTTTTTTTTGTCTCAGAAAAAATCCCAAACTTTAGGTCAAATTCCAAATCTACCCTAAACTTTTTTTTGTCTTAAAAAAACCTCAAACTTTAGGTTCAGTCCCAAATCTACCCCAAATTTTATTTTATGTAAAAAAAATCGCCAAAATTCAATTTATTTTCAAAAATATACCCCGATAATCCAGTTCCAACTTGACGTGGCATTTTCATATCAATAATAAAGGATTTTATTTGGTTTTATTTCGGAGAATTTCAATAATTTTTATTTGGTTTGATTTGTTGTCGAAGTGAAAACTCAACGTCAGTCTGTTCCTGTCACCCCATTACTTTGCTAATGTTGATTTGTTATGACGTGGAAGTGCCACGTCAAGTTGGGACGGGATCACAGGGATATATTTTTTAAAATAAATTGAAATTTGCTGATTTTTTCTACATAAAACAAAATTCGGGGTAGATTTGGGACTGAATTTAAAGTTTGGGATTTTTTCTGTGACAAAAAAAAGTTCGGGGCGGATTTGGGATTGAACCTAAAGTTTTGGGTTTTTTTCGAGATAAAAAAAAGTTTGGGGCAGATTTGGGATTGGACCTAAAGTTTAGGGTTTTTTCTTGGACAAAAAAAAGTTCGGGGCAGATTTGGGACTTGACCTAAAGTTTAGAGTTTTTTAGGGAATTCACCCAACCACTATGTGCTTGGAAATTTCCTGTTAAAGAAGAAAACATCCTGCGAAATGACAAGACATTTTTCAATCTCCTCCGCGAAAGTGAGAAAAAAGAAAACAGAAAAAAGAAAAGCTGTTTCCCGTACTATGCCCGATAATATGTGATCTGATCTCAATGTTCATAGCTTTAATTTGAAAAATTAGTCAAATTGGCCTTGTCGATATTTTTGAATTATAAATAATCACACCTCTTCTATGTTCATGATTTTTTTGTTTGTCCTAAGATTTCACCGCTTATGCCTTTCTTCTTTCTTATTGTTAGAGTATTTATATACGGAATCACGTATTCATCTAATGTTTAAATTTTTAGAATAATTGATAATAAGCCCACAAAATCTCATACGAAATCAAAACAGGAAATTGTGAGCTCATATCTTCTCGAACCCTCATATACTGTCAGAATATTTAAATATTCAAAGTAGGAGGTTCTCGTTACATCTAACATTTTATGTTTTAGGCTCTTGAATCATATAGAGTTTGTATCGCCATACAAAGTAATATCGAATATATCTATAAAAAAAAACCAGCCTTGCATACCTCAATTTCATACCCGTCATATTATCATTATCAATTAAAATAGTCAAATCGATCAATAAGATTAGAATAGTCTTATGTTCACATCGAGAAAAATTGAGGCGTGCAAAAAAAAATGATGCACCAAACACGCACCGAACATTGTTAATCCATTATTTTCTTTTTCTTTAGAGAAAAAGCCACAAAAAACCCCCAAACTTTGCCTCTGTGACACATTTACTCTGAACTTTTTGTTGTGACATCAAAAACCTCAAACTTTGTCTTTTGTGACACATTTACCCCAATATATTTAGTCTATGGGTATTTTTATCTTTTTTGTTTTTTTTTTCCAGCGAGGGGGCTCTCGCTAGCGTTGAGCGAAGGTGGCCCTCGCCAGATTTGGCGAGGGTCGCCCTCACTGGATCTGGCGAGGGGGGCCCTTGTTCGACACTCGTGAGGGCCCCCCTCGTCGAAAAGAAAAAAACAGAAAAGACAAAAATATCCATGGACTAAATACATTGGGATAAATATGTAACAAAAAGTAAAGTTTGGAGTTTTTGATGTCATAAAAAAAATTCGGGATAAATATATCACGGGGGTAAAGTTTGAAATTTTTGATGACTTTTTCCCTTTTTCTTTGTTCTGACGAAACCAGTCATTAATAACAATCTTATAAAATGTACGTAGATCGAAATGTACAAGAAAAAATCCCAACACCCATGATTTGTCGTGCAGCGAAATTTCTCAGAGTAAAAAGGTGGATTCCTCTCTGTCTCTCTTTCTCTCTCTTTCTATCTCAGCAGTCACCAGCCCATCGCCCACGCCCACCCACTACGCTCCATAAAAAAGCAAAAACATCCAAAACGGAAAATTCAAAATATGTGAAAGCTAAAGTGCCTCGGGAACCGCACTAGGAAGTAGAAGAAGAAGCAAGAAGCAAGGAAGAAGGAGGAGCAAGCAGAAGAGCCAAACGAAGCAGAAGCAGAGAAGCTCGCTTTCCTTTTCCACGGCCGGTTTCCCTCCCCTCTGAACAGAGCGGTCCGCTGCCTCTCGCTCCGGTAACCATCTACTGTTTTGCTAAAGTGCGGTGCTTTACTTGCATCACCGGCCTCCGAAAAAAAAAAGGAACTTGCATCCTTGTTTGTATTTTTTCTTCAGAAGTAGATGATGGCTTTGACATTGTCTTCTTTTGTTTCGAGTGAGCAAAAGGGTCGAGAGTTTCGGTTGAGTTTTGTCCCCTGTTGCCCATGATGTTCCCTTTTGAGCTTCCTTTTCACTGTGCAAGCTTTGCGGTTTTTGGGTTGCAGAGGGCGAGCTTGAACCAACGCTACAGCTAAATTTCGAAAGCATTTTGCCTACATTGCTTCCTTTTTCGCCTTTCGTGCCTTCTTTTCTCTGGTTAAAGACTCGAGCACATTTCATAAAAGGGAAGAAACCCGAAAAGCCATTTCGTGAGCAAAGTACAACTGCAAAAAATTATCTGCATTTTCATCCCCTTCTCTGGTGGGGTTTATCTCTGCCTTTTCTCCTCGCTTTTCCTTTCAGATCCGTATGCGGGAAAATAGTATGCTCCTCCGATTTTTCCCGGAAAGTATTTTTCTATTTCCTCTTACATAATCAGCGGCGTGTTTTGAAAGTGGAGTTCTTTTTTACTCGCTTCAAGATTTCGAGCGAACCCCACTCACACACACCTCACATCGCATTACCCTGCTTTCACGGCAGACATGGAGGTGAAATCTGAAAACTTTTTCTCCGGTCAGCCGCGCGATTTTACTAAACTGCCCCTACCCGCTGACGCGCGCCAACGCGAGAGAAAATGGGAAGGATCGAGGGGTCTTTTGTGTAATTTGGGTCGCCGTTCGTCTCTTTGCGGGAGGTCCCCCTGTGGGTTACTTATGGCAATGATGGGTGTTTGTCTTTCTGGTCTCTCCAATATGGTTGGATCGGGGAAAGCATCGGAGGGGCAGAGATGACATTACACAGCACTGCTTTGGTTAATTTATGGACTGTTTCTTGGACTGTATGTGTGAGATATTAATTACGGCATGCCTTCGAGGCATCGAGTTGTTCCTCGGTTGGTACCTCCTTTTGGCTTTATGGATTCATGGATGGATGGACAGCACATGCACATGCTCCTCATGAACCCATTAATTTCTGAGCATGTACCATTCATGGGATCACATTGGATTCTCTTGTGATTTTTGTCTTCTTGTGGTTGAAATGGTGAAATCTCCTTGTGGGTCAGGCCAGTATTGAAGCTGCGACGGCATTACATCCTCTGTTTTTGCCATTTTAGCCTCCGTGACTTGTGGGTGTGGTCAAACCATGCAGACCCCAAAAGCGAGGTAACTTTGGACCCTCCTATAATTTCTTCTCTTTTCTCACATTTGCTGGTTGGATGAACTCGAGATGCCTGTTTGGTAACTGACCTATCAATGCTGATCTTTCTTACCATTTCTGAAACTTTGAGCTGGATGTGAACTGTGCTTCCTATATGTTTCGGGATTCTAGCCTTTTGGAGAATCAGCTTTGTCTTGTATTATTTCTTTAAAGATTTACCGTCCCTTTCGCTGAGTATTTGCTCCTAGAACAACCCTTTCAAGCTGGTGAAAATTCCTTGCCTTTAAGCCTATTAAGCATCGAGAAAAGGTTTGTCTCATATCTTGCCTTAAGATGAAGTTGTGCGAGGGCATCTAAAATCCACAGGTGCTGTTGTCGAGACATTTAGAGCTCATGCAGTGATAAGTAGAGCATTGGAATTTTCCCTAAGCTCATCGTGGTGGGTGGATACAAGCTTTTTCATTGCTTTGCTTAATTGTTTGGTTCATCAAATGTTGATGGCAAGCATTATGAAAACACTCAGTTTTTTTCATGAACTTTGATGATGTTATCGATATGCTTTTACGAAGAGAAATCGTCATATGCTTATTGACTATTTGAGGATTTTTTTTCTTTTTTTTTTGGAGGGGGGGTGTGGTGCTATGTGTGATTATAAACCAGTATAACACTATTTTTCTGACCCCATGCAGTGCATGCCAAAACCTCTAAATTCAGGTTTCTTCTGGGTTCACCCTTTTACTGGGATTGCCGAAAACCTCCTAGTTGTGAAGCTAAATCTATGGATATGCTTGGCTTCTAATATGAACTTGTGTTAAGGCACCTATAAGCAGCTTGCTTTCCCCTGAATCCGTTTTTAACATAATGTTATGAATGTGCACGTTGCCTGCTTGAAGAGACTATTTCTTCCTTTGCTCATGTCTGCGACCATTGACATGCTTCTCTTGGGTGTCTGCCTTCATACACTCTGATGGCAGAACTGGTTTAGAAGTCCCTCAGAGAGTCTCTCCCCGTGCTGTACGCCAACTGAAGACAACCACATCGGAATCTGATTCTGCATCTTCTTCAAATCAAGCCACTAGAACACCAAAAGAAAGAAGTCCCAAGGTGGTTGAGCGCAGGTCACCTAGAAGCCCGCTATCTGAGGTAGTTGCATAGATTGTTTCAACCGAATTTCCCTCTACGGTTCTATGTAGCAAGTTCCCGAATCTAGATAAACTAATGCAGCTTGCCAGTGCTTCATTTTCTGTTCACAAACGACCTTCATCGATCTCTCCTTGGCTAGTGCTGGCCTCTGTGATGATCAAGGCTTGAGGGTTTTCTCTGTCTCGGTGTCACGTCATAAACACTGAAAAAATGGAATAGATGCTGTTGCTTAGCATATTTAGATGCAGGTTTTGAACTAATCATCTGCATACTTTTTCCTTGTTTTGATCCAGAAGAAACGTCCATCTCGAATATCGGAGTTGGAATCTCAGGTTTCACAACTTCAGGAGGAGCTGAAGAAAACCAAGGACCAGCTAAATTTTTCTGAATCTTGCAAGAATAAAGCCTTGCAAGATGTGGAGGAATCCAAGAAGCAGCTATATGACATATCTTCCAAGCTTGATGACTCACAGAAGCATAGTCTGGAGCACTCTGCATCTGAGGAATCTCGTGTAACCGAGTTTCAAAAAGCCTCAGAAGAACGGGAACAAGCATTGCAGTCTGAGCTTGAGGTTATCCAGAAGCAGCTATCAGTTGACTCAGCTGCTCTAGCATCAGCTGTGGATGAGATTCAGAGGCTTAAAACTGAGCTGGAAATGGTTGCACAATCTGAGGCTGCGCAAACAAAGCACGCAGAATCAGCAAATATGGAGCTCCAAAGCTTGAAAGGGAATCTGGCCGAAACTCTGTCACTGGTAGAGAACATGAAAACCCAGCTTAAAGATTGCAAGGAATCAGAAGCACAGGCCCAAGTACTCATTAATGAAACCCTGTCGCAGCTGGGTACCGCCAAAGCAACCGTGGAAGCACTCAGGTTGGATGGGATGAAAGCTGTGGAAGCTTACAATTCAATTACTTCTGAGCTGGATCAGTCAAAGGAACGCGTGAACTTACTCGAAGGGTTAGTTAGCAAACTCAAAACAGACCTTGCACATGCTGGCGGGAACAAGATTTCGAATCCTTCAGATGATAAGGATCTAGAGCTGGAAACTGGCCAACATCAGAAGACCAAAGAAGCCAACCAGCAGGAAGAAGAGCTTTCTACTCTTAGATATGAGATCAGACATCTGAGGTCTGCACTGGAAGCTGCTGAAAGCAAACACCGTGAAGACCATGCTGAGAGCACTGTGCAAATAAAGAGTGCTTATGAACTGATGGAGCAGATGAAATCTGCATCAGGTGCCAGAGAAGCTGCATTGGAGGCAGAGTTGTACAAAGCAAGAGCTCATATTGAAGATTTGAAGGCGCATCTGATGGATAAAGAAACTGAACTGCAAGGCGTTCTAGAAGAGAATGAAGGGCTAAGTTCAAAGCTCGAGAACACCCTGTCCCTCCAGAAAGAAGCCACACTGGAAAGGGAGCTGAAGAAACTTCGGGAAGAGTTATCAGAAGTGAAAGCAAATCTGATGGATAAGGAGACGGAACTGCAGCATATATCAGAGGAGAACAAAACAATGAAGCTAGAGCTCAAGAAGGGGGAAACTGACATGGCTAAGATGAACGATGATGTGGCCGCACAAGTAGAAGGAGCAAGAGCTGCAGAAAGAGAGGCTCTTGCAAAGCTCAGCTTCATCATGGAGGAGGCAGAAAAGAGCAACCGGAGGGCAGCAAGAGTAACGGAGCAGCTTGAGGCAGCTCAGGCGACAGGTACGGAAATGGAGGGTGAGTTAAGAAGGTTAAAGGTGCAGTCTGATCAGTGGCGGAAAGCTGCAGAGGCAGCTGCGGCGATGCTTTCAACTGGGAACAATGGGAAGTTTATGGATAGAACTGGTTCTCTTGACAGCAGTTACAATCCTATAACAGGCAGGATAAGCTCGCCCTATGCAGAAGACATGGATGACGATATGCTGAAAAAGAAGAACGGGAACATGCTGAAGAAGATAGGAGTACTCTGGAAAAAACCACAAAAATAGCAGAGAATGAGTCAGGTGATGCTTGCTTGCTAGTTTTGCCGCAATAAACACTTGTGCATATGCATATTTACTCGCTGAATATTTTTTTCCTTTTTCCAGCAAGTCGAAGAGGAGCGATTGTTTTGGTTTCAGAGTCATTACTCGGATCTTCTCCGAAGTTTGTAGTAGGATGCAACAGCAGAAGTACTGCAGTTTACTTAGTACGGCCCCCCCGTTGAGTACATATGTCTTGGCGGTGGCCATTTCGGGACGGTATGCAATGTTGCATACAATTATGAGTTTATGCCTTAGGTGAGAAGGATATCGGTTAGAGAGAGGAACTTTATCATTCTGCTTAACTAGTTTCGCTGCATCAACTATGGATTTGAGATGTTCAATTACTTGGTCCCATCAGCGACCTAGGTGTTTGGATTTCTTTTGGCTACTCGAACCCCTTCCTTCCATGCTGTGGGAATGCTGAACCCCTTCCTTCCATGCTGTGGGAATGCTGTCTCTATGCTGTTTCTGTCTGCATATACGAAGTTTGTCGTAGAATTAGAAGCTGCGAGTGCAGGCTCTGTTGTTGTCTGCCTCTCGAGGAAAACTTGATACCCTTTGATTTTTCTTCAATATGTGAAATGGCTTCTGATTTTCTCTAGTCGTTTTACGCAATTTACAACTTTGAAGTTCTTAATTTTCCAGGGATATTTACTAACTACAGAATTCTATGCCTATACGATCATCTTGTTTAGTGTCCGAAAACGCCTTACTTGGGTGCTGACTGACATAGCTCTATCACGTATATAGTTAAAGAAATCAGCTTTAGTGCAATTAAATTCGCATTCATCCTTGTATTGTTCTTTGTGAGTTGATGAATTTTGGTAAAAATTATGTCTCAAGCTTGTGCTCGTTGAACTAAATATGACCCGGATGAAGTGTGTCTATGGAAAACTCGAATCGAATTGGAGTGTATGGACTGCTCGAAGTCCGACAGCCGTGTGGGTGTTGGAGTGTTCGGCCTGAAGGTGGAAAGTCCCAACATGGACCTTGTATTGGACCATGATTCGGCCACATATTACTTTGACTGAAGGGTTTCTTCTTTTGGATATAAATGCCTTGAGGTTTTGAAGAATTTTGGCTTTCACGTAAAATTGGTGCAGAGGAAGTCGAGTTGCTTCAAACGCAGGGAAAATTGTCCAATCAGTCATAAATCTATTGTACGGCGGCCAATTCGGTCCTAAACTTTTTAATTTTGTTAATTCAGTCCTAAATCTTTTAAATTTTTGCCAATTGAGTCTTTCCGGGCAATTTTGGCTGGTTGGCGCTGACGTGGCTGCCGGCCGTCCGGTCAATGCTGACGTGGCAATTTTTAATTATTTTTTAATTTTTTAATCTTTTTTTTAATTTTTTTTTCTGGTTACTCCCCTCTGGCCGGTCCGGCGACCGGCGAGGCCCCTGGCAAAGCTTGCCTCGTCGGCCACCGGCGAGGGCGAGCCTCACTGGCCCCTGGCTGGGCGAGGCGAGGTCGGCCTTGCCTCGCCGTTGCAACCCAAGCAACGGCGAGGTGAGGTCGAGCCTCCAGGCGACGGCAAGGCTCGACCTCGCCTCGCCTCGCCTCGCTCAGCCAGGGGCCGGCGAGGCCCGCCCTCGCATGTGGTCGGCGGGGCAAGCTTCACCAGGGGTCTCGCCTGCCGTCCCCTCTGGCCGGCCGCCGGTCGCCGGACCGGCCAGAAGAGAGTAACCAGAAAAAAGTAATTAAAAATTGCCACGTCAGTGCCGGCTGGCCAAAATTGCCCGGAAGGACTCAATTGGCAAAAATTTAAAAGGTTTAAGACTGAATTGGCAAAATTAAAAGGTTTAGGACTGAATTGGCCGCCGTATAATAGGTTTAGGACTGAATGAATAATTTTCCCTCAAAGGCACGAGCCGTGTTCGTTGAATTGCATTTTGAGACAATATAAGAAGAAAATTATCTATTAAGATTTATGTATTCTATTGAGATTGAGTGATTGTTTAACGGGAAATTGTGTGGGAGCATATGTCAATAATCCTTCTTACGCTCATATTGACGAAGAAAAAATCAACAGAAAAGTAAACAATGACCATATGAATTTGTTGCGAAAACAAGTGGATGGACACAAAACAAACGGAAGGAGAACAAAATAATTAGACATCAAATTTATACGGTTTGGTCAATGTGACCACAGAATTCCATTACAACCACACTAGCAGAATAGGATGTGAAGGCTTGCTGTTGTAAATGACGATCATTTAAACTAGCATTATCCATATCAGGAGCTTCCCTGCACTTCAGTTCCAAGATAGATTCATCTCAGAGTGAAAGCAAATCCACTAAAAAGGCTCTCTTGTCCATTCTTTGTCGAGATGATTCTTCTGAGCATGTCGCTCCTGTTGGTTTTTGTTTGTAAAACAAACAAGGCATTTTCATTCTCTCACAGGCGAAATAAATAAAAATTTTGGTCTATTTGTAAGTTAAGGTATTATCCTTTATTATAAATGGAAAAAAAAAAGAAGGGTGAATGTCCTAGACCCCACAATACCCACATGCGGGTGCATGGTTTTAACACACACTTAGCACTTCTCGGACATGAACGGTTGTTTGTTTTATTTGTTTTATAAGCCTTAATCAACAATATGTTTTTATTTTATTTGTTTTTTTTAATGACTATTCAGACAAAACCGTCAATTTTAGAACACGAAAAGGTATATCCAAAAATGACGGTTTTCATGCTCGAAAAGTTGTGTCCAAATCACAACTTTTTGGACATAAATGGTTGTGTCCAAATGGCGATTTTTCAGACACCAAGGGTTATGTCCGAATTGCAATTTTTCGGACATGAATAGGTGTGTCCATATTGGCAGTTAGACACCAAGAAATGTGTTCTATTTGCTTATATATATTAGACAATTTTCTTTAATTGATAAATGAACATGACTCCCTTCATTTTCGTCTTTCTTAAGAGAAAAACGAGACAGCCATTTTCTTAATTATTTTGCAGAGAGTTTTAGGAAATTTACTGGAATTGTTATCCAGTATTCTTACTGTGACTTTGTTGTTTGCTGAAAAGAATTTGCAAGTAACCTATAGCAATTTCGTGAGACAAATTGATCCTAAAAGATAGTGATTACACGCCTCAAAGTCCGACTACATTCCAATTCCATTTCCTCCTAACACAATTTTTCCAACAGCTCCAGCTTTTAGCATGGAGACCAAAAATTTGATTTTGCTTGCTCGCCTAATTGCTGAATAGGACATTTCATGTGTCCTCTTCTACTTCTTCAAAGATCTCTTGCCGGATCATTTGGTCCACAAACACAAGGACACAATCAGGCAATGCCGACCTAGCATACTTGTGCAGGTTCATTTCATGTCTGAATAATTCGCCGGTTGGTCTTTCTCCCGGTGAACAACTCGAGCGAGAGGATTCCCTCAGCTGTACACATCTCCGAGACTCGATACCTCAGCTCCCATGACATACTCAGCTATTCAGAAAAAAAGGAACCATGATCATCGGTACTCTTCACCATTTGTATGGTCGATATCATAATATCACCAGAAGCAAAATCATGATGAATAGTATTTGGAGCTGCATATCCTATGGTTTCCTTCATACCGAGCGAGCTAAATTGATTCGCGTGACCTTTACCAATCTCGACACCAGCCTTGCCGAACCAAAATCGCTAACTTGAGCGGTCATTTCATTATAAACAAAAACATTGCGTGGCTTAAACACGCATCAGTCGCACATTGGAGATATTGTTTACCCCCACATCGAAAATTAATGTAGATCAATGCAGATTCCTAGTCAGATAACGACAATCATTTGTCTAGCTGATCATAATCATGTATGTAGCGGATCCTAATCGTACATCGAGGTTTAAAGTCGTTGTCATGTAAACAATAACTGCAATCTACTCATCCAGCTTATCAGATGTGAGCGGCTAGCGAGCGGCCGCCATATGCATGATGCTTTCAGCGAGTGCCCGTCATTCCTTCTGCCCGTGGCCATTTTTTTCTCCTCGTCTCTAAGAATTCTGCTCATTGAGCTCCTAAAGTCTTAGGCAGGTGAACAGAAAATTCAAACCAAACGAAAATAATGCAACCGGGGGGTGGGGTGGTGCTATTGTGGTGGCGCCACATCTGTTCTTCTTCGACCAGAGAGGTGAAGCATCCAATCTCCGTCCAGCTGAGCGACGGGAGTCGCCTTCTGTGCAATCAATGCGGGCAGAGGGCTTGTTGCCGACATCTTGGACTTGCGGTGTCGATGTTCACGGGGCGGTTTTACCACGTTCTTTGAACCAAAGCCAAAGATGCCCACATCCATCGCTTTCCTTCGCACCTACATTTGGATGTGATTGCTGGTCGGATGGTCCGGGTCGACCCCGTGGGGCACATTTGAAAACAACAGCATGGCAGGAAGAAAAGGATCACAAGGAAATAATGAACGAAAATGGACAAAGGGAGTCCAAACAATTGTCGTTGAACCTGGAAATGTGGCCCAAGGGTACGGCCTTGACATGCACAGAACTGGACCGACAAGATCGATCCTCTCGAGAATCTCAGTCTCTTCTTACCTATATAGCCTCGTGCGTTTAATTAGAAATATCGGCTCTGGATAATTCAATTGGACGATACGCTTTAACATTGATATATAAAAGATTGCCTAGCGTACTAATATATTCAATTGAATCCAAGTGTCACATGACTTCTAAACTGTAATTAATTCATTCGACATAGTAGCTACATAATAAAATTATATCCTTTTTGATCCCCCTCTCTTGTAAAGTGGTCAAACAAACTTTAAAATGATGAGTAATCTACCTGGGATCAATCCAAAATGACGTAAGAGGCAATCACCGATGATTGTTTCATGTGAAACCCAGATAACGTCCGATTTCAGAAGCAAAATCCGCCTTGGTGTTAGTGCTAGTTCAATCTTCAAAAAATCCCCGCCGCATAGAAAATGAAGGATATTTCCAAAGATCCTAGGGAAGCAGACTCTCAATCTCTCAACGACTGTCAGCTTAAAAAAATAGTAAACTTTGCCCATAGATCGTAAAGTTTTTGTGATTGCGCGATTCAACATTTATATAGGAGTTACAATAAAATGCAAGTATACAATCTGTTACAATCCAAGAATCCGTTCCTTGGTGGACGATAGAATTTCTTGGGGAATTCATCCACCGTCATGTAGAATATGGTGCTAATCATATACATACATACATACATATATATATATATATATATTCACCAGCCCGGTTCAATATTCTGAAACCTGCAACAATCATGTAAAAGAAGTGCTCAAAACTCTGCTAATCATCTGAAGTCAGTGCTCAAAACTAAGCAAATCAACTGAAGTCTCGGAGAACTCAGACTGCACAGCAGACCACGTAAAATCATTCTCAAAACTCTACTCATTCTCTTTTCTTCACTGAAGAATGACAGTACATGCTCCTTCCTGATCGATTTCAGACAAACTCAACATTTCAGTAGCACAAATTAAGGAGAAATCAAAAAATTTGAGAAGGGAAAAAAACGAAGAAGAATTCCCGAGATGATTCAGTTGGGCCTGATCATGCAGCTAGAACAAAACATTCTAATCTACTGCAATTCTTTTCAAGGTTTGAACATTTGAAACTGCAGGACACGACACTAAATGAGAGGGCTATTGAGAAGCCCATACCAAGATGAACCAAGACCATTCCAACTTCCCCTCCCTGAATTAACGTCACCCATTACACCATTCCCATGATATTGATCTCCATGAATCTGCCACGGACTCCCCCACAAAAACCTATTTTCGCCTTCTCTATCAGGACAAAACGGCTGTTGCTTCATCGATGTTGCTCCAAGAGCTTCATTTGCAGAACCGGCAGGGCTCATCATTTCATGATCACATGATGATGGAGCACCACCACTGTCCACTGGATCTCCCATGTTTTTGTTCATCAAGTCTGATCCATACCCATAATACAGATTCTGACGATGATGGCTGTCGTTATCATTATCCTGGGTGTTCTCAAGCAAGCCAAACCCGTGCTTCAGGGAATCAAGAAAGCCTCCATTCATGTCATGATGGCCGTTCTTTGATCTGTTGGCATAGGAGAGGATATCATAGCTCAGTTCATGAGGCCCAAGCTGGCCACCGAATGGGAACCTGTGAAGACCAAGGAATGGAAGGGACATGGGATCACTGGACTGATCATAAGTTAGAGAGTGCAAGGTTGTAAATGGGTTTGTGGTGTTGTTATCGTTGTTGTTGATCAACGCTGAGATTGGTCCTCCTTGGTCATGGGCTCTTCTGGATGATGATGATGAGGACGAGGACCTACGGTTCTTCCTGCATCCTCCACCCACAGGAACATTCCTCAGGGTCCCTCCTTTGGTCCAATACCTTCGACAGGACTTGCAAAAGTACCTGGGCTGCGTGAGACTGTAGTTGTTGTAGTAGCAGAACTTTGTGTTGGTGGACTCGCACCTCGGGCACTTGAGTGCCTCTTCTGGCTGAGGCCTTGGCTTCCTCTGATCTTGCTGTGTTTTAGGGCATATCAACATGCTCTCCAATGAATGAGCTCCCATTTCCTGCATGACCAAACAACACAGCAAATCAAATGGATGAAGTCAAGGATTTTCTCTCACGCGTGCGTGAAAAAGATAAAAACACCCATCTGTATCTTTCTTGCATATTAAGTTTGAGAAGAAATGGGCTTGGTACTTTTCTTGCGGTGGTGAGCAAATTTCTAGTCAAATAATGGATGAATATGAATATGTAGGACTCTTTGATTCCCTATTGTAGTTGGAGTCTTATCATTGCCTTTGTTTTGCTTCATCACTTTTCACCCAAATGAAGCATCTCGATGACCATTAGATTCAAAGGAGGTGATTTTTGCACACAAAAAACTGTCCAGAGAAAACATGCAATTGTAACTCGGCTATGTGGTTGCAGACAAAAAAAGTACTTTAAACTATGCTCTCTCTTTATATAAAAAGCTTAGAAGATATAGGGATTTCACTACCCATCAGAAAAGGAAAATGAAGAAGAAAGGAACAAAGAAAGATTGACTTGAGATGAGCTAAACAAGGGCAGCTCAGAAACGTTTCATGCTGCCTAGGATACCTGGTTTGTTCCACTTGAAGGATCCATGCATGCACTGAACAAAGCAAGTCCCAGTTTCTGATTTGCGCACTCGAGAGAGAGCACAAGCGACAAGCTTTAGGCAGAGCACCAGACAGAGAGAGAGAGAGAGAGAGAGAGAGAGAGAGAGAGAGAGAGAGAGCGCTTTGAGTGGCGAAATCAAATGTTTGTGTAGGAAATCCGTGAGCGGACTGGTCTCGATATATAAAGCAACCGAGAGAGAGAGAGTCCCACAGTTGTGTGCAAGAGAGAAGATGGATGTTGGAATTTTCTAATGCTTTGTCCGAGAGCAAGCTTTAAACACATGAACCATCATCTGTGATCTATCACTGTACGTGATGATTACTCCTTCCCTCTCTCTCTCTCTCTCTCTCTCTCTCTCTCTCTCTTGGTCGCGTGGTTTCAAGTATTCGTGGACCCCATAGATCCCTCCTACGCACCAGCGACATTCTCTGTTCGATCGCCAAACGGACCTCGTGCTCCGGAAAAAACATAGAATAAACGCCAGGAAGGAAGAAAAACAAGAAAACGAGAGGATGAAAACACTACTGAAAAAATGGAAACAAAGAAACACGCGCGTGAGGTTTGGGTCTCTGATGAAGTAAGCGGTAGGTGCGTCTGTTTCAGTCCTTGCTTGTACAAGTGTTGCTGCATCTTTGTCTACATGATTGGAAAGAGGAAATCTTTCGTTGCAGATGGGCTGCATCCCCATAAAAATCAGTATCACATCATTTTTTTTCAAGTGTATTTTGAAAAATTAGCCAAGAGCAAAAGTAATTATTTTTTTGTTATCTTGTTTGGTGGGTCTATGATCATTTCATTGGTGGAGGTTTTCTGATGATGTTGACTAATGATGATGCGAGGGGACAGTGGCGACAGTGGTAGAATGATCTTTGAACGAACTCTCTCCATTCACGATCTGCATCCCTCCCCCCATTAACGTCTTCAAGCCCGCCATGGAATTTGCTTGCTTCGGTGCTCATGTGGTCCCTTTAGAAGGGAGCAGGTGTAATGGAAGGATGAAAGGAAACGGACGGATGAGATCCGCGTTCATGGTGCAAGTTCCGCAACATTGTGCGCATTTTAGATTTTGGTTGATGGACTGATATATTTATGCACGCTGAATATACTATTTTTAAATATGAAGATATGAATGGAATGGATAAATTATGGAAAAATTCGATCATCTAATATTTAATTTGTATTCTGAATCCGTCAAAAGAACATCTTTTTTTGTCTGTCGATTGAATGAGGAATTCACCTTTGACATACGGTCCGTGTAATCAGTTTCTTCCACTCTGATGACCTCGTGATCGTTAATGCATAGGGTTACGTTTGCAAGAATTAAATTAATATCCATATGAACCATACAAAATTTCGCGAATGAATTTGTCATGTCTCTAGTGATCTAGTGACCATTTTCTAAGCACGGACTATTCACGAGGTGCGATCATCTGTAGAATCACGAGAAGAAGTTTCACTCGGAGGTTGCGAGCTCCAAAATCCAAGTTAGGGGGGACACCATGAAAGGTAGCTCGTCTCTGCAAGTGTCCCCTCGACATGATGAACGGGCCAATCAATGGCGATCGGACGGCTCAGATTTCGGCCACTTTTTCATCGTCCAATCGCGAGTATCTTACCATTTCGAGGCCAAGATTCTTGGATTGGAGGGAAATCCAACGACAACAGCAAAGAATGTTAACCTGTCACCGTCTGTCCGGAGCAGGAACAATAAGGCCGCAATGATTGATCCCACTCCCGCATCCCAAACGAAGATCTCTCGGATCCTTTGGATCTGCCCCACCTCTTTAAATATATTAAAATTTATAAATAAATAAAAAAAATCAATTCCACAATAGACACTGACCTAAGACCTAAGACCACTCACCGATGACTTATAATAACTTATTACTCATAGTGGGAATTTAACGGATTATAAAATGTAGGAAAGCAATAGTAAGAAAGGTGCTTGTTTCACTCACCTCCACGGCCTGTCCATCTCGTGGAGCGAATTTCGTGAACGTCGTTTTTTTTTTTTAACGTGTCGATATTTACATATCCTCAATTCTCGTTATAAATTCATCTTCATCAAAAAGAGATAATACTCTCCGAAAATTTTACATCCCGATGATCTCAAAATCCATATAATTAGCGAGATGAAGCCTTCCAAAGTGTTGCTAAGGACCTAAATTATAAAATATGGGAAAGCAATAGTAAGGGAGCTTCTTTCACTCGCCTTCACGGCCTATTTATCCTACGGAGCGAATTCCACGAATGCATTCCCTATTATAACGTGTCGGTATCTGTATATTCTCAATTTCTCCCTATAATTTTATCTTCATCAGAAAAGGGAATACCTATCTTGGTGATCTCGAGATTTGTGCGACGAGTGAGATGAAATCTTTCAAGGTCTTGCTTAGGACCTAATATATTATTCATGGTGGGAATTTAGAGGATCATAAAAAAAAAAAAAAACTAAGGAAAGCAATAGTATTGATCCACAAAGTGTTGGAATTGATGATAGAGGGTCCCGCTCAGTTAAATGATGCGGGGCCCGGGTGAGTTGACTGGTCAAAGTTTCCGGTCAAAGGAAGCAGGGGGGAGGGAGAGGGCCAAGCAAAGAGGGCTAGGGAACCGTGCCCGGCACATGATTTGATTGCATCGTCTGTTAAGAAAAGAATCTTACGTCTCCCTCCGCCCACGACAATCTAAATTGCGAGCAGGGTCTCGGCCTTTGGTTAATGATTACTAAAGCAGATTGTTTTTGCACGCTAAGATCGATGTAAGGCTGCGCCGTTGGACTACTGCGACCTCAGTTCACATTGTCGATTTTGGAAGCGGCGAAATACCTTGCATCGAGAGTCGTTTTTTGATTTTTAAGTTAACGAAATAGGTGTTGCGTCACCTCTAAATAAAAAATAGAGTAAATTTCAAAAAAGAGTTCAAAGTAGAGGCGTTCACCTAAATAAGGGTACAAAGTGAATATCATTTCAAATAAGAGTTTGAAATGGCTAAATCGTTTTAAATAAGGATTTTTGGCCGGTCGATAACTATTCCATTATCAGAAAAGGGATATTTTAGTAAAAAAAAACTATATACATATGTTTTTTTTTTTTACTTTCTCTTTCTTTTTCCTTGTTTCTTCTTCCCTCTTAGCCGCACCTGGTCAAGTGATCTCTGCTGGCATCGGCGTTAGCCGAGGGCAGTCCAGCCCGTGTTGGGTGAGAGTTGCCCTCGCTAGCATCGGGCATGCACCTAAGCCAGCCCAGGCGAGAGCAGCCCTCGCCTGACGCCGACGAGGGCGACCCTCACCTAGGCTGGTATTTATAGCAGTAGTGCCATAACTGCTCCTAAGCGGTTTTTTAACGATTGCACCCATGTTCCTACATATCCGAAAGTTCTGCCCATATTCTCACAGTGTTATGTCTTCTCCTTGTACGTCTATTCTTTCGAGAAAATGTGTGCCTATTGCTGCATGTCCTCAATCACTCTGTTTTCTACAACTTCCCTCCCTCCTGTAATTGATATTCGCTATGCATCTAACTTTCTCTTGATATCTTGACAACTTGCCAATCTCGTTAATCAGTATTTTTGTCTACCCTTGCTACCCATACATCGCTTTAGTCACGTGCTTGATAATACTCACGCTCTAGTCATGTGTTTATCCATATCGACGACTTGGCCACTTTTTGGTGCAAAGATATCGTTTGCTAACATTGGTCGATATTGGACAAGCAAGTTTAGGGTAAAGGATATATTGTAGGAAGAAGGTGTTGTCGCCGGTGATGATTGTGACAACGGTACATTTCTTAGTATTCACAATAATTAATATTCACCAATAATCGGTACTAGTTTTCATGCACATGTTACGTGCAGGCGCGATTGGACTCCAATGCCCATTCAACATTGCGAGCCATTGATATAATTCAAAAGCAGGGAATTTTTTTAGAAAAGAAAAAACCTTAACATTATTTTCTTTTGTTCATGTTATGCAAGTTATTTTTTAAAAAATAAACCGTTAGATGAACATTCTGTTATTTTTTCAATAATTGAAAATAAACATATTTTTTAGGAAAAACAATTCTCCGACTCAATTCAAAGCTTGCTTTTCGAGCAAAGGGTCGTTTGGAATGTTTAGTATGAACTTAATAGCATTAATGAGCTTGTATAGTATAATTGTCTTCACTTACGAAAAGCTTGAATTTTAATGAGCCTATTTATACATTTAGGGGAGAAAAGGACGAATTTCGCAATTGCAATAAAGTTTCACGAGTAAGATTAGGACAACACCACATTTTTCTTTTTGTAATTCTGACGACTATATTCATTCCGTAAAGAAATTCATATTTCTGCTCTAGTAAGGAAAATTTTACTCAGAAGACGAGCTCTTAAAATATCAAACAAATAAAAAAAAACTAGAAATAACGTGAAAAAAAAATTCCAACGGATGCGATTCTACATGTCATGTCGACATAAAATCGTTGAATGAACAAATGTCCTCATTGTAATGTATACGTACTTTCTCATCTTTTCAGGTCCAATACAAGTATTAATCGATTGATAGTCGTTGTAACGTACCTTTAAGTGATAGACGCACCGCTAAACATACTAGCACTGATTTACTAATTGACATATTAAAACATTCAAATCAATTAAATGAATTTTTAAATGACAAGGCTATATACTCAACATTTTATCAAAAGTTGAGCGGATCACTTGATATGTCAATTTAATAGCATCATCCTATGAATTTTCTTTTGGATGCAAAGCGCTTGCCGACATGATGGGATTAGGTCGGTGGTGGTGGGGAGGGCCCGGCAAAGAAGATGTGGGGCGGGTGTGCGGCGACACGTGGCTTCCGGAAAACGGTGGCCCGGGAGGTGAATCTTGGCAAGTTTGTGATGGAAGGGAAACGGACGATAAGAAAATTAGGTAACTCGAGAGCCGCTACTATCGACATCGCGGAGGGCCGGCGATTGGCCCGCTTCAAGGTCGCCCCCAATTCCACCGGGGTGGGGCCCCCCGCCGCTTCGCTTCTCTCGCCGTCCCCCGGAAGACTCGCCGTCCCCCGGAAGAAAAGCACATATTCCTCCCTTCCCGGGTCCCTCCCCCGTAGCTGTCCTTTTGGTCCTCCCCCCGCGTCACCGTCGGGGCCGATGCGTAGAAGATTGCAAAGGAGGCGGCGAACTGTCATGTTCGGAGCGAGAAGATTGTAGAGGATCGAAGAAATAGAATCCTAAGTGAAGAAGAAATTGCGAGGTGGTTGTGGCGTTTGAATAGTCCTCGGGAGTTGTTTGGAAGAGGGAAAAAAAGATATTGGAGAGAAAAAGATTACTGATATTCTTTTCTTTGAAAATTACCCTTTCGACTCACTACAAAAAAACTGAATTTTTACCACGAAAATTTGCGACGAAAAAATTTTCGTCGCAAATTTGTGACAAATTTTCCAACGAAAAGTAAAATTCATTGGAAATTTCCAACGAAAACTTTTTCATTGGAAAATTCGTTGGAACTTTCCAACGAATTTTTTTTCGTTGTAAATTTCCAACGAATTTTCCAACGAATTCAAAAAAACCCGGTATGTTCGGCATTTTTTATATTCGTTGGAAAATTCGTTGGAAATTTCCAACGAATTTCAATTTTCCGGGCAATCATTTTAGTGTGTACAATTTTCGTTGGAAAATTCTTTGGAAATTTCCAACGAATTTTTTTTCGTTAGAAATTTCCAACTAATTTTCCAACGAATTTCAATTTTCCGGACAATTATTTTAGTGTGTACAATTTTTGTTGGAAAATTCGTTGGAAATTTCGAACGAATTTTCTAACGAATTAAAAAAAAACCTATGTTGTTCGACGAATTAAAAAAAAACTCTCAATTTCCACATTTTCTCTCTCTCTCTCTGACCCCTTCACCTTCTACCTGCACGCCCTTTTTCCCTTTCTTCTTCTTCCTTTCTTTTTTCTTCTTCTTATTTTCTTCGGTTGTTGGGCGAACCGAAGCCGTGCTACCACCGTCTGCCACTTGCCGTCGTGCCGTGGCCTCCACCTCAGCTGAGCGTCGCCATGCGAGCCGTCGGCTGGCCAGCCACCGCCCTCGTCTCGGCCCCCTTGCTCTCTCTCTTTCTCTATCTTCTTGGATTGGGGACGACAAGCCGCTTCTGCCTTTTCGTTCGTCGTCGCCGCCTCAACTCACTGTCGCCCTCCACCGCGGACCAGCCGAGCTGCGCAACCACCAACCACCCCGGCTCGCTGTCAACCCAGCAGCCTAGCCACCTTGCCTCTCTCTCTTTTTTTGGTCGAGAAGATGCTGTTCTTTTCACCTTGCCGCCGCCGCCGGTGAGCTCAAGGTCGCCCAGATCTGAGCGACCTCGAGCTTGCCGGCCATGGCGAGCGTTCTGGGCGACCTCGAGCCCTCGCCGGCGACGAGCTCGAGCTGGCCCAAATCTGGGCGAGCTCGGCCCTCGCCGGCGACGAGGCTGGCCCTCGCCGGCAGCGAGGGCGATTTTTGGACCAACAAAAAAAAAATTTCGATGGAAAAAAAATTTCCATGATTTTTCCATCAAAAAAAAAATTTTCAATGGAAAAAAAATTTCCACGATTTTTCCACCAAAAAATTTTTTTAGTTTCCAACGAAAAAAAATTCGTTGCAAATTTCCAACGAAAATTGAAATTTTTCGTTGGAAAAATTTGTGACGACTTATTACCAACGAATTTTTTGTTGTTGGAAAATTCGTTGGAAATTCATTTTTCAATAAATTTTTCTAAATTTTTCGTTGAAAATTTTGTCGGAAAAAACATGTTTTTTTGTAGTGACCTCAAATAGACCCCCATCGCATTTTGAACATAGAATGGAGGGGCGAATTGGTAAATCGAGTTTGACAAGAGACTCGATCCACAGTTATTTCAAAGAACAATTTTTGGGGGGGCCCCTTAAAATTCAGTTCCCCGTATTTCAATCTCTATCGGTTCCACAAGTAATTCCCAAGAATATATCATGTACATGCTATTTATGATACCCAGTTATTTTTACTAATTCTTTTATATTAAGTTACGGCGATTTGTCTTGCAATTGACTCGTTGCAACATTTATATATATAATTATAATGAAACGTCTTATGATATATTCAAGGGATCGTAAAAATATTTGTACTCCCACGTAGTAGAACTATTACGGGTGAGTAATCGGACTGAACCGGTCTTACAGAGAACCAACCTTGATGCTGCCGCATTTGCGTTTCTGCACCAATATTTTCAACAATGTTGCAATTGCCATTGCATTCATTCAATATTTTCGTAACATGCTTTACTTCGTGGTCTTATGAATGCCTATCTTTTGCTAAATTTTTATGTTAAATTTCCGTTGCTTAAATGAGGTTTGCTTTATAAACTAGTTGAGCAATTGAATAGAGAAATGAAACAAAAAAAAAAAACAGAGGTAGGTCGATTCCCAAATCAACGTTGAAACCAACCTAGAACCAGCCAATACGGTATAGGTTCCAAGGTTGATCGATTCAATTTCCAATTCCTTGGTTTGGAACTTACCCACTCTGAACCAATCACCTTCGTAAATTCAAGCTTTCTTTGGTCTTTTTTTCTCCATCTCATTCGTTTGCTCTTTTCCAGAGTGGAAAAGGAGGATAGGACAGAGAAAACATAAAAAAACACAACACTAATGTGTACCGGACGACGTTGATAATCGAGAGAAACACTTACGTATGAAGTTATCCTTGAACGTTACTGTTTGGAGCTTGAACCTGTACTATGCACAACACAACTAAATGGCTTTTGAGATTATACGTAGGGGTGATTGGTTTATGGTCTTGTTCAATAGAACTAGTCAATCTTCTACCAAATGGACCGAACATTGATGAAGATGCTCGAGTACACTGAGGTCTCTTTCAGCTTTTGTCCACAGATAATTCTAAAGCTTATGCTGTTTTCAACGAACATCGAGAATGCCTGTACTAAGTTGCAGCAGCAAACAGACTTATGAGCTAAAACAGATAAAAAAAAATTGCTGAAGGTAATAAACAATTAAACACAACTAGCATTCAAATGTTATATATTTATATAGGTTGGTCCAGTTCCAACCCTATGGGAACCAAATTGCCCAGAGGCCGGTTTCATTTTTAGGAATAGGGAACCGAACCGATACTATTAGGAACTGGACCCAACTGGCTAGTTCGATCTGGTCTGGACAGTTCCCAGTTCGAGCGATCCAATTTATGCACCCTAATTGTATGGTTGTTGAAGAGGAATTCATGTCCTGATGCCTCACCAATCCATATGATACCTACACAACCTGGCAGTTCACATTTTTTTTCAAATGTAGTTTGAACTGTTTTTTTTTTGTTACAGGAAATCTCATATAACCACTTGATGGGGTAAATTACTCAATCTATTTTAAACCTATTGTATAGATGTTAATTCAGTTCTAAAATTTTCAATTTTACCAATTTAATCCTAGACCTCTATGCGAAATTCCAATATAATCTTTTCAGTCAATTTTCGCTAGAATAACCATTGACATGGCGGTCCAGTTGTCGTCGGCCGTCCTATGTAACCCACTTCCATATCAGCGATTCTTGGCAAAAATTGAGTGGTAGGACTATATAAGATTTCCGCGCAAAGTATCGGGACTAAATTGGAAAAATTAAATAATTTAGGACTAAGTCGATAACAACTTAATAGATTAATGACTAATTAGGCAATTTCCCCTCATCTGATGTGCTGTTTTCCCTCTTTGTTCATTTTCTTCTTTTGGTCGCTATATCGGCATATATAGAAAGGCTTTTGGAAATGTAAGGCCGGCAAAAGTTGCGAGCTTTCTTAGAAATCCCAACCTCGCTCTCAGATGCAATTGGGCCGGACGGCCCAGATTAGCCCATCCGGTCCGAGTTATTTCATAAACACTCTTTTCGGTGTCGGCCCATAATGAACAAAATTAAGCTCTTTGGTCTCTGGATTGGGCCGTCACTGTTCACTAGAGGAGCTCCAGCCTCGTCTCCTGGGAAGTTGCAATTTCTTTGGGGCATGTGCCAATTTCTTTTCAGTCCTCTAATTTATGCAGCCTTTGGCAATCGGGTCCTGGAACTTCCTTTTGTGGTGCAAATCGAGTCCTCTAACAGTCGAACTTGCTTGATTTTTTCTTTTGTCATTCTTCCCGATCATCACACTTAATTATGTGAACATGGCTGCTTGACTTTGATGCGCTCATTTTTGATATCTTAAGATAGAAAGGAAGGAAAAAAAAATTTAGAACAAATAAACACATTGCAAGTCCATATCTACTTCAGAAAAAATAGGTGGGAAAATTTCAAAGAAAGGCCTAAAGTGCTATCATTTTTCTTAAATGAGTGCTTGAAGTAAAACTTGTTTCAAATAAAGGTATAAAGTGGCCAAATAGTCTCAAAATAGGGCATGAAGTGGCTAAATCGTTTCAAATAAAGATTTTTTGCCGGCCGGCTAATATGTGACTATTCCAACCGTCGAAAAAGGAGTATTTTAGTCAAAAAAACTTTTAAGTATGTTTTTTTAATTTTTTTTACTTTCCTATTCTTTACCTTTTCCTTTTCTTTTTTTTTTCCTCCCCTAGCCATCTCCGTGCCTCATCAATGCCTCGCAGAGGTAGCTCGCCTTAGGTGAGGGTTGTGTCGGCGTCAGACAAGCGTTGCCTTGCCTCGCCCACTCACTCGGCCTAGGTCTACATTTGCCCGACGTTGACGAGGGCGACCTCACCCAAGTCTAGTGACCTTCGCCGGCCATCATTGGGAGGGAAAAAAGAAATAAAAAGGAAAACAATTTAAAAAAGAGAAGGACGAAAATGCCCTTTGACAGGCGAGGTTAGGTCATTCTTTGAGACCGATATAACCACTTCAGGTACTTATTTGAAAACAAGGTTTGCTTCAAATCCTTATTTGAAACGTTAACACTTCAAATCCTTATTTAAGAAAATGAGGGCACATTATACCCTTATTTGGAATCATAATGGTGAATGATCATGATTTTCTCTTTTACTAGATTTGACGTTCACTAGTTGATCTACCTCATCGAAGTTGGTGTAGCCCGTTTACATTTCTTGTAATTGCCGGTCCTATTTAACATGTAGATCGTATAATAATTATGAATTGATCAATGGAGGTTATCTCCGTTTATCCGTTTGTAATTTCTTTGGCAATGAATCATGAGAAATTCTTGTCATTTCAATTTTACAAATTCAAATTCATTTACATCGATATGCCGTTCATACTAAACATTAAATATGATGTGATATAAAATTATCCGGTTTTCACCACACAGTGGATATAATATAGTGAATTTTATATTCTATCATATCCCAGACCTATTATGACTAAAAATTCAAATGACCGGATTCAATTTTGGAGCATCGCCTTGTCATGTCCAACGAAAACGCAACGTTGGCAATAGTCACAATGTGATTTATTTGTAACATCTGATCTGCAAAGGAAAGTGGAAGCAAATCTGTTGAGTGGAAGCAAATGAATCCAAAACTGAAATGAGAAAAATAAATCGTTTGTCTCGCAAAAAAAGGAACAACCTAATTCGCCCCACTAAAACGCGGGCTCCGGGGCTGGCAACCCGCGTCAAAGCGCATTCATATTCTCTCCATCCTCCTGCCGCGACGATGACGACGGTTCCGTTCCATCAGATCTGAAGCCAGCCGGAGCTCCGACGCCCATCGCCGGTCGAGCAACGTTCACAGGCCCTTGCGCGGAGGCGGAACGGCCGCTTCCGTTCGGCGGAGCGGGAGAGCAAAATGGAGTTCTTCGACAACTTGCCCGCCATGGATCTGATGCGCTCCGAGAAGATGACCTTCGTGCAGCTCATCATCCCCTTCGAGTCCGCTCACCGGGCCGTCACTTATCTCGGCGAGCTCGGCCTCCTC
Source organism: Syzygium aqueum (assembly GCA_031216185.1). Lineage (NCBI taxonomy): Eukaryota > Viridiplantae > Streptophyta > Magnoliopsida > Myrtales > Myrtaceae > Syzygium > Syzygium aqueum. Next base: position 32,708,154 of record CM062232.1, on the reverse strand, counting down.
CAGTTCCGCGATGTAAGCATCCGACTCCGTCGTCCCTTGATCTGGAGTTCCAGATCGAATTGGCGTTTAGTTTTTGTCGTTGGAGGGCGATTCGATGAATGTACTTTTGCGTGGAGTAGGAGTTACTGATCAGTGATCCAGTCAGGGCGGAATGATTGTTTTCTTCGTGTCGAGTTACGAAGCGATGGGGTAGGATTTGCTTTTAGGGACTGTATGTTGCCATTGGATCGCGCAGTTATTGATTTTGCTTTTTCGGGCCATAGTGTGGTGCAAAAAAGGGAAATTCAGTGAAGTGGAGGTGAGTAAGAGCTGTTCAGATTAAATTTAGGAGGTCGGTAACCTAGAAGGGCTTGGGACAATGCATAAAGAATCTCATTGGCAGGATTCGAGATATTCTGAATGAGAGATGCTTTGTTTTAATACAATGCATTGGGATGAGAGAGTTAAAGGACTTTCAAGTACGAGCTAGTGATTTGGATGAGAGAGTTAAGGACTCTCGAGTGGCATCAAACTTCTTATGTAATCTATTGGCGACGGAGTCTCTCACTCTTGGCCACGTAGGCACATAGACAATTGGAAGAAACCATGGACTGTGCATTAAATTGAAAAGAAACAGAAGACCATTAGATCACTAGCATTTTGGGCAATAGCTTCCAGGTAAAGAAAATGAGAGACGAAGAGGGAAATGGTAAAATGGGGTCCTGTAGCTTGAGAAATCTTTTGCTTCGTGAAAATCTAGGGCGAAAGTGAAGTCACTGATCGAACCTTAGTAATTTTCTTTCCTAGCTAATTTCTGTAGAGGTTGTCTTCTTTGATGTCAAATATATGTTTTGCTGCCAAAATATAGAATCTTTTCATGTGAGAAGCAGGTTGACGCAAAGAAACGCCATGATATATCATTCTTCGAGAGATTATTGGCAAAGAAAATTATCAATCTAATTGAGCCTTTTCTCCCCCCCCCCCCCCATTTGATTTTTTGATCTGGTATAAATACCACAAACTGACCGATGAAGAAAAAGAAACCGAAATCAAAGTTTTGTGGTGTTATAGGAGGTAAGGTAGTTATACTGGTAAGCAATATGTACCTGCTACTGCTCAATGATGTTTCCCTTGTGCAGCTTAATGCAGATAGAAGTCCTTTCCAGAGAACGTTTGTTAATCAGGTACCTTTGCAGCTGTAGTTGATGTACTTTTGTAATGCACAAAAGGGCTTCAGATTTTGCCACAAAATTCCATTACCATCCAGATGAAATGCCTCTGATACTTCTTCCTTTTCGAATGCCATTGGCAGGTGAAACGATGTGGAGAGATGTCAAGAAAATTGCGCTTGTTCAAAGATCAGATCAGTAAGGCTGGTCTAGTATCTTCCCTGCACTCGGCAACACAACCAGATGTCGAGTTGGAGGAATTAGAGGTTCATTTTTTATACAATTGCTTTTCATGCTTGCAAGGCTTCGCCTTGAGATTTTGCATTCAAATTGGATAATTCAACTGATATGCTGCATGTGATGTTTGACCATAGATCCAACTTGGTGAACATGAACATGATTTAAATGAGATGAATGCAAATAGCGAGAAACTTCGTCAGGCCTATAATGAGCTACTGGAGTTTAAATTGGTTTTGCAAAAGGTATTTTCCTTTCTCCTTCCTCATTCTGGCTTTGTTTTAAGGACCAACCAGCTACCTCAATTTCCATATTGGCTTTCTTCCTTTTGCATTGTAGAATTGATTAAAAGTCTAAGTTAGAACATCTTCTAAACCTAGCTTCTTTGGTGAATTGTGGAATAATAAACGGATTATGATATTAAGTACGACAGAGGCATGTCCTCATGTCCTCCTGAGGACATTTCTTGCTTGCCAAGTTGTGTTGGCTGGAGTTAAGTGCTGGAATCTTGTCTTCTGGATTTACTGTATGGATGCTGTATCTGAGCTTCAATGGAGGTAGATTGGTGTATTGTTTCTTTTGATGGACAGGGGCTACGGGCTGTTCCAGTTGATTGGCAAGCTATTTTTGCCTCATATATTGGTGCTTTACTGGCCAAATTTCATGAGTAGGTTAGAGTATTAATCTGGCCGCTGTTTGTCATACATGAAATGCTTGTGCTAATCTGAAGTCTGAAGGTTGGATGAACTTTATTTGTTGGTATCTTTGGATGTAAGGTTAAAACCTCTCTCTGATTCGACTATGTTTCAGAGTCTGCTGGTTAATCTTGGATAGGCATTGAAAACTTTTCCTTTCTAATATCATCTTGAAAATGAAGGGACAAAGAGAGGCTTTATGGGACCCGAGTCCTACCCCAATGGACCTTGAGCTTAAGAATCTTCCTCAATATAGCACAGTGTTGGAATGATTATAGCTTAACAGCATTGTAGGCAAAAAAGGCTTAGTTGTGGTTGTCACTGTTTTAATCTCCTTGAAGGGATATTGATTGTTTCATTTTGTTCTGTGGGCCCACTGCCAGGCAGGTGGTTTTCTTGTCTCAGGAAAGAGTCCTGTGGTTGTGGAGGATAGAGAGTTGGACGAAAATATTCACTCAAATGGTGACTATACTGACACAGCATCCTTACTTGAGAAGGTATTTTATTCATTGTCATGCTGAACTTTATGTGCGCTTAACTGGCACTGCTGTTGTCTTTTTTGTGGATAATACTAGCGTTTTTTCTTAACTTAATATATCTTATGTGGAATACTGTTGGCTTTCAGGAAATGAGACCTGAAACAATGGAGCACTCTCGTGTAAGATTTATCAGTGGCATTATATGTAAGTCAAAGGTGCAAATCTTTGAGAGGATGCTTTTCCGTGCCACAAGAGGAAACATGCTTTTTAATCAGGCGCCAGCTGATGAAGATATAGTTGATCCTGTAACATCTGAATTGGTACCTACTTTTTTCAGCAAAATCAAATCTACTGCCCAAACTCCTTTTCTTCTAATAAAATTTTTCATCGACAATTTGTCCTTGAAATGCATCTATTTTTGTGTAGTTTTGTGGAAGCTTGTTCTCGAACAGTCTCTGACCACTTCTTTTGTATTTGCTCTTGCAGGTTGAGAAGATAGTGTTTGCGGTTTTTTTTTCTGGAGAGCAGGCTAGAATGAAGATTTTAAAAATCTGTGAGGCATTTAGTGCTCACTGCTATCCTGTTCCTGAAGATATAACCAAGCAAAGACAAATAAGTCAAGAAGTAAGTGGATTTCAGGCAACTTGGCAGACTTAATTCTTGTTCAATTGAAGAGAGTACTTGGATGAAAGTGTTTTTCTTGGTTTCAGGTTCTGTCTCGGCTTTCTGAAATAGAAACAACCTTGGATGCTGGTTACAATCACCGAAACAAAGCTCTTAGTTCCATTCAGTTTCACTTGAACAAATGGATGAGCATGGTAAGTTGTAGTTTAATTCGCTAAGAAATAAACATTGGTATTATGGCTCTATATTTTCCAGTGAAACAGACTTGAGAGTAAGGCTCGAAGATATTTTGTTTCATTAAACTTTTCTAGTTAAAAAAACTGATTATGTTTCCCATGCTTTTCAGGTAAGGAGGGAGAAAGCTATATATGACACATTGAATATGCTGAACTTTGACGTCACAAAAAAATGTCTTGTTGGAGAGGGTTGGTGTCCAATATTTGCGAAGGCTAAGGTTAATTGCTATGCAGTTCTCTTTGATCTCTTCAATTTGGTTTTATCTGGTGACCTAGTTCGCCTATTCATTGTTATGTATTTCAAGTGTAGTCATATTCTACTTTCTAAAATCAAAATTATTTTTTCTTTTACAGATTCAAGAGGCTCTGCAACGTGCAACATATGATAGCAACTCACAAGTTGGAATAATATTTCATGAGATGGATGCTCCAGAATCCCCTCCCACATTTTTCAGAACAAATCGTTTTACGAGTGCATTTCAGGAAATTGTCGATGCTTATGGGTGAGCTCAAATTGCTGCTATATGTGATGCTTATTGCAAGTTGCATGTTATCCTTTGTTTTATTCTTCCAGGGGAAGCTGAATCTGCAGAAGTTAGCATTTAGATTTGGTTATGATAGACTCCTATTGACAGTGATTTGTGAGTGCTTTGAATGAGTTTGTCTTTTTGTGGTCTGGACGTGCATAACAGAATGCTTCCTTCTGAAATGCAAAATAAAAATGAACAGTTGAAATTTTGTTCTTTTGAAACAATCTTTCATTGTCTTCATTCTTTGAATAACATCTCATAAGATGATAGTTTCTAGAAATGTGATCAGTATGAAGAGAGCTACTTCTTTAAATTTTTAACTTATTATGCTTAACGCAGTCACAGTAACTCCTAGATCAGTAGTTCTGATGCACCTACAATCCAAGGATAGTGCCAGCCTAGACTTTAGGACTTTTATTTTATTGGATACAGTTATTTTACTCCTTGAACTGTATGATCAGTTGATAGGCATAATTTTTTTGAGTGGTTCTACAAAATATTTCGCTATTGATCCTTAGCTGTTTTGACTTTTCTCAGCACAATTGTTTTTTCTCATTCTATGGGTGCATTTGCTTTTTGTTTTATGCACAAAAGTTCGTCTACTATGGGCTTTTATTTTAATACATGTCAGAAGAGTGGACATGTTTGTCGTGAGTCCGAAACATCATCAACAAAGAGTGGATGTTTTTTATACTTCAGTTGAGCATCATATTCTGACGTGACAATGCATTTGCCCAGTGTTGCTGGGTATCAAGAAGCAAATCCTGCAGTCTACACTGTCATTACATTTCCTTTCCTTTTTGCTGTAATGTTTGGAGATTGGGGCCATGGAATATGCTTACTGCTTGGAGCTTTGGTTCTTATCGCGCAGGAAAGGAAGCTCACTGTTCAGGTATGTTGTCCACTGTGAAATTAATCTATATGAAGCACTTTCGCAACTGATCGAGGCAAAGTCAAGAGTATTACTTTCAAAGTTTTCCTGTAAGTCAATGCTATATACTTTGACATCTGTTTCTATATTTAACAAGCGTATTTACTGGTGCCAGAAACTTGGGAGCTTTATGGAGATGCTCTTTGGAGGGCGTTATGTCCTCCTGTTGATGTCTCTCTTTTCAATTTACTGTGGACTGATATACAATGAATTCTTCTCTGTTCCATTCCACATATTTGGTGGGTCGGCTTACAAATGCCGAGATGCTTCTTGCAGGTTTGTCCTTTTGTTTCCTTTTTATGCTTGCATCCAAAGCTTCCATGCTGATTAAGATATCAATGTTTAACTCTTAGTTTCAAGATATTCTTCCATGAACATGGTACTTTTCTTTTTTTTTGGAGAGAAGTGTTGGGTACGAAAGTTGGTTCTGAATCTCTGATACCAATATGTTCGGTCGAGGAAGCTCTGATACCGATTGTCGAGTGTAAATATTGATGGGCACTTAAGCAAACAACTTACTTTTATTTTTCAATGAAACAAAGTACACGTAAAAAACATAACACTTCTAACGTCACCCACAAATTCATGGAAATCAAGCTCTCACCACTCTTGCAGACACAGGCCACTTAACTCATGCCCCACACAGCCCACAAAGAGCACCACACTCTCCAGGTTTCTTTCATCTTGTGTCCCGAACCAAAACAAGAGTAATCATGCCTACTTATATTACTTGCTAAATAGCAATACATAAATATAAGGAGTCCACGTGAACTTGCAAATTTGTGTCCACGAATGACCTTAACTTTTCACAAAAGGCCAACTTCATTGAGAGGTTAACTTCTTGGGGAGTTTAAAACGAAAATTCTATACTTCCTAGCTTCTTTGAGAAGCTAAATAATACAAGGCCAATTCTAGAATAGTCTTTTAGGTGGATAGACTTCTTCAAGAAGCTAAGTTGGTGTTGTAATTTTAGCAAAAAGTGCTATAACTCCTTAACTTTTTCAACGAGTCTACTGTCAAATCCTTTTCCGTTTTCCTCCCACATCCCTTTTAGTTGAGAATGAGAAAAGGAGGCTTCAGTGAAAGGAAGCACTACCTGAGAACATCATCTCCTTCCGCTTATATTGAAATTTATTTCTAGTAAAATATAAGTCCATTAAATCAATTCATGGGTCACTTAGAAGTCACTTGAGCATGTATGATGTGGCCCTCATCATTGTGATAATTTGGGCGTTCACATGTTGCTGCAAAATATCACTCAAGTGATTACGAGAGCGGGAAATCTGACAAAATTTGTAATACTTGAAGTAATTGACATCAAGGCTATTGTAAAACGTTTCTCTTTGACTTCTTATGATGTTAATATAACTTATGCTTCCAATTTCTCCATCTTGTGAAAATCAATCACTAGATTCAGTATTAGCAAAGAAGCCCATAGTCCAATTTGGATTATCAGGGCGAGAGCCTCCAGCAAATGTTTGCACATGATATGTAGTTAGGGTTATCATTGCCTTAGGTAGCTTTTGCCAGAAGAAATAGGCTGTCGTTTAGTTTCGTTAGTTTCCACTTTCAAGATAGTCCGCACTTTTTGGGCTAAAGTCAGGTTGCATTTATAGGTATCCGTTGTGGTCTCATGGAGTTTCTATTTTTCTCAACTTTTCTGTTCGGATTGGATCTGAAAATTTACTATTTGCTGTAGTTTAGCCCTTTCGTGCTTAATTTGCAATTTCTTCACTTAAATTCCACTATTTAAGTTTCATCGAGTAAATTCATCCTACTGTTAATTGGTTGTGCCTTTATTGTACTTGAAATTGTTTATTCATGCAAATTCTTAATTTGAATTGGTTTGTTTTGTCAGTGATGCCCATTTAGTTGGTCTGATCAAATACCAAGATCCTTACCCATTTGGGGTGGATCCTAGTTGGCGAGGGAGTCGTTCAGAGCTTCCTTTCTTGAATTCTCTCAAAATGAAGATGTCAATTCTATTGGGTGTGGTGCAGATGAATCTGGGTATCATACTCAGTTACTTCAATGCACGCTTTTTCAAGAGCACTTTGGATATCAGGTTTTCTCTCTCACAATGCATAGGGTGACTGCTATTCTATATTTATTTGGTAAGATGTGAGAGAAATATTAACTTAAACCTTTTTACATGTTAGGTTCCAGTTTGTGCCACAAATGATCTTTCTTAACAGCCTGTTTGGGTATCTTTCACTTCTCATTGTCATCAAATGGTGCACTGGTTCTCAAGCAGATCTTTACCATGTGATGATTTACATGTTTTTGAGTCCCACCGATGATCTTGGCGAAAACCAACTTTTCTGGGGCCAGAAACCACTTCAGGTGACTGTTTTAAATGTTCTCAACTGAGAAGTTGTATGCATTGGCTTTACATCTCATTTTTACCGCAACTGAATGTCATTGCAGATCATTTTACTGCTTTTGGCTCTAATTGCTGTTCCATGGATGCTTTTCCCAAAACCTTTTATTTTGAAGAAGCTTCACTCTGAGGTATGTTCAATCCTGGAATTTCTAACCCATCCGAGGCGCATAATCTCACTTTTGGTCCCAAATCTCTGGGGTTGCTTTTTCCAATAAATGTTGCTTAAATATGCTGGATGCTTCCTATTGTGGTTTTCGTGTTTCTTTTGTTCTTTTCTAGGATAAGTTTATCTCAATTCGCACATCTCTCCTTTGAGGAATATATTGAGTTTATCTAACTTATGTGGTCACATGTAAGATTTGTCTACATTAATGTCCTATTTTCTTGTGTTCCGGTCAGGTTTTATCCCTGACTAACTTCGGGGGCCCGGACTAGAGTAATTCCACCTCAGTGGTTGGGTCAGAGGCAGACGATAGATGTCATTCATAAGGAATAAGATCCTTGTGACCTGGCCTGCTTCGTGAGGCACAAGGTCACAGTTGTTTAATTAGTTGGCCAACCCTTGAGTGAAAGTAAATCAGTATATAACATTTATCTAGAAAGGGAGGCAGCTGAATCAATTTGAAGGATTTAGATTAAGTAGGAACAGGACAAAGCGGATCGAAATTTAGTCTGAGAACAAGAAAAGGGCCTTGTAGGTAGTGCTCTGAATAGGAGCTAGATACCCGAATCTCTCAAATAGCTAACTTAGATCGATTGTGCAGAGAGGAAATTAGTGAATCAATTGTTCTGCATAAAGTATAGGTTGACGTTGGATTCAACATGTTGAGGTGCGACGTCTGTAAATACACATAACAACAGATAGATGACCATATTCTCATGAATCAATTAGTCACATTGCTGGCTCAACTATTGAGCAGCTTGGAAGCCCCGATTTTGAAGTCATGCTTGAGCGATCAGGATATTGAAAAACTCTGTATTGGTGCATATTTAGCTTATAAAGACAACGGTAAACCAAAATGATAAGAAAAGTTTTTTAGCTATTTGATAAGATAATTAGGAACGCATTGATAGGATGATTGATGTAGCAGTTAAATGATGGCAATACAGAGAAACCAGAGAAAGGTGGATGAAAATTGTGATGTAGAATACATATGAAGTGGCATTAGATACCCTGAAGCGCATAGAAGAGTAATGCCATCTAGACCGTGTGATGATGGTGTGTGTACAAACTATAAAACACAGCTGAGCAATACATTTTGCTCCCATCCCATCCCCATCCCACGCCACTCCACTCAAAGAACAACCAATATGTATTCATTTTCTTTGTAAATTCAGCATCTTAATTCTTTATCAATTGTGAACATGAAGATTGGTAGACATTCTGTATCAGTTATTCTCCTAATTCATTGTAGAGATTTCAAGGCCGTACCTATCAGATGCTTGGCACCTCCGAGATGGATAATGATGTGGACACAGAACCTGATTCTGCACGGCAGCATCATGAGGAATTTAATTTTAGTGAGGTCTTTGTGCACCAAATGATACATTCCATAGAGTTTGTCCTTGGTGCAGTTTCAAATACAGCTTCGTATCTTCGTCTTTGGGCGTTAAGGTAAAGCCTTGACTTTCATCATTCAGCATTCTTCATTATATGCCACCATTCCTAGTGATGAATATGTTGCTTTTACAGCTTGGCACATTCGGAGTTGTCAACTGTTTTTTATGAGAAAGTTCTATTACTCGCCTGGGGGTAAGTTCTTTTCATCGACTGTGTTGCAAGTTATAATTTTTCGCCTCATCTTTCACCAGCAACACCTCTGCATGATTCCGATTTTATATCTAGTAAGCTTGGATATGATATGACATGTTTCTTCATCAATCACTTTGCGTGTCTGACCTTAGTCTGTTTACATCAAATCGACTTAAATTGGCCATTGATGTTTCTAACCTCATGTGAGATGCACAACTTACTTCTCTGCCTATCTAATGTGTTAAGATGTGCTCAGCGCTGTACTATTTTTTTCTAATCAAACACCCTGTTAATCGATTATAGGTACAACAGCTTTATCATCCGTTTAGTGGGGCTAGCAGTTTTTGCTTTTGCAACTGCATTCATATTGTTAATGATGGAGACCCTCAGTGCTTTCCTTCACGCCTTGCGTCTTCACTGGGTAGAATTCCAAAATAAATTCTACCATGGTGATGGCTACAAGTTCAGACCATTTGCTTTTGCCTTGTTAGCTGAGGAGGAAGATTAGTTATAGTTCATGAGTCTGAGAGTTTATAATTCATCAATCTGAGAGTTTGGTTCGAAATATACATTGTACAAAGAAAGGCCCGGCATCTCTAACCATCCAAGCAAAGGTCGAACACCGACAGACTCCCCACTTCTGCAGGCGGATGTTATGTTTTCCCTTCGGTGATCAACATCTGACGGGAGGCTCTCTCGGATCCTCAGAACTTGTTTTGCGAGGATGCCTCTACTTGGCAGTTCGACTTGAGATAATTTTTCTCATTTTCTCCCATGAAGTTGAGATTTTTTGTAAAGCAAAAAGGAAAAAAAAATTAGTTGGGAAATCCTTATACATGAGACTTTTGGGGTTTTCAGAGTTGTAAAATAATACCGCATCCAGAGAGGGATTTAGCAGAATGTCAGGCCACCCTGTCTGTATGTTCCGAATTTTTTTTTTTTTTTGGGTAAGAATGGAGTGTGTATAGATTCTTCTTGTCAGAATAAATTTTGTAGTACTTAATGGATAGAGAATTCTATTCGAAAAGAACCCTTGTCTACATCTCCAAACGAGTATTGCTTTCTAAGCCATGCGCGGTTTAGTTGTTGTGGGTCTCAGTATTCCTGGGGCTGTTGAATTTCGATAATTCTATGGTTGGGCGGGTTAAGGTGCGTTTCAATGCGTGTTTGCATGGAAATGAATTCTCATATGCTTTTACCAAGAAGGGAAGCAAGATTGGAAAGGGTCTTTGGATGAAGCTGGAGGGGAAAATCGGGCTTATTCTATGGCTTAAACCGAATGTAGCAAAAACTTAACAAAGACCTAGCTTCTCCAGATTAAGCAAGACAAGGGGCGCGATTCATTAGACAAAAAAAGAAAATAAAAAAAGAGAACAGTCAAAAAATGAAATCTAGACAAATTTATAACATCTAAACTGGCTCTGTAAATAGTGGGCCATACGGCC